>JAJHSJ010000018.1:7969778-8140171 GCA_021015155.1 Magnolia officinalis | reverse complement strand
TTTTACCTTATTTAATATCTGTTTCACCTTATGAACAGGTCAAATCTCAAATAAACATCACGGTGGACCTTAGGAAGGTTTCAACGGTGGGCCTCACTCTCTCCACCGTTTCTGTGGTGCGGTCTACTAAAGATTTTGATCTGCCTCATTATTTGGATCCTACTGTGAAATTATCTCTCCAAATGTATGGACGGTGTGGATATAACACATTCATCATGACGAGACCCACCTGTCTTGGTGACGTCACTTCAGTAGCTACTCGCTGATCAACCTATCAGTGGATAATCCATGTCGGTGTAAGCCCAAGCTTGATCGGGTAACCCGAGACTTCAACCCAAGCCCAACCCAAGTATTTTCGGGTTGGTGTTTGTATAGCCCAAGCTTAAGATCCGATGCATTCTGCCCGAGCGGTTTGAACCGCCCAACTTTCAGCCCTACGTGTAACCCATAGAGCTGTGTTTTGCACGGTCAGGAAGAGTTTTCCGTTGCAGACTTTTCCTGTCCCAGCATGTCAGCATCGGACGTGGTACCATCCCCATAACCTGGCTAGAGACCGACAGTCCAGTCAGGGGGCTCTGTGGGGCTACTGTGATGTATAGGATTTATCCACACCGTTCAATTATTTTTAACATTTCATTTGATGGCATTATCACAAAAAATAGGCAGATATAAGGCTCAAGTGGACCACACCACAAGAAGCAGTGAAGATTGAACTCTATCCGTTGAAATCTTCCTAAGGCCCCGTTATGATGTTTATTTATTATCCAACTTGGTCATAAGGTCACGTGGACCTAGATTAACGGAAAATATAAATATCAGCTTGATCACAACTTCTGTGGCTAATTAGAAGTTTTCAAAGGTGGGTTTTCAATCTCCACTGCTTCCTTTGGTGTGGTCCACTTGAGCCTTCAATCTACGTAGTTCTTGGACTAGAAGGAAATGTAAAAAATGATGGACAGTTTGGATTTAAAAACTATACGTTACGGTTTCCCTCACATAAGCCCCTGACATACCGTCCGTCTCCAGCTAGGTCCCGATGGGAGACGGATTGGGCGGTGTGCCGCACACCACCGACCTTGTATCGGCGTCACCAGTTCGGTGGCCCACCATAACGTACCTCCGCGAAAACGGATTGGCTACTCCCTGCCACCCCTGTGGCCGGTGGTCGGTGCTCTATGGGCCCTACCATGATGTACGTGTTTCATCCATTCCCGTTCATCCATCTTTAAAGATCATTTTAGGGCTTAATCTCAAAAATTAGAGGTATATAAATCTCAGGTGGTCCACACCACATGGAAACAATAGCGATGGGATATCCAACATTAGAATCCTCCTAGGCTCACTGTACTGTTTATTTGATATCCAATCTGTTAATTAGGTCCTACATTCCCAGATCAAGAGAAAAAACAAAAATCAGCTTGATCCAAAGCTTTTATAAGCCCCAAAAATCATTCAACACAGTTTCCTGTAATGTGATTGACTTGAGATTGGGATATACTTAATTTTTGGTCTCATTTTATAAAATGATTTGTAAAAATAGATGGATAACATCGATGAAACACATACATCATGGTGGGGCTCACATAGCACCGACGGGGAGTAGCCAATCCGTTAACCGGCCAGCTGGTGGTCAGTGCTATGTGCTCTGTGGGGCGCACCATGATTTATATGTTTCATCTATTCCACTCATCTATCTTTATAGATTATTTTAGGGTATGAGACAGAAATTAAGTATATAAAAATTTCAAGTAGATCACAAAGGAAAGAGGGTTGAATGGACGTGGATCATTAAAAGTTTTTTTGAGGACATAAAAGTTTTAGATCAAGCTGATATTTGTCTTTTCCCTTTATCTAGGTAGGTATCACCTAATCAACATATAGGATGTTGAATAAACAGTGCAGTAGTCAGAAGTTTTTTAATGGTGGATATCCAATACCTATTGTTTTCTTGTGATGTGGTCTAGCTGATATTTATATCTATTTTATTTTTAGTTTCAAACCATAAAATGATATGTAAAAATGGATGAACAGCATGGATGAAGCATATACATCATTTTTGAGCCCACGGAGCACCGACCATCAGCCACCGGACTAGTGGCAGGGGAGTAGCCAATCCGTTCTGGATGTACTGACGTTACCAAGTTACCACAACGAGGGTCCTTACTCTTGTTCGGGTGGTAGACTATCTTGAGTTTCAACACCGGGTCGAGCGTTCGAGTACCCATAGGTGGTGATATTCCACTAAGCCGTGAGTGTGTGGGGTGTGTGTGTCCGTGCGTAACAAATTAAATTAATAAAATAAAAATAAAATTACCAACATGACATTCCTCGCTGGTGTATTGACGTGACCAAGTTATGTGTGGCGCCCACGAAAAAGCAATGGAAATTGACCCACAGGACTTGGTGACGTCAACACACCACCTAGCCGGTGGTGTGTGGCAGACCCCGTAATCTGGTTCCGTCTTGGTGGGGGAAGTACCCAATCCACGTCTTTCACCATCATTTGGGCGCGGATTAGGTACTACCACCGCCTGTTCGTAGCTCCGTACAGGCGGAGGCTCCAAGGGCTACTGAGGGGCCACAGTGATGTATGAATCTTATCCACACCGTCAATCCCTATTTTCATATCATTTTAGGGTGCTGAAATAAAAGTAAGGCAGATCCAAGGTTAAAATAGACCACATCAAAGGAAGCAACGGTGCTAAGGATGCCCACCGTTGAAATCTTTCTAGGGCCCACTGTGTCGTTTATTTTCCATCCAACCCCTTGATATGTGGTTATATACACCTGGATGAAATGAAAAAACAAATATAATCTTGATTTAAAACTTCTGTCGTCCCTAAGGATATTTCAACAGTAGAAAATTAACTACCACCGTGTTATCCTTTAGATACTTCGATATTCTCTATTTTCTGATAATGTTTTAAAATAATACGAAAAAAATGAATGGACGGTGTGGATAAGATTCATACATCACTGTAGCCCCTCAGTGGCCATCGGAGCCTCAGCCTGTCCAGAGCTCCGAACCGGCGGTGGTAGTACCTAACACGCGCGCCTATCATTTCTGCCATTACATCCAAGTTTTCTCTGACTAAATCTCGGCCCTTCGTTAGATGAAGGACAGGTGATCAGACAGTCCACAATTTAAGATGGTCCCGCGGATCCAAGTGGCCCGACTGTAAATAAACGACAATTCCCGTCGTTACAGTGATTACCCTCCACTCATTCGCATTGATTTGTGTACGACGCACCACCTCTCATTTTCAGTCGAGTAGGTTTCCCCTCTGTCGCGACTCAGGATCCACAGCGTCTGCCGCCAGCCACCGGGCCCACGTGTTAAGATATTGCACCGTCTATATGACAATAACCAATTATCTCATTGACGATCCTAGCCTTTGATTTTTCTAGACTTGATTTCCAGCCATTAACATTCTCTTTTGATTGTTCTAAATTTATCTACAGATATTGATGTTCATAATCATCCATCAAGTGTAATTTTATTAAAATTGGTCATATAGCATAATAAAAAAATCATGGACGGTTCTGATCATAGTTCCATTCAGCATGTGGGTCCCATTAGTTGGCGACCGACACTGGACGCTTAATCGCGACAGACGGAAAACAAACTCGGGTATTTAAGTCGGCCTGTGTCTTCTCCCTTTCGTCTATTTTTCTTCTTCTTAGGCGGCTACCCTTCTTCCACGTCTCTCCCTCTCCAAGATAGCTTCCGACAGGTAAAGTGAAGAAATCTTATATTTATAACTCGTCTCCTTTTATTTTTCATACAGAAAAGTACCATTTCTATTCCTAAAATGAAAAAAGAAGAAGCGTTTGGAGACTTGCATTTTTCGAATCTCTCAGGTCTCTTCTCGTTTTCTTAGATGGACTGAATCAGTGAGTTTTGAGTTCCGATCTCCGCTTCATCTACCCTTCTAAGGTTTAGAGTTCCTTCTCCGTCTGTCGCGACTGAGATCCCGCGTGCGTTGCCACCCAATGGGGCCCAGTGCTCAGATGGTCCGGCGATTTGAACCGTCCAGATTCTATTTGTTAACTCTTTGATGATGATCCTGAGTTTTAGAGTGAATAAGAGCGATGGAAGTCGTCTTTCCGTTGTGAGAAATCATCGGTTCAGCTGCGCAGAATCCGCAAAATGGACGGATCCGATCGTTGGAAATCTCTGCGTGTGGGCCCCAGTGGGAGACGACAGACGCTTGATTCTGAGTCGCGACAGAGGCGAAACGAACTCATTTATTTTCCTTCCATCGTTGTCTTCGATTAACACGAAAGCGGTTTTCCCATCTAGTTTATCGTTTTCAGGATTTTTCTGCTCGTGGCGGTTTTCGAGCTGCGTTTCTGGTTTTTTTTTTTTTTTTCTCTCTCGATTTATCGATTGCAAAAGCGGTTTTGAGCTCTTACAACCTTTTTTGTGTCGGTAAGTATTTGCATGGGTTGTTGCTTTAAAAAGCCACTTACAATTTCAAAAACTCATCAATTCCGATTTTAAATTGTAAATATTAGAAAATATTTTCTGGTAATTTGAACTGAATTTCTATTTCATTTTCCTTTTTTTTTTTTATAGATCTGCGATATTTTATTTTATTTTATTAATTTTCTTTTCGTAATTAAGTTATTAAATCTTTACATTAGAAATTATATCTACACCCACTATATTGATAGATACACCCTTTGTTTTGTACTTTTAGGCAGTAAACCGTACAACCCTGAGCTACCATGGGAACAAAACTAGGAGGAAATGGCTAGTCAACTCTCACTTTCTTTTTATCCCGCCTAGGCTTCTGGGCCTCTCACGAGCATCACACGTGCCAGTGAAGCACGTGTGTGAAATACCAGCTTTCCATCAGGTAGGACACACTGATATGGTCTCGTGGTCGAAAATCAGGTCGTCTCACACCAGATATAAAGCTCCCATCTTGCACGCGTGTTTTCCATTCTGGCACTTGTTGCATGGCCAGGCTCTACACACGTGTAGGTTATGGTATTTTCCTTCTTATTTTTATTTATTAAGCTTATCATAATCGTCTTGTACCGAGACGAAGTTCGTTTTGGCTCTGTCGCGACTCAGGATCCGGTGTGTCGCCATCCACTGGGGCCCACACGCTGAGATGGGCCGATTACGTCAACCGTCCATGGGCGCACATGCTGAGATGGGCCGATTAGGTCAACCGTCCATATTTCTAGTTAATATGATAAATAGGCTATTCTCACCTTAACAACACTTCCCCGATGACTCCAACCTTTTATTTTTGGAGTTGAATACGAACCACTGAAAATCTTCTTTTCGTTTTCAATAATATTCCGTTGAGCGTAATTTTCGTACGGCGGAATCTGTAGCGGAAGTTTCACAACAATACGGTTCTGATCAGTGGACGAATTAGTACGTGGGCCTTACCGGGCCGCGTCACACGCTAGACTGTAGGTTGCGACAGAGGCAAAAATTCATTCTGCGATAGATAATTTATTTTATTCTCTTTTTTTTTTTTTTTTTTTTAACTTTCTTTGACGAAATCTCTCGTGTATAAGGTCTAGAACGGGATCTAATTGTTATTATTATTATTTTATATTAAAGTATTTATTATATTATTATTTTTTAGTTTTGCCACTTTCAAGACTGCGAAAGTAGGACGCAGATAAGGTGGTTTTGCAAAACGGTGTGATGTGGGGCCACCCAGATGTATGTTTTACATCCGCGCCCTACTTTTTATTATTATTTTTTTTGCTAGTGTAGGCATGAACCTAAAAATGAGGCGGATCCAGCTCAAGTGGACCACACTACTCTAAAAAGTGGCGATTGAACGCTGACTGTATTTGTAGTTTTCCCTTCATCCAACGGGTTGGATGGCAAATAAACCTTACGGTGGGCCCAGAAGGTTTCAATGGCTAGTGGCACTGTCCCCACTGTTTCCTGTGGTGTGGTCCACTTGAGCTTCAGATCCGCTTCAAATTTTCTTTTATTTATTACCTTAAAATGATATGGCAAAACGGATGGACGGCGTGGATATGAAACACATACATCAGGATGGGTCCCACGGAACCCAACACATCACCCACCACCTAATCCTCGTGATAAACATGTACCGCACTGCTGGGTCCAGCTGTAGTGACGTTTGAATGGGAAGCGGACTGGCTGGTGTAGCCAGCACACACCAGCTTATAACTGGTGTATTGACGTCAGCGAGTTACGTGCGTCTCCTACCCAAACGGTCCTTCGTTTGGCGAGCTTGTCTTAAGGCTGGAGACGAAAAATATATATATATATATATATATATATATATATATATATATATATATATATTAAGGTCTTTCTACCTAATGAGCAGATAGGATGGAAAATAAACGTTACGGTGGAACTTACAAATTGTTTAATGTTGAAAATCATTTTCTCCGCTACTATTTGTGGTGTGGCCCAGATCATCTAAAGATCTCTGGACATGGTTCATTTTTTGGATAATGGTCTAAAATGATTTTTAAAAATAGATGAACGGGATAAATATAATAAATACATAGCCCGGCAATTTGATCTCCTTTGAACCGTTCGTACAACTTAGCTGGAGGAGCGTCGGTGCTCGTCTTCGCACGACACGTACTTACAGCAGCTATATAGCTGGCGTGTGGTACACCAGCCAATCCGCTTCCGTTTGAATGATAGCCGGTTTTTTTTGGTTGATTTGATATAATTCTGCCAATGGAAATGATTTTTTTTTTTAATGAATCAATCGCCAGGATCGTCCATCATCATTCCATGTGGGCCCAGGGAGAGATATTGTCGTCGTAATCATTTCCTTTTATTTAGTGGCCTCGATTAACTAAACAATAGCTACATAGCTTCTCTCCAATTGCTGTCATTTTCTATACTATATCGTCAAGATCACATGCAGCCGTTTCTTTCCCGTGAACATTTGGTGCTGGACGTGGGACCCGGGCTGCCGCTAACGTGTCACGCGTGTTGCACATCCTAGCCGTTCAAAATATGTGAGCACGGTAGGGCATCTCTAGGTACGAAAATCAGGCCGATACACTCATTGGACGGTATGGATTATTTTAAAACAATCGCAGCTGATTGTACGGCTCATAGTGTACAGGTTTGGCCCATCCAAGGTTCGCCACTTGAACGGCTCCGATGTCGTACGTATTTATGAGACGTTGGCGGTAAAGAGAAGGTTGCACGTGAAATTCCATATCAGCAGATGCACGTGACCATTTTTCTTCTTTGATAGAAGGGATCGATTGTACTGTAGCTTTTTACGGGCAGCCTTTAAAAAGGCTGGCCGCTGAGAAAGGAAAAAACAGTAGCTTTCTTTCCGGTACGGGTCTGTTTCATGATCAAATCTCATTCATTTTTTAAGAGATGCTCTCAGAGCACTATAACAGTTAAGTTTGGAGAGTCCAATCGGTCTATCTGAACCGTCTATTAAATCCAAAACACATTTCACTGGCTTCTATGGAAAAATCTCACTGATCAGATGATCCAATCTCATTGATCAGTTTGGCCTTATGTCTGCAGCCATCCATTTTCGAAGTGATGGATAGGATGTTTATTATTGTCTGACAAAAGTGATTCTTTAGAATCTATGTAATCCATGATTTGTGTGAATGGTCTTTACCGTCCATATTAAAGGCCATTGATCAATGGTTGATATTTTTCAGATCAGTTTGATGTTTGCATGAGAGGCCATGAAATATGTGATGGAGCTAATAAACGGTTTATATCAATGGATTGAACTGTGTTAGTGTCCAATGCAAATAGGAGCAGTATAAATTAAAAGTGCTCTGCCATCGCCAGAGAATCTCTGGTGCAACCACACACATCCTTAAATATAAGAAAATGTGATGGAAACAGATCGTGATATAATTTCTGTTGTTCTTCCATCTAGGTTGTGTTTGTTTTGTTTTTTTTTTAAAAAAAAAACTTTCTTCATTTTCCTGATTTGATTATGCTGGAAGAATAAAAGAATCATCAAACAGTATTCTTTCAAGTACGAATCTTTTTGTATGGTAATACATTTAGTAGATGACAGTTCAATTGTCCATTTCTAATATATATTTTTTTGGTTTTCTTCTTTAATTACAAGATCTGATTGGAAGTTCTATTGGTTTTTCACTAGTTTTTATTTTTTGAATTTTACAAAAAACTACCTACTTGTTATAGAATTTACATTCCCATGCCATTTTCAGAAATTCAAATAACCATAGGCTATGTTACTTTGGATTATTTAACTAAAGTTGGGTCCCCAATGCGGCTCTAGTTGGCCCCACTGTACCGTTTATGTGAAATCCACCCCCAACAACTAGTGTGTTATCCAGTTTAAGCTAGGGTCCCCAAAAATAAGCTCCCATTTCCCATTGATCGGTCCATTGAATGATGGATGGGCCTGGTGTTGGGCCCCAAGTCCACATTTTGGCATCGCATCTAATGGTTGGAGTGAATTTCATATAATCATTGCAGTGGACCTGTGAAAGTCAACTGTGGAAATCTTTCTCTTAACTATTTTTCATAAGTGTAGCTCACCTGAATCATAGATCAATATAATTATTTTTTTACCTAGGCCTCTATAGGATTACACATTGAATGGTCATAGTGGATTTCGCATGCACATCACACTGGGCCTCCTAAAAAATTAGGACGGCATCCCTCTCCCAATTGTTCCCACAACCACTCCCAAAGAATGGAGATTTAATGGAAATTTAGGAGGCTGTTGTGATGATTATATGAGCTAGACCAAAGAAATTTTTTGTTTCTTGATGTTTCACAGGTTAGCTTGATGTTTTATGGGTCTGCCTTAGACATTTTTTGTTAGACTATTAGATGTGTAGACTTAAGAACAAAAAAATCAAGCTAACCTGTGAATCATATGAGCTAGACCAAAGAAAAAAAACAGTTGGGAGAGACATCCACCCTTATTTCTCCGGGCCTGTTGTGATGATTATATGAAATCCACTCAACTATTAGATGCGACACCAAAATTCAAGACCAGGGCCCAAACGTTAGGCCCAACAGTGATTCAGGTTGGTCACATTAAAAGAGAAACCATTTGTAGGGTAATGGTTACCTTGTACATTGTTTTCAATTATGTGGTTCACTTGAATCATATATAGGCTAATTTCAGGCTTTGGGCCTAACATAGGGCGGGCTCTTACTTGTTGGGGGTGGATTTCACATAACCACCGGGCGGGCCCACCCTACCCTACCACTCTTTGATTGTACGGCCACCCAAACTTCCATTAATAAATGGGGTAGCTAATTGATAACCTTTTTAGAAAATGTATTGGAATGCGAGCTCTCTATTAAGCAGGTATTATTATTTTTTTTTCCCAAAAATTCCCTTTTTAATATTTTTATTTTCAGTTTACTTCCTTTTCTTGGTTATAATTCTAATAGTACTTTTTTCTTAAGTTCAGTTCTTTCTAAGTTTCAATAAATGTTGAAGACAAGATAGCAGTTTATCATTTTATTTTTTTTTCTTTAATTAGGAGAACATCTTATTGGGTTTTTTTTTTTTTTTTTTTGATATTCTCCTTAGAGAAATGCTCCAGTGTTCTCATAGCACAACACAACAAGTTATAGTGCTCCTTCGTTGCATCTGGCCACTTGGACAATCCAATCAATCAATCCGACCTGACCATTACGTATAGAATACATTTTATGGGCTACTACATAAAAATCACACCGCTCAGGTGAACCAACGCATCCCCGATTTGTCCTTATTTTTCTAAGCCATCCTGGGATGGTTAGGATTGCCTAACAAAATAGACTCTTCAGAATCATAAGCAATCTACGATGGTCCCCAACATATACATTGATCAAATTGTTAATTGGACCTATTTTGTGTATAATATGGACGGTCAAGATCATTTAAGGGTGATGATCAGATAGCTACGACGGTCACTTTGGTGTGAGATATGTATGGTATCCTGTGATATCTATGTTGAACCCAATGAACAGTATTTAAATTCAGTTCTCTCTATGTTTTAATTTTTAGTTAATGTAGAAACTAGAAAGGCTACATTTCTTTTATTTTATTTTGATGTTTTCTCTTATGATTTTTTCTTTTTTCTTTTTCCAGTGTCTTGGATTGCAGGGAGAGAAGTTAATGGAGGATAAGAATCAAGCAATATAGAAGAGGAATTTTCATTTGATTGGATTTTCTACATGAAAATGTCTTCTTCTTCCTCTTGGATCTCTTCTCTTACATGTTCAAGCTCTTCTATTGAGTCATCAGATAGTTTCAATCTCGCCCTCCTGCTTCAATGGTTGAGATTCATATTCCTCTCGCCGTGTCCACAACGAACTCTGTTCTCCGCCGTTGATATCGTCTTCTTGCTCGTTCTCGTTGGCTTTGCAATCCATAAGCTGAGTTCTAGATTCCGCTCTCGTGCGCATTTAAATTCGGAAATCAAACCTGTTATCAGAAACAACAGAAAGCATGTCAAAACCAATCTCTCTTTCAAGCTCTCTCTAGTTCTAACAGCCCTTTTAGCAATCTCTTACACTGTCCTCTGCATTCTCTCCTTCGCTAGAAGTACCCAATTATCATGGAAGCTAACCGAAGCTCTGTTTCGGCTAATCCAAGCCATTACCCAAATCGCGGTTTTGGTGATCGTCGCTCACGAGAAGAGATTCCAAGCCATGACTCATCCAATGACCGTTCGAATCTACTGGGTGGCGAGCTTCCTGATCTCTGTTCTATTCGCCATTTCCGCCATTATCCGTATCAGCGTTCTTCACATGAGTGGGAATCAAGACCATGATTTGAAAATCGATGATATATTTTCCTTAGTCACACTTCCAATTTCCATCATTTTCCTCATCTTTGCCATTCTCGGATCGACTGGCATTACAGTAACGGAATCCAATTTAGACGAATCGGAATCCAAACTGAAAGAACCTCTCTTGAATAAATCGAATGTGACTGCGTATGCTTCTGCAAATGCATTCTCGAGAGCGGTCTGGTATTGGATGACTCCCCTCATGAGCAAGGGCTACAAATCTCCTCTCAAGATGGATGACATCCCATCGCTCGCACCCGACCATCGAGCCGAGCAGATGTCCCAGCTATTCGAATTGAACTGGCCGCACCCCGCCAATAAAACCAACCACCCTGTCCGCAGCACCTTGCTCCGCTGCTTCTGGCCTAATCTCACATTCACTGCCTGCCTCGCCCTCATCCGCCTCTGCGTCATGTATGTCGGCCCGATCCTGATCCAGCGGTTCGTCGATCTGACCTCCGGCAAGAGCAAATCCCCCTACGAAGGCTACTACCTCGTCCTAATCCTCCTCGTCGCGAAATCAGTTGAAGTCCTCTGCTCCCACCAATACAATTTCCAATCGCAGAAGCTTGGAATGCTAATCCGATCAACTCTTATCACTTCCTTATACAAGAAAGGCCTCCGCCTAACATGCTCGGCTCGCCAGGCCCATGGGGTGGGTCAGATCGTAAATTACATGGCCGTCGACACCCAACAGCTATCGGACATGATGCTTCAGCTACATTACATTTGGCTCATGCCGCTCCAGGTAGGCGTGGCGCTGGGCCTTCTATACTTCTATCTGGGACCAGCAATGACATCAGCCCTTCTTGGGATCGTTGCCGTCCTGATCTTCGTCTTATTTGGGACCCGCCGGAATAATCGCTACCAGTTCAATATCATGATGATGCGGGACAAACGGATGAAGGCGACGAACGAGATGCTGAATTACATGAGGGTGATTAAGTTCCAGGCATGGGAAGAGCATTTCAAGAAGAGGGTAGAGAATTTCAGGGAATCGGAGTATGGGTGGCTGTGGAAGTTCATGTTCTCAATCTCCGGCAACATTATCGTGATGTGGAGCACACCCATCGTGATATCGGCGCTCACGTTCGGGACCTGCATTTTGCTGGGCGTGGAGCTGGATGCTGGAAAGGTGTTCACGACGACGTCCTTCTTCAAGATCTTGCAGGAGCCGATTCGGAACTTCCCGCAGGCGTTGATCTCGATCTCGCAGGCGATGATCTCGCTAGATCGGCTGGATGGGTACATGATCAGCAAGGAGCTGGATGAAGGAGCTGTGGAGAGGGAGGATGGAGGGTGTGAGGTGGCTGTGGAGGTGAAAGAAGGGGTGTTTGGATGGGAGGATGATGGTGGGGAGGTGGGCCTTAAGGATTTGAATGTGGAGATCAAGAGCGGGTCGCTGGCTGCCATTGTCGGGACCGTTGGATCGGGGAAGTCTTCTTTCCTGGCGGCGATCCTGGGGGAGATGCACCGGATCTCGGGCAAGGTATGTTCGCTTGACCATCTGATTTTGTTTTTGACGGTTGGGATGTGTTCTTGTGGGGAGTGGGGCCCATGCACCGAAATGGCTGTTTATGGCCGGTCTGTTTGGTGTGTGACCTTTGACTTCGTGATCACCAGGAGAGGATGTGCATGGTATCCACTGAATTGCGGTTGGTACCGTTGGTAATTCAGTGATCCAGATTCGTTGATTTCCGTGGGGCCCATCATGGATCTTGGCTCTTCTAAATTTCTCAGAGCAATCCAATCTGTTTATCATGCCCCCCACCATTGATTGTGGGGCCTGATCTATCTGCAGTGGGGGCCTACCATACAACAATTTTGATCACGTGGATGTATGCATTGAAATTTTGGGAAGATCCAGGCCATTCATCTGGTGAGACAGCTACGAACATACGTAACTCACGTTGGTCCATCGACCGGGTGGTCCTCACGTAGGTTAAAAAATGACCGACGGTCTACATTAACGTACTTGTCGCCCACAAAATGATTGTGCCGTGGCACACCTGAACAGCCTGTATCTTGCAAGCGTGTGCCACATCCGCACGTGTGCTTGGCATCGCCTCTCCCTCCTCTTTCAATTAGGACCGATTGCATCATAATTGACGGTTAAAACGAAATGAAAACAAAACTTTAGTACTCTGGTAGAGTGCGATGATCATACACAGGCACATGGAAATTACTAATAATTGCACACGCGGAATACAAATAATTTCAATTAAACTGTTCAAATGATAGTACCTAATTTAGATGTATCATTACCCAAAATTGTGGGCGATTATTGGACGGTTGAGAATTTAATGTTCAATGACCCGGTTCGACAGACAAGCGTCCGGTAGTCTGAGATCAACCAATCTGATTTTTGGAGGAGTTCGTCGGTTTCAGGGAACGCCAGTTTTAGCAGTGTTGTGTCACGTTCGGCTAGAGTATGAAATAACTCCGCGTGTCTAGTCACGTTCGGCCAGAGTATGAAATAACTCCGCCGAAAGCGAATTACGTGAGAACAGTTACTTTGGCCGGGCAAATCCCACGTGATTAGGAGGGATGGGATGAATTTTAAAGTAATGATGGTGGTGTCAGTGGATTGGTTTAAGATCATGGGATTGCTTATATCCGGGGACAAGTTCGCTCGGTCTGTTTGGTACGTTTGGTATTTCCGGGATTTTACCCTCCAACCAAGGGATGGAATTAATTTTAAGATGATAATGATAATGTCAGTGGATTGTTTTAAGGTCCATGGGATTGCTCATATCCCGGGACAAGTTCACCAGGTCTGTTTGGCTCGTCGTGCATATCCCGGGACATCGCGATCCCATCTCTCCTAATACGGCGGGATCGGTCCGGCCAAACCAGGCCCTTAGGATCACAGCTGTCATCATAAATATCTGTAAAGCACGCGTTTGGCTCAGCGAATGTCTCCAAGAACATCTAAACAGGACGTGGCCCAAGCTCTACTGGGCCTGCTGTGATATATATGTTTTATCCAAGCCGTCCATCCATTTTTCCAGCTAATTTTATGGTATGATCCAAAAAATGACGCAGATTCAGACTTTAAGTAGACCACACTATTAGAAACAGTTGAGATTAAATAACCATCATTAAAAACTGTTAGTACCTATTCCGTGTTGTGGTCCCCTTGAGCTTTGAATCTTACCTCATTTCTGTGCTTATGGCATAAATTGAGTTGTCAAAGCGCGTGGATAAAACACGTTGCGCCACATATTACCGGAAACAAGCGCGCAAGAAGTCGACATAAATTCTGGTCTTGCCAAACTGCCACGTGTCGGTGCTTATTTACGAAGGGACCACATAAATATCAACTTACAAGAACTTTTGTAGCCCACGGCAAGTTTTTAACCCACTGGACCACCACTGTAAATTTTCCATGCGCACGTGTACGGACGTTCATGCTACGCCAGGGTATCTAATAATCAATAAGCGGGGAGGTCATAATCTTCAGCTCCAAAATGTTCTGGAATGTTTTTTATTCGTTTATCCTTCTGTTCCGGCCCTCCAGGGCTGCTGCTTTTCTACCTGTATTTTGAAAGGGAACAGGCGCTATAAATTCCCTCTTTTTATTTATTTCCCTCGCTGTCCACGTGGTAATTTGTGGTGATCTGGAGGGCTATTGTTTGGATGGGCTCCTGGGTAAAAGTTTTAATGATCGGACGGTTCTGACCATCCAGTTTTCTGTGTTCGATACGTGTACCTCTTCTCTAACCGTTCCTTTCCGCGTTGCTTATCGGATGACTGAGAGAGTTCATTTACTTGATGTTTGGGATGTGGCCTATCCACGTCATGGCCCACCTGAACAACGGTTCCGGTCATCACATTTTTCCACGTACGTCAGTGGGTGAGGAGGGTGGCGCATTACCTCTTACGTGCATCCTTTTGCCTTCTAAAGAAGTTATTCATTGTATCCGGGGAAAAGTACAAACGGAAAAGTCATTTGTCATGGAAGCATCTCGAGGGGTCTTCTAGAACTTTTACTCATTGACTTGGCAAGTCCGACGTGCGCCACGTGTGTAAAATCGAAGCCACTCATCAGGGTTGAACAATCCGAGCCACACTTTACCGTGATTTTGGAATCGACTATACGTTTTCTTAGGTAAAGGGGTAAGTTTTTAGTATACACATGACGTTGCACCATCTTTTATAACGTGACCCAAACAAAACTTATCTAACAAAAATAGTCATCTAGTTGTACGAACAAACTCATAATAACCAAAATATCTCACTTTTTTGGGTCTTTACCTTAAAGATCAGGGTATTTTGGTCTAAAAAGCTATTTTCGTACCCTAAAAATCTCTTTTTGCAACAGAACTTTTCAGAGTAAAAAATAAAGAAGGCACGGTACGGAACGAGCTTATAGTGCTAATTCTTTCTAAGTGAAGTGTGCAGTGCTCCGAAATCCTGTGGCATAACTTCCTGTGGAAGTTAGGTGGGGACCACTGATGTTTGTGAGAAATCCACCACGTCCATCTATTTTGCCGGATCATGTTAGGGCGTGGGCCGAAAAATGAGTTAGATAATTCGAATGGTCCGCACGACAGGAAAAGGTGGGTAGGGAAAGAGTAAGTTTTTAGTATACACCCGACGGAGCACCACCTTTTATAACGCGACCCAAACAAAATCTATCTAACAAAAATAGTCCTCTAATTGTACGGACAAACCCATAATGACCAAAATGCCCCTACTTTTTTAGGTGCTTTACACTAAAGACCAAGGGTATTTTGGTCCAAAAAGCTATTTCCGTACCTAAAAATCCTCTTTTTGCAACAGAACTTTTCGGGGTCGAAAATAAAGAAGGCACAGTACGGATGAGCATACAGTGCTAATTCTTTCGTAGGGAAATCCTACCGTTGAAAACTCCGTGGTGTTTATAAGCCATCCATACCATTCGTAACTTCACTGCGAGACGTGTATTTCCCATGAAGTTCCTGCACTGGGATGCTAGGTGGGGCCCACTGTGATGTTTGTGAGACATCAACACCGTCCATCCATTTTGAGAGCTCATTTTAGGTCATGCGACAAAAAGTCAGGTGATCCAAAACTCATGTCGTCCGCACGAGAGGAAACAATGAGAATCCAGTGACCACTATTGGAAACATTCTCATGGCGACAAAGTTTCGTATCAGATTAAGTTTTTGTTGTTTTCACTTCATCCTAGTGGGAATGACCTTATAAAGGGTTTGGATGGGATATAAACATCAAGTTAGATCACAAGAAGATTTCAACGGTATTAAACTTTTTAGTCGGTTTTACCTCTCGTACGGACGCCCTGAATTTGGATCCACTTGATACTTGGTCTCATATCCTAAAATGAACTTGAAAAAACGGATGGACGGTGTTGATTTTTCAAAAACATCACGGTCGGCCTCGCCTGGGATGTCTGCGTATATTACTACTTGGATGAAGAAAAAACACCAAATTATTAGCCAGATCCGAAAGAAAGAAAGAAAGAATTAGCACTGTATGCTCGTCCGTATTGTGCCTTCTTTATTTTCGACCCCCAAAAAGTTCGGTTGCAAAAAGATGTTTTTAGGGTATGGGAATAGCTTTTTGAACCAAAATACCCTTGGTCTTTAGGGTAAAACACCTAAAAAGGTGGGGATATTTTGGTTATTATGGGTTGGTCCGTACAACTAGAGGAATATTTTTGTTAAATAGGTTTTGTTTGGGTCGCGTTATAATAGGTGGTGCTCCGTCAGGTGTATACTAAAAACTTACCGGATCCGAAACTTCAATCCTCACTTTTTCCTTGTGGTGCGACGCAATTGATTTTTGTATCTGCCTCAGTTTTTTTTGGTTTTGCCTACGTTCTAACACGATCATGCGAAGAGGATGTACATGGATTTCTCACAAATATCACGGTGGGCCGCACCTATCTCGGTGTCGCTGGAAGTTCTGCCAAAGGCTTCCGCACACGTATGAACGATAGCGCCATTTTCTCTTGTACATGTGGGGCCCACTCAAGTGTGCAGCTTGATCTGTCTTGCGTATTCCGGGTTGGAATGTGTAAGTGGCCATCTTCCTTCAGAAAAGTGCACGGCTCTTTTCATTGATAGACGAGATGTGAACTGCCCAAGAAGATGCCTTTTCATGGTGACAGCACGCAGAACCCCCGGAAACTTTTTCAGTGGGGAGTTATTTAATGCCCTGGCAGTGTGACACTTGATACGCAGGCACCTATAAATTTCCCACGTGTCATACATTACATCTCAAGTTAAATTTACTGAATTTGAAACCCTAAGTCATGTTTGTAAAAAATCCAATTTGTTGAAAAATTATAGCCCCTGATTCTTGGATCATTGTTGTGAATTAGGACCGTTGGATATTTTTCATTTAGCCGTCCATTTGCACTTGCCGTACAAAACCCATTCGTAGGGGAGTGGCTTCGGTGGATCCCTGACTTTGGGGCCCACCGTGATGTACGTGCCTTACATCCACGACGTCGATGTCTTGCTGGGTCGGATTAACTTAAAGACTCAAACCGGATCTTTAACACACTTAACTGGATGTTTTAATAATTAGATTTTTTGTATTTACCGCATTCGAAAGCTGATAGAATTAAAAGGTTGCTAATTGCTTGCTGGTAGCATGTTCTTGCTTTTGGTAGAAAAGGTTGCCTAGCTAGAAATCTAGCTGAGTCGAGTTGACTCGGCCTTGTTTTGAGTCGACCCACTGAATTTTAGAATTATGGCCCTGCGTGCTGGTAATGCATTTGATGTAACTGGTGCATATACCATTTGCCATTCCATAACCATTAACATGTGTGTATTTTTTGTTTATAGTAATCCATGGCAACCTTTCTAGCCATACATAGTAACTAAATAATAATAATAATAATAATCATCACCATGACCATTTTAAGTCCTTTCTTCTATACAGGTGAGAGTTTGTGGGTCCACTGCCTACGTTGCCCAGACATCATGGATCCAGAATGGGACCATCCAAGAAAACATACTCTTCGGATTGCCCATGAACTGTGCAAGGTACAAGGAGGCGATCAGGGTGTGTTGCCTGGAGAAGGACTTGGAAATGATGGAATTTGGGGACCAGACCGAGATTGGAGAGCGAGGTATCAACCTGAGTGGTGGCCAGAAGCAGCGGATTCAGCTTGCCCGGGCTGTCTATCAGGACTGTGACATCTACCTCCTCGATGATATCTTCAGTGCCGTCGATGCCCATACTGGCTCGGAAATATTCAAGGTCACTTGCATTTCTTGATTTTTCTTTGCTTGATAGGATAGGGGTGGCAATGGGTGGGATCAGGGCTTGGCCCATTTTTGAGCCATGAATTTCGGTCCGAACACATTCCACAGCCATGTCCGCTTGTACTAACCCGACCCACTTAAAATTCATCAAGCCCAAGCCCAAGCCCAATCCGAGCCAACCCATTTAATTTTAATTGAGTCAGGCTCACGCTCAACCGACCCAACCCGTCGGAGTAGCCACACTCAAGTTTAGGAATGGAATATGTGGCTAAAGGCATATGCCCAGTCCTAGATACATGCATCATGTGTATGCATCTATACTAATTATCTATTAACTTGGTTCCTGTTTTGGGTCGGATTGGGTCGGGTCATGGCCCAGACCATGGTTAAGCTATTGGGTGGGTCAGGTTGGGTAGGATCCAGACCACTATTGGCCCATTTACTTTAAATTAACATATTTCTAACCCAAGCCCAACCCACTACCCATTTAGCTTGGTCCAACCCACCTAAGAAGCAGGTCAGGCCCATTGCCACCCCTAGATAATATATCTAAATACAACATATTGCTGCTGTTTATTTTGATTTGTAAATGATTCTGTGGTTGTGATCCGTTGATCACATGATTATTATGGTTGGTATTGTAGCAGTAGTACCATTTTGGTCCAGTTAGAGTTGGACCACACTGAACTTCTATGCAAGTCGAAATGACCACTGTTGGATCATGATCATAAACCCATTGCTGTGTGACCAGGTTGAATAAGTTAGTCCACACTGAATAAAGTGCATTCAAATGCGCCCCCTAGGACCTGTTTGGATTCAGGCAAAGTTGTGTCATGACTAGCCATCATGCATGCTGTCAATGCTAGCTAGTCATGGACATGTTGTTGTGGACTAGTTCTTTTATCTCTTGTTTGTCAAACACCCTGGATCATGAACAAATAGATTGTGTCACATGTGGGGAATTTAAAGATTTGTTGATAGCACACTTACACATGCGCATGTGAACGTTTGACATATTTGCCACATTTTTAGTGCTTGAAGATTGATGTTGGCACATACAAACACATCAAGCATGTGCTCAGGTAAATATGATCCTCATCTGCACCAAAACTATAGTGTCATTGACAAGTAGGTCCACTTCTACCTCTTCACCAAAGACACTCAATCCATGGTCTAAGGGGTCACGTGTCCATGACTACTTGTCTAAAAGCGCATTGGTTTCCATGCACAAGAGGATTGACAAAACATGGACATGTATTGTTGTCCATGACTATTAGTCAGGACACAACTTTGCCCAAATCCAAACAACCTTTGATGTTTTATCGCAATCATGGCCTAACACTGATTGCCATTTTTACTGCAGAATTTCAGGGTCCTAAGACAAATGCACAGATGCACACAAAATATCTGAAATGCTTCAAAGCATGCCAAATAAAATGCCTTTCTATCTTTGATTTATTCAACTTAGTATTTTGATTAATTTGTTGCAGGAATGTGTAAGGGGAGCTCTCAAAGATAAGACCATTTTGCTGGTGACCCATCAAGTAGACTTCCTACACAATGCCGATCTCATACTGGTAAGTGTGATGTTTCTGCATCTTGGAATTTGTAGAATAACTCACTCCCATCAAACATGATTCTACTGGAGATGCCATCATTTTAACTTGTCAAAAACTAACACTAAATGCACAAATAATCAAAATTATTTGTTTAGAAATATGCTGATTCGACCACTAATCGACCGTCCAACCAGTGGATGATTTCCATCCTCCTATCATGTGTTTGTGTGACATTCAGCCCATCCAAAATGTCTGTTTAAATCAGCCACGGGGGGGGGGGGGGGGGGGGGGGGAGTTTGTTCGTGGCTGAAAATGCACCACCAATGCTGTGACAGTGCACCTATAGGTGATCATTTCTCTTTCAATATAAGGTTTGTGATTGAGCCGTAAAGATTATTAGAGCTTATGTCTCATCATCCTGAGGTGAGGATGACAGATATTGCTTTTCCAACTTTCATTAAGGATGAATGTGATTTACTTGGGCTCTAGAAAAGCACATGGGAAAAATAGTCAGTTAATGGGAAAAATTTCCTGTTTTTTGCGATGATGATTACATGGGTCTCATACTAAATTTCTAGAGTAAAACAAAGAGAAGCTGCATTGCAACAAATCTTCTTTTTTCTGCAGCATTGCAAATAAGTTCGTGATGCTAAGGCCCTTTTTGGAACGTGGGATTAGGTGGTATGGAATAGCATTTGGTCCAATGTAAATTACATCCGGCATTTGGAAACGACATGAAGGATTGGATTAATCCGGGCATCATATTACCCGGTCCCAGTAGGAGAAACAGTGGGATTTCAAAACTCACTACACTTATGGGCCCCACGTTGATGCGTATGTTTTATCCACACCGTCCATTCATATGCACCCTTTACACATGACAATCGAGTGGCATTTGCATACAAGTGACCAGCATCAATTGTGAAGTCAGGTCTGTGGATTACAATTCCATGGTCCATCAAATGCAGGTTTTACTTAATATAGTGTTTTGATCCCAAACATGAGATGGAATGGTCAAAATGCCATGGTATTTCCAGACATATAATCATTGTGCAATAATTGGTGTTAACTCCACCTAATGCAATTCCATAACATTTAATCCCACGTTCCAAACAGGCCCAGTTTGCATTTGAATTCACCAGCTGATTGAATTGCGATAATTCACTTTAATGAATAAATAACTAGATTAGTTACGTTTCCTAGTATTCATGATAAGGAAGTCTCCTCAAATTGGAATTATATATCTTTCAAGTCTGACTTGAAACTAACATAACTGAAATTTGTTGATGAGACCCTCAATATGAATTCTAAGGAAATCACAATCTGATCATACACACTTCCATTTGACTAGTTAATGCAATGCAATTTGATAGTGCATGCAAACACATATTTCAGTTGGAAGCTTACTGTAAATTAAGGCTACAATGTGGATACTTGGTTGTATTACGTTGAGAATAACTAGTATACAGGTATTAAGCAATCGAAACAGCTAATTGTAAAAGGTAATCACATACCAAAATCCACCTGTCTATAATTGTATTGCATCTGTACTATAAATATGTATCCATCCTCTGACACTTAGGGGTCGTTTGGATGCCTGTAAATGGGCCAAGTTGTAAATGATTTATAGGTAAATCATTTATACTGTGTTTGGATGACCTTTTTTGCCTGTAAATCATTTACAGGCTGTAAATGATTTACAGCATTTACCCCTATTTCATTTACAGGCAAAAAGTTCAGATTTCATTTATAGGCTCTCCATTTACAGCCTAACGGCTATAAATGGAAAGATTGGCTCTCCATTTACAGGACAAAAACAATTTACAGGCTATCCAAACACAAACAATCACTTACAACTTGAACCATTCACAGGCATTTAGATGATTTTTCTTGCTTTGTGATCTTATTTTTTTTTCGTACTTTGTGCTGTTAAAAAATCAGGTGATGCGAGATGGGATGATTGTACAATCAGGAAAGTATGACGAGATGCTAGGATCTGGCACGGATTTTGAAGTGCTCGTCGCCGCCCATGACACTTCCATGGAGCTGGTAGAGAAGGGCAACACTATGTCCACTGACAATCAGCAACAACCGAATGCATTTAAGCCGGCTATGAATCAAGGCCAATCCAATGGGGAAAATGGGTCTGTAGACTCGCCCAGGACCGAAAAGGGGACTTCCAAGCTCATAGAGGATGAGCAGAAAGAGACCGGCAATGTCAGCTGGCTCGTTTACAAGCAGTACATCACAGAGGCTTATGGGTGGTGGGGTGTGCTGATGGTGTTGGGAATTTCTCTAGTATGGCAGTTGGCTCTCTTGGCGAGTGACTATTGGCTGGCATTCGAGACGTCGGACGCGGCCTCATTTAAGCCAGTCTTGTTCATTCGTGTATATTGTATCATTGCAGCAGTTTCGATTGTGTTGGTGACAATCAGGGCCTTTCTCCTCGCAGTTATGGGGCTCCAAACAGCTCAGAAATTTTTCAAGCAGATTCTTAACAGCCTCTTGCATGCTCCCATGTCATTTTTCGATACAACGCCTTCTGGAAGGATTCTGAGTCGGGTAAGATCACTCTCCCTCTACATGATATAGGAGGGAAAAAAAAAAATTCCTCTCAATTTCAGTTGGTTATTATATAAGGCTTTCTAATGGTCGTCTGCTTGGTTGGGGGATTTGGGAAATCTACAGATTCAGATCTCTCCTGTTTGTTTTCCATTCATGATTTGCCAAATCCTTGGATTTCCCAAATCCACTCCCCCACAAACCCATGGGTTTTGGTGCAAATCCAAATCCCCAAAAGAACCAAAAACTAAGCCAATCCACAAAATGAGTGACTCTCTCTAAAGCAATGGAAGTTGTTCCCTTGCAATATATGCTTCCCCAAATCGATGGATTTGATTCCCAAACTATGGACTTTGAATTTTTCCAAATCCTAGTCCAATGCAAATCCATGAATTTGATGAGTTCATGAATTTTTCAAATTCACGTTCTCATTTCCCCGATCCGAATTAACGCATGAGATAGTTTACTATTTCAATCTGAGCCATCATATCAATGGGAGTTATACGAGACTCAGGCAAAGTATGATGCTTGATATATGCAGGCAACAAAACATTGTACACCCGGCATACATTAACTCAAATTAAACCAGTTAAATTGTGGAGCCCAGTGTCACCTTGAAATAAGACCACTGGATATTTTTCATTTTTAACTGTCCAATAAATGTCTACCAATCTGATACTCAGATAAATCAAATAAGTGTGATGTTTGATTCATGATCCATCTAAAAACTAGAAACCATAATGTAGATGGTTTAATTTGAATTGTATGCCATGGGTGCAATATCTGCATAATTTCTAAGTGCCTGCATATCATCCTCACACACTGCCAGATTATCAAGGTTTTTCTCTAAATCAACTGAATGGGGCAGAAAAAGGCCCAAAACATACATATTGTGGTATTCAAATTTCAAGTGTAGTGCAGAATATCAAGCAATCATTTGAATAAGCAATGATTAAGATGGTAATAAAAGAATAGGATGTTCTGTTCATCAGCTGGGTCCCATGTCTATGAAAGAATGGTCGGTTAGCCCATTGTCCATATTCGACCTGCATGTGAGGACTGCCCCATTTGTGAACAAGAGTGACTTTTAGGCCCAGTCATTTTCATGGTGGGGCCTTTCTGATGAGCAGCTTGCGCATGGCACAAGGCGGCACACCTGCTTGCATTTAGGCATGCATGTAGACTGGTGGTACATGTGGGACTAGCAAAATTCAATTTTTATTTTTATTTTTATTTATTTATTTTGTTTTGAAGCACTACATTACTGACGCTACTGTTATAAACAAATGTCTCTGTACTGATCAAAGGATGTTTCGATTCTACTCCTGTTTCAGGCATCAACAGACCAAACTAACATTGATATCTTCCTCCCATTCTTTGTGGGTCTTACGGTTTCAATGTACATCACAGTGCTTAGCATTATCGCCATCACGTGTCAGGTTGCTTGGCCCACAATTATACTCATAATTCCACTAGCTTGGTTGAATTTCTGGTACCGGGTACGTATGCCGTCAATCATGATTGAGTTTTATTGCTTATTCTACTCATGGATCTGATCACAATCAGACAATGGTGATGAGTGGGGCCGGCCACCTGCTAAGGATGTGGGAACCCACCCAAGCAGGTCCATTCCTTAAGAAGGTGGTGGTCCAAGCTCATACATTGAATCTTTAGTGTAGATGTTATAAAATGAAACAACCCTCTAAGAGAAATGTGCAACCAGTGAAAGAGGTCCATCTTTAACAATGTCTGTGTTTTACTGCAGGGATATTATCTCGCATCCTCGCGTGAACTGACTCGCCTTGATTCAATCACAAAAGCACCTGTTATTCATCATTTCTCGGAGAGTGTATCTGGAGTCATGACGATCAGGTGCTTCAAGAAGCAGGCAAGGTTTTGTCAAGAGAATATAGAAAAGGTTGATGCAAATCTACGTATGGATTTTCACAACAATGGATCCAACGAGTGGTTGGGTTTCCGTCTGGAGCTAATTGGGAGCTTCATCCTCTGCATCTCCGCTTTGTTCATGGTCTTGTTACCGAGCAGCATAGTCAAGCCTGGTATTTACATGAAAATTCAAAACCATGTTCCTTATCTATTGATGCTTTGATTCATGTCCATGCATGAAAGCAATTAAGAGTATGGTTTTTATCAATTACTCCTGAGGTCCAGTTTCTAACCGTCCATGGTGGGCAATCATGGCAGCATTTGGATGATCCTCAACCCATATGGTGGCCCTTACCATAAATGACCAACGTCTCACATGTCTGTGGTATTGGGGGTGTTCATAGTATGTTCCCACAGGGAATTTCAATTGGACTACATGTACAAAGAAATGGGTGCTTAGAAAATTTATAGCCAATGCTTTACATTTGAAGTCAATTTGTCCCTCACCAGATGAGTGGGCCAATCTAATTTTAGGATAGCACCCATGGACTGAGGGCAGAAAAGGCAGTGGGTTTTTCAGTTCTTTTTAAAATCTTGATATTTCCGTTTTGCAGGAACTGACTTTGAATTTTGAATATTGCAGAATACGTTGGATTGTCTCTCTCCTACGGACTTTCTCTCAACAGTGCGTTGTTTTTTGCAATATGGATTAGTTGCTTTGTGGAGAATCGGATGGTTTCGGTTGAGCGAATGAAGCAGTTCACAAACATACCCTCTGAAGCAGCATGGGAGATCAAAGACTCTCTTCCTCCTCCGAATTGGCCCACCAAGGGCGATGTCGATCTCAAAGCCTTGCAGGTAAATAATCTGATTTTTTAAATTCTAGACTTTACCTTTTCTCTAGATATTTAAAAAGAGGCTGGATCCACTACGAAGCCAATGTGAGGCCCATTGTGATGTGTACATGACATCCAATCTGTCCATCATGTTTGATCCTCAGGTTCTCCTAGGTGCCTAAAAAGCAGGTAGATCCAAATTCATGTGGACCAGTGTAAAATCATATCTGAAACCTCTAAAATCAAATTGTGTGGCCCATGTGAGTTTTGGAATGGCCCAACTTTTGGGGTGTTCATTCATCCTGCTGGGAACCATGCATCTTTTGAATGGATTAGATTGAATTGTCATGTCATCGTCATCATCTAAGCCTTATCCCAATTAATTGGGGTCTGCTACATGAATTTTGTTCTGCCATTCCACTCTATCAAGGGCCATAACTTCAGTTGGACCATAGGTCATCATGTCTTTTCTTACTACCTCCACCAATGTCATATTGGGCCTTCCCCTTGCCATTTTAGAGCTTTTAACCCATGCCAAGTCAGTGCTTCTAATCAGCACAGTTCTTGGTCTCCGTTGCACATGACCAAACCATCTTAAGTCTATTTTCCTTTATCTTGCTACTTATTGGTGCCACTCCTAAGTTCCCTCGAATGCATTCATTTCTAATTCTATATCCTTCCTCATTCTACCACTTATCTCTCTCAACATCCTCATTTCAGCTACATTCATCCTATGAATGTGTTGTTCCTTAACTGCCCAATAATCTGTCTGATAAAGCATGGCTGGTCTTATAGCTATCATATAGAATTTCCCTTACAGTTTGAGCGGATGGCAAAACTATGTAGTTGATGTAGTCTTGTTTTAAAAACAAAAAACAAAAAAATTGAGGTGACGAGTTTAGGGTCATCAGCCTTCTTTCTTTTTCTTTTTTCTTTTTTTTTTTTTTTTTTTTTGCGCCAAGGAGAAAATGATGGGCCGCACTTGATGGGCAGATTGGATATAAAGCACACATCGTGTTGGGCCCCACAAATTGCATTGTAGATTAAGTCTGACCTACAAAGTTTTGGGACCATGGACTTGATTTCAGAACCTATGATTTACTCCCATGAGTTCCCACTACCCCACGGAAACAATGGAGAAGATCATGTGGATCAAGTTATAGGCCATGTCCCACCCTACAATCCACCCATCCATCCCATTATGTCATGCTAGAAAGAGCATACATAAAAAAGTTTATGAGAAGTATATAAAGGATCCTCACCTGGCACATTTTCTATAGTCATGCTAAAATGAAGTGATGTGGATTAATCATGCAGCTTAGATATCGACCGAACACTCCTCTAGTTCTCAAGGGCATTACTCTTAGCATTCAAGGAGGAGAGAAGGTTGGAGTTGTTGGTCGAACAGGGAGTGGGAAATCAACTTTGATACAAGCTTTCTTTAGGGTGGTTGAGCCTTCTGGAGGGAAAATAATCATCGATGGAGTCGACATTTGCAAGTTGGGCCTCCACAATCTCAGGTCACGCTTCGGGATCATTCCTCAAGAACCTGTTCTTTTCGAAGGGACTGTTCGAAGCAACATCGACCCTCTCGGTCAGTATTCAGATGACGAGATATGGAAGGTATTGAAATAAAAGGAAATATTTATATATGTTCTTTTAATAAACGTGTAGTTGATGTCTAATAAGGAATTGACTTCCTATGGGAAGAGAAAGGAAAAAAGATTAATCTATCCAATAATAATTTCCATGAGAACTATTAAAACATCGATTCGAATTATGAGTTCTTGTTTGGATAGCAAATGGAAATCCCATATTCCTCTTACAATACTCTGAACTTTTTTTAAGAAGTAATATTGATCTAGTTTCTTGTGCCAAGAATCCAAATTATGTAAAAGCGTAATGTTTCCTTTCCATTGTTTGGTGTGGAATCCATCGTTTCCAAACATTGCCTAAAGGTAGTTATTGTGGCTGCATTGAGAAAACTAACAAAATATTTCATTCAACTTTCTATTACTTGGGTCCATTCGCATGTGTGCACATGGAAGCATTTCATGAGAAACACATTTTGAATAGGAAGAAATAATTATAATTATATAGATAGATAGCTAGATAGATAGATAAACTAGAAAGAAATAGATTAAGGCTTGCTTTGGATGCACAAGTAAATTGAATTGCGAACATTGACAAAAATGACATTTTCTACCATTCATGAATCATAAGGAGGACTTAGCCTTCAATTGAGATTTTGATTCTTTGCAATACAACTAGAAAGTATCATACCCAGTTTAGAGCCCATAGCCTCAGTGTGCATTCTAATTTTATTTTATTTTTAAATACAACTTCGATATGTCCACTTTATCAAATATGTCATTTCAATCCAGTACAATTCTACATCCAAATGCTCCTCAACCTAATTGTTACACAATATAGTTTGATGTGTTTGTCATCAACTGAACATACTTGCAACTCCATTTACAAACAACAATAACATGACATGCCTTGTTAGCTTGTGTGGAGTAAACTAGTTTTAGAATGAAGAGGAATTCTCTTTTTGTACAGAAATGACACATTCAATGAAATCATTTACAGTTCCTTTTTCTTTTCTTTTTTCTTTTGCAGAGCCTTGAACGGTGCCAGCTAAAAGATGTGGTAGCCGGAAAGCCTGAGAAACTCGATTCGTTAGGTATTACACTTTCTTTCTTTCAAGTAGGGAAAAATCATGGGAGTCTGAGGGGGACAAAAATACATTGCACTGTTTCAATTAAGGTAGCCTTGGGATGTAGTGCCAAATGCCATTTGCAAGGATCCCAGGCCAAGAAGGTGCAATTTGCGTTTGTGGCGCTGAACATGGAATCCTTGTTCCTCCCTTTCTAATGAAATTCCCATGATTGTTCAAGAAAAAATGGAATCCTTTTAAGCCAGATTCCATTTTTATGCCTTGAACCACAAGTGAGATGTGTGGAGCTTTCATACATCTCACTTGTATTTTGGCACTGGTGAATCATGGCAGTTATGTGAACCAGGAATATCCAAACTTACCATAAATAGGGGACTAATCACATATGTTCAACCTTTGAGTTGTGGGGCCCGTCCATGATTTGTGGGCTCCAAACCATGCACATGGTGCACCATCCTGATCCAAAACTCAGTGGGACACCATAGGAAACAATGTACCATGACGCATAAAACCTATATGAATTGATTTTTAGTGTGTCCCTTCTTGGTGGAGTGCACCAGATAAATGGGTTGGATGGCATATACACAAGAAGGTGGGCCCCACATTCCATCTTAAAGTATCTATGGTGGGTGTCACCCTCCTAATGTCCCTCATTGTTCCCTTTGGTGTGGCCCACCTGAGTCATGGATCAGGTTGGATTTTGGGATGTAGGCCTCACATCTAATGGATGGGTTGGATGGAACTTAAACATCACGGTGGGCCCCACACACCGCATCTAATGGTACCATATATTTCAGCATATGTGATCATTCACCTGTGCAAATAATAATTTGATTTTCTTATGAACAAAGAACCCACTTGTGCGTCTTGTAGGCTTTGAAAACCCCACTTCTACAATTGTTACGGCAACTTGAATCAACGAGCCATACATCTAGTTATAAGAGAACTAGCCTTCTACAAGAGTCGAAGGAGAGAATAAAAAAATAAAATACTCTCTCTCTCTCCCTCCTATTTATTATTTCTCTAAAGCAACACAACTCGCAACACAACTCACACTTTAAAAAAATAGAAAGCCAATTTGGAATCAAACTTAAAATAGAAACTTACTAAAAAAGCAAAATAACAATTACTTGTAATCTTAGTTGTACTAAGACTTGGAAATCAAGTTTATTTGACTTCTAACAGCCTCCTCTAACCTTGATTTTCTCTTATTCCCTTCACAATCTTCAACTTGGACAAATCTTCTACCTTCAATGCCTTTTTAAAAATATCCGCCGTCTGATCTTTGGATCTGCAAAATTTGAGCTCTATCTCCTTTTCTTTCACGAGATCATGTATATAGTTATACTTGATATCAATGTGTTTGCTTCTACCATGAAAGATTGGATTCTTCATTAATGCAACTTTCAAGTTGTTGTCGCCCATGATCTTCGTAGGATGCTCCTGCAAATGATTCGGTTCACTAAGTATCCTTATTAGCCAAACCACCTACATGCACTAGTGGCAGTTGCAATGTACTATGCTTCTGCGGTCAAGAATACAACTACCTTTTTCTTTCTTTGATGACCGTGGGAACACACCTGAACCAAGATGAAACCCAAATCTGAAAGTACTTTTCCTCTTCTCAACATCTCCTGCCTAATTATTGTCTGTGTATCTGTCAAGTTCTGAATTGGTAACAGCTAACAGGTGCATAAAATATACCATGATTTTGAGTACTTTTAATGTATCTCAAAATTCTCTTTTTTATTATTTATTTATTTAAATTATCTCAAAATTCTCTTGGTAGCCTACAAGTGTGATGGGTTTGGAGTTTATATGTATCTACTAATAAGTCCAAATCCACACACGATAAAGTCGCAATGAAGTGCTAAGTTCCTGATAAACCTACAAAACATTGTATAGTGTCCTTGAGACCTTACTTTGTACAAGTGGGGCACCATGTTTTGGTGGTACAGAGCATTGATGTGCTGAAGGTCTGCCAAGGATGGACCATGCTTCGAAACCCCTCTCATATAGAAAGATCCTAGGCTGTTTTCCCCAACCGTTGCATTTTATACTTAACCATTTGTTTGTAATCCACTTATCAAAAGTTTACGAATTATGATCTTCCAATCATGGAGAATTGTTTGAACATCCTCCGGTCCACAATGGGGCCCATCAGATCAGCAACCTGGATCACCAAACCATGATCCCCACATCTGGATTACAACCCCATGGGTCCTCATTAATTCATTACCTGGAAAGCATTTCTCAGTTTGTTTTACTTCTAATCAGTCTAGCAAAATTAGAAACTCTTTTTTAAATTAAACAATGATTTTTTAAAAAAACACACATCCAAAGATTTTTTTTATAATTGAAGCGATTTTCTGATGAAACCAGTCGCACTTTTTTTTTTCCTCTGTCGCTAATTTTCTTCGCTCATGTTTGGCATTTTTGCAGTGGTTGATAGTGGTGATAATTGGAGCGTGGGACAAAGACAGCTCCTTTGTTTGGGACGGGTGATGTTGAAGCGTAGCCGGATTTTGTTCATGGACGAGGCAACTGCTTCAGTAGACTCACAAACCGACGGTGTTATTCAAAAGATCATCCGGGAGGACTTCTCGGAATGTACGATTATCAGCATTGCTCACAGAATACCCACAGTCATGGACTGTGACAGAGTTTTGGTTATAGATGCAGGTATGTGCTAATGCTTCTTTCAGCGATGCAAAACAACAACAACAACAGCAATAATGTATGAAATGAAAATGAAGGGTGTGTTTGGTTTCATCAAGATAGATTGATTAATTGTGAAACACCATGAAATACATGATATTTGGTGCAATCAAACACACCCAAAAAGTTTAAAACAAACCATAAATTTAATGGGGAAAAAAGGAAACTGGTTTAGAAAACCATGCTAAAGGCCATTCATCAGTTGTGCCACACCATTTATGTCGGGCGACCCAAAAGCAAGCTGATCTGGTAATCGAGTAGGTCACATGTGGACCTTTGGTCCTTTCTTTCTTCTTCAAACTTCCAGTTTTTAGTACACATGTGCCCACCTGATTACCAGACCATCTTTATTATTTTATTTTTTTGTAAACAAAATGGGGTCCACCTGATGAATGGTCTGGATCTTTTGGATTTGGCACATTGGAGGATGCATTGGAATCCTAGCCTTGGTTTATTATTCAAAAGAAGAAAAAAGACCTACTCAGTTTAGAAACCCAGTAATTCAGCATGACTCAGTCCAGTTGCCTCGGAGTAGGCAGTCTCTGGTAACAAAAAGGCTCGTGCTTTAATATGCCATTCACTGTCAATGAAGATTTAAGAAATGTTTAATATGATGTTGTCCGCCGGAGACATGCAAATGGGACCCGTTAGACACTCTTGGCACATGTGCCAATGTGCCACACATGTGTGAGATTATTGTTCAATAGGTGTAGCCTGTCATGAACATGCCCCGGTGCAAAATCAGGCCTGGGAGAAGTTTAGGAATGTAGCCCCGGAATATTTGGGAACTATAGCTGTTGGATCTGGTGTCATGTTTGAATGATCTGAACCGTTTATATGATGTTCCTCACTTTGGATGGGGGATGCCCAAGAGGACTCTCAAATTGGAATATTTCAGCTCCTATGATCATTTAACTATTTTCCTTTGAACATGGACTGGCTCCTTAACCGCTGTTCTGTGGACCATTTATCAAAAGTTTACGGTCTTTCCATCTTGAAGATTTTCGAGCCAACGACCATTGACTGTGTATTGTCATATCAATGGTTTGGATCAGCTAACATGATCCTAGATCCGATGAATTTAGCCATGGTGGGTATTGTAGCAAACCTCATTTTTCCGGACGGAGCTTCCCCCAAATTATGTAAATGCCCTTTCAATTGCTTGAAAATCCTTCTCATGTTCATACAACATGGTTTGGTTGTTTTAAATGATTAATAGCAGATATCTTTTTTATCCTTGCATTTCTAGTCATGTACAGAGAGATAATATCTTTGAATTTTTTTTTTCCCATGTGCATTGTAGGACTGGCTAAGGAATTCGACTCACCAACCCGTTTACTTGAACGCCAGTCGCTCTTTGCAGCATTGGTTCAAGAGTATGCCAACCGTTCATCAGGTCTATAGAATGTTGCTCCTACCATTGCTTTTAGGGCCTCAGCATGCCTCTGCAGAATGCCATCGGAGGTGATTGGTGTTTGATTCGGTGACTGGAATGAAGATTTCACAAGATATCCATTCTTTTTCAGAGTTAAATGTCCAGAAATCGCAAAATTCGATTCTCTCACATGTTGGTCTCAAAAGAGAGGTTTGTAGGTGGGCAATTATACCATTTTTAAGATCTAAGAACATGATTTTGTAATTATTCTACTTCACTTGATTACTTTGGAGCAACCTTGTAAAAGAACTGATATCATTATGCGTATCTTAGAGCTTGGCTCGATGTCCAACTGTATTAGCATGTTTGGGTCGTGTTTTGTTGCCAGGTTGGGTTGAGTTAGGATTAGTATGTAGTTGGTTATTGACTAATGCAATCCCAAAGGGGGTGCAAGTGGATCGAATGAAGAAAAAAAAAAAACCAAGATTGTAGGGAGAATCCTAACAATCCTCTAGCCAAGTGTTAGCAATCACCAAAACCCCTCTCAAATCTTCTTCCAAATCGAATATATATATCATTTCTAATTTACCCTCTTTAACATGTCAAAGCATAGCCTTATATAGGCTTTAAAAAGAACTAACAAAAATAAAATGTGACCAAGATGCTCTTGAATGCACTACATGGGACTTATGTAAATTGGTCATAACTCATCCAAACACCATCAAAATTTTATGATCTTAGGCTTATTTGAAAGCTAACTCGATAGGTTTGAGATATGACACTTTTGTGTCATTCTAAAATCATATGATACCCTAAGGGTGGCCCACTAAGAACCTTATTAAATACTTAATTCAGCCCTAAAACCAACAAAAAAAACTAATAAATCATACCATTGATTTGGTCCATATCATCAATCATTACTGTCTTAACATCTAGATTTGTCAGATCTAATGATCAACTGCTTGTGTGGTTGATTAGTTGCATCAAACAGTCCTCAGTTAAAATCGAAGGCATTACTCTCCTACAAGTGCATCTTTTTTAGCTTTAATGGCAATTGATGGTGAACGCCTACACATGTGATTGGTGACTTGTGTTTGAATACACATCATCTCTTCTTACACTTCTTAACTATCCTTCAAATTCAATGCTTCGACTTCCACTTCTTTTGCAAAAGTGGATTCAGATACCTTGGATGTTGGATTGTCAATCTTGGCATCATCCTTTATATTTGATCAAGGTCTGGTTGTCATGAAGTCCTCCTCGTCATAGCATCAAATCTAGCCTTGAGAATGTTGCTGACAGATGTCTTAAGTCTGTCTACCTGCGCTCGATGACATCGAGCAAGCTTCGATGTCATCGAAGCCAGCTAGATGACATTGAAGCAAACTCGATGCCATCAATTTTTCGGAAAATTCCCCCCTGCTCGCTGGACATACTTTGGTCATTTTTTGATGACATCGAAGCTAGTTCGATGTCTAGTTCGATGTCATCGAAGGTTTTACGCAGATTTTCTGCAGAAACGCGGATTTTGCGAAATTTGTTTCCTATTCCGTTTTGGCTTCTTTCTAAACCTATGTAAAGGGGATATATACGGGATTGGGATGGATTCTAAGGGAATTCTAAGGCATTATAGGGTTTCTAAAAGGGGGCTCTAGGGTTTTAAGGAGTGAGAAAGGTGAGGTTTGAGGATTACACAAACCGGGTAAGTTCTCTATCTTTGTAATCTCTTATTTCATAGTGGAATTTCTGTCGCTTTGTGCCGTGGTTTTTTCCTGAAAGGGTTTTCCACGTTAAATCTTTGTGTTCTCTTGTGTTTGTGTGGTGCTCTTGGATTGTTATCCTAGATCCATATCTGTGTGATTCCGCCGCACAAATCCCAACAAGTGATATCAAAGCAATCGTTGGGGCACATATCTAGATCTACAAGATTAGCATCAATGGAAAACACCAAGTTTGATATTGAGAAGTACTTAGGCGAAAATAATTTTGAGTTATGGAAGATTAAGATGATTAGTCTATTAACCAAGCAAAGCGAAGTTAAGGCTCTTGAGGAGCAGAAATAGACTATGAAAGATGAAGAATGGGACTCTTGATAGTAATGTTTTAGCCTCCATCCGTTTATGTCTCACGGATGAGGTTCTCTGTAATGTTTTGAGGGAGAAAACTGCGACTAAGTTATGGGCAAAGTTAGAGGATATCTATGTTAAAAAATCCTCTAAAAATTGCCTACACTTGAAGCTATAATGGTGTAACTTCAAGATAGTAGAGGATTGAGATCTAGAGGCCCACAGCGGCAACTTTAATAAAATGGTATGCAAATTGCTGGATATGGAGGAAGTGATCAAAGATGAGGAACAAGCATGTATGTTGCTGAATTCTCTTCCGACATCGTATGAGTTATTTGAGGACGTTATGTGCACCGCGAATAAAACCCTGAGTGTCGATACCGTTATCTCAACCCTTCAAAGGAAGGCCATGAGAAAGCTAAACGACGACATGGGAACATCTTCCGATGCACTGTTTACGAGAGGCAGAAATTCTGAACGAGGTATAGGATCTTTAAAACCTATATCCAAATCTAAGGGCAAAGGCAAAGGAAAACTAAATTGCTGGAACTGTGGGATGACCGGACACATAAAGAAGGATTGTACCAATCCTAAAGCGAAGAAAGAAAATTCAGCGGCTTCTTCCAAGGAGGCCAATGTTGTCACATCTGATGAAGAGACAGGTGGTGGCGATGTACTATCTGCGTCCATGATCGGACACTTGCACGATAATCATGGAGATGAGCGGATCCTCGACACAAGAGTGTCGTATCACATGACTCCTCATCGGAGTTGGTTCGCCGGTTAAAAGGAATGCGATGGTGGACATGTCTTTATGAGCAATGACAATGCCTGTAATGTTTTGGCTATTGGTACGGTGAGCATCAAGATGTTTGATGGGATGGAGCGTACCTTGACTGACGTCAGGCACGTTCCTGATATGAAGTAAAGTCTGATTTCTATCGATGCACTCAAGGCTATAGAGTACAAGTTCACTAGAATTGATGGTGTCCTGAAAGTTTTAAAAGGGGTACTCGTGATAATGAGAGCGCAAAGGCACGGTAACCTTTACAGGTTGATCGGGAATACTTCAGCAGGCGGACCGACAACAGCCATTGCAGATTCTGCATCTCTACGTGTGTAGCATGCTCGTCTAGGCCACATGAACGAGCTGGGTGTGAAGGTACTATCTGATCGTTGTTTGATTCCAGATTTTAAAATTTCTGATTTAGATATATGCGAGTATTATATATATGGTAAACAATCTAGATTATCTTTTAAAACTGGAAAACATGTATGTAAGGGAGTGCTTGATTATGTGCACTCTGACGTATGGGGGCCATCGCTAGAGGTTTCCATTGGGAGGTCGCCATGGTTTATTTCATTCATTGACGACTACTGCAAGAAAGTTTGGGTTTATTTCATGAAACGTAAATCCGAAATTTTCACCGTATTCAAACAATAGAGGCAATGGTGGAAAAACAGTCTTGACGAAAAATAAAGGTTTTAAGGACTGACAATGATGGAAAATTCACTTTCACTGAGTTTAATGAATATTACAAAGATGAATGGATCATTAGACATAACACAGTGCACCACACGCACGAACAAAATGGTGTGGCTAAGCGAATGAATCAGACTCTCTTGGATAGGGCCCGATACATGTTAAGTAATGTTGTGTTGGACAATGACCTATGGACAGAGGCCGTCAATACGACCTGCTATTTGGTAAACTAGTCTCCTTCTACGACAATTGAATGTAAAATATCAGAGGAAGTATGGAGTGGTCATAAGCTGGACTACTCAGATTTGCGCTTATTTAGTTATGAGGTTTACTTTCATGTACCATCAGTTGAGAGAGATAAGCTAGTCCATTGAGCCAAAAAGTATATTTTCGTTGGCTATGGTGTTGGTGCGAAAGGTTACAGGTTATTTGACAAGGTCACACGCAGGTTATCACTAGTCGTGACGTCAGATTCGATGAAAGCTCTCTATTTCCCAAGAATGATCAGGATGAGCAAAAGAAACTAAAAAGGTTGATCGTAAACGTCCAAATTGACATAGATGATACTCAGGCAGAGACAAATTCATAAATAGATGTACAGGAGCAGGTGGACCGGCCACCTGTGAGAAGAAACTCACAGCGTGATCGCAGGTTACCGGCAAGATATAGGGACGACTATAATATTGCATATGCCCTCGTTACAGATGAGGGGAACCTGTCTACTATTCAGGAGGCTCTCAGTGAGCCTGATGCAGAAAAGTGGAAGGTGGCTATGGACGATGAGATGAACTCGCTGCATAAAAATCACACACGGGAGCTGGTGGAGCTTCCAGTGGGCCGAAAAGCTATCGGATGCAAGTGATTATTTAAAAGAAAATAGGATAGATATAAAGCTAGATTGGTAGCGCAGGGTTATGCTCAGAGAGAATGAATCGACTTCATAGAGATATTCGCGCTGGTGGTTAAGCAGGTGTCTATCAGATTCGTGTTGGTGTTGGTTGCCCAATATGATCTCGAGGTGGAACAGATCGATGTCAAGATTACATTCCTGCACAGGGAGTTGGAATAGCAGATCTACATGAAGCAACCAGAAGGCTACGAAATTAAATGGGCAGAAAAAAAAGTTTACAGGTTAATGAGGTCGTTGTACGTCTTAAAACATTCACCTAGGCAGTGGTATAAAAATTTTGATTATTTCATGTTAAGTTAGAAATTTACTTGGAGTGAATACGATCAATGTGTCTATTACAAGACACTGAGTGATGGCAGATTCATCATCCTAGTATTGTATATTGATGATATGTTGATCGCCAATCATTATATGTCTGAAATCAATGTACTGAAGACTCAATTATCAGGGACATTCGAGATAAAAGATCTGGGGGCTGCAAAGAGGGTTCTCGGCATAGATATTCATAGAGACGGGAAGAGGAGCAGGCTTTAGTTATCACATGCGGAATACCTTGAAAAGGTGCTGATCAAGTATGGGATGGACCAAGCAAAGCCAGTGAGCGTTCCCTACGCAGCTCACTTCAAGCTTTCCTCAGAACAATGTCCTAAATCAAATGAGGAAAAGCAAGTTACGTCTCATGTGCCTTATTCGAATGTGATTGACAGTTTAATATATGTCATGGTCTGTACAAGACCAGATATTTCACAGGCAGTCGGTGTTGTGAGAAGATACATGTCAAACCCCAGCAAGCAACATTGGGAAGCGGTGAAATGCCTACTTCGATACATTCGAGGTACGAAAGACTACGTCTTAACTTTTGAGAAAACATGGGCAAAGTTGGTAGGGTATGTGGATTCATACTACACAGGCAGTGTGGATTCCAAAAAGTCAACTTCAAAATATTCATTTGTACTAGCGGGTGGAGCAACTAATTGGATGTCGAAACTTCAGTTTGTGGTGGCTCTTTCTACAACAGAAATAGAGTATATGGCAGTGACAAAAGCATCTAAGGAATGTGTCTGGTTAAAAGGCATGATAAATCAGTTGGAACTTCAGCAGGAGGTCGTGCCTGTTAACTGTGATAGTGAAAGTGCTATCAATTTAGCTAAAAATTTTGTTTATCACTTACGTACTAAATACATTGATGTTCGTCACCATTTTATCCGACAGGTGCTTAAGGAATGAGACATAACACTGGAGAAGATTCACACCAACATGAATCCAACGGACATGCTCACCAAGGTTGTTCCTAAAGAGAAGTTCAAGTTTTATACAACTTCTCTGGGCTTGGCAATTGCGTAAAAGGAAGACGGAGTGTGCGTGAGAAGCGTTGATGAAGCTATGATGAAATACAGAGATAAGAGAAAAGGACAAGGAACTATGTTTGAGGATTGAAGACATGGTGGAGATTGTTGCTTACAGATGTCTTAAATCTGTCTACCTGTGCTCGATGACATCGAGCAAGCTTCGATGTCATCGAAGCCAGCTCGATGACATCGAAGAAAACTCAATGCCATCGAATTTTTCGGGATTTTCCCCCCTGCTCGCTGGACATACTTCGTCATTTTTCGATAACATCGAAGCTAGTTCAATGTCATTGAAGGTTTTACGCAGATTTTTTGCGGAATTGCAGATTTTACGAAATTTGTTTTTTATTCCGTTTTGGCTTCTTTCTAAACCTATATAAAGGGGTGTATACGGGACTGGGATGGATTCTAAGGGAATTATAAGACATTCTAGGGTTTCTAAAAGGGTTCTAGAGTTTCTAAAAGAGGGCTCTAAGGTTTCAAGGGGTGAGAAAGGTGAGGTTTGAGGATTGCTCAAGCTGGGTAAGTTCTCTATCTTTGTAATCTCTTATTTCATAGTGAAATTTTTGTCGCTTTGTGCTGTGGTTTTTTTCCCAAAAGGTTTTCCACGTTAAATCTTTGTGTTTTCTTGTGTTTGCTTGGTACTCTTGGATTGCTATCCTAGATCCATCTCTGTATGATTCCGCAGCACAAATCCCAACAGAGAATCCTTCGAATTTGTTAATTCATTTCTCTTACCAGCCGTCTATCAGCTGATCTTCTTATTTGATTAGAACTTCCTTCGGTCCCTCTGTTGATCCATTTTTAAATACATTTGTTGATCTTTCAAGCAATCCAACGGTGGGTTCCTATTGAATTGCCACACCGCTTGCAACCACGTCTTTGTTGGGATCTTCAAATGCAATACATTGAAATCCAAGTGCTTTTCCCCTTCAATAAAGAACTTAAAAGGAAGCTTCTCATCATCTCTGCGATTTCTTTTGATGCCTTCTGTAATATTTTCCATGCTTGCTTTTATCCTGTTTTGATTCTCTTCGATTTTCCTGTTGGACATGGACCCTATGTGGTGGGGCCCACCAAGACGCCCATACGCATGGTGAGTCAAATATGCCTTGCACATGTGTTAGGCTCTAAATATAGCAACTGGGTAGCTCGCTGGCGGGAGTGATTCTTGCCTTAATGATGGGCAAGATTTCATCCCCAAATTACTAAGGCTCCTTGCTTTTAAGCCTACATTTGAAGCCAGTTATTTTCAAGAAAAAAAAAAAAAAAATCTCTAAAAACTCTCTCTCTCTCTCTCTCTCTCTCTCTCTCTCTCTCTCTCTCTCTCTCTAAGGTTTTTATCTCCGTCAACGTATGGCGACCTTCGCACCTCCATTAACGAGGATAGGCTGACCTTGGTTTGTCACTGCGTGGGCCATTCATCTTTGCCAGAGTTGTTGGAGGGGTAGAATATTTTACCTTTTTCTTGTAGAACGTATTCGGGTCATCACCGCAAGGCTAATGTGATGCGTCATCTAGTTCTGAGATCGGTTATGTTGGTGTTCACATGATGGGACACCAAAGACAACCAGAAACGATATTTCCTCTAACCACTTTTGAACTTCTTGGCTTCCACTAGTATTTATGTGTGATGGAGTGTTTTGAATAGCCAATATCCTGCTGCTTATGCTCATAACATTGAGAGGGTGTTGATAAGGCTCGTCACAAGATGCAAAGGAAGATGGGCAAAAGAAGTAGAGAGATTGAAAGATGACTGTGAAAGTCAGATAACTTAGATAAGAATGAGGCAACAAATATGGATGGGTCCCAAGAGTTTGGATAGGAATGACAGCATGAGGCATGTGAACATCTTCCTTCTAATGACGTGTTAAAAAAGAATATGGGTTGAACTTTAGACTTGGGTTTTAAATATAAGGGCGCTGAGGGTTTGGAATGGGTTTTTGGGAAGAAAAAAGAAGAAGGGATTCGATAGGTTCGGAATATGGTTGATCAAGGTTTTTGACAAGGCTAAAAAAATGGCATGATTAGGTGTTGGGCCGAGGTTTTTAGGGAAGGAAAAAAGGGTTGATAGAATGGGCTTGAGGAGAGAGAGAGAGAGAGAGAGAGAGAGAGAGAGAGAGAGAGACCTTTTGATCAAGTGATCATTAGGAAAAATAGATAGATGGAAAGGATTCAATAGGGGAAAAGTTATAGACGAGAGGTTTTGAAATGGGAAGGGGTGTGAGTATGTAATGCCCCAAAACCCAATATCCAAGTACGGACATTTGAATCTTAAATTCGAGGGTGTTAACACTATGACGGTCGGGTGCATTGGCACCATCATTGACAATGCTAAGTTTTTGTTGCTTGAGTACAATGCTCTAGTTGTGCAAACCCGAGTATCGCCAATGAATGTTGCACATTGAAGTATTTTCCGCTTGTGTACTTAGTCAAATTAACATGCATCCCATAAACAAAATAAATCAAAGTAATATACGTCGAAGTCGGTGGATATCAGAGGAAATGTAGGGATAACTGAGGCATAAAATAGCTGCGCAATATCTAGAAAGTACATAAATCTAAAGGCATGCCCATGAAGACCACCACAAACCATAGCAATCCCGACGTACAAGACATACGCAAATAAAGGAAAGAAAAACTAGAGTATCAGCACGAGCTCTCGAAGCTCGGTCAGGCTGGCACTGCGCTCATTTATCTCTCTCCATCGAGCTCTACCCGAATCTCCTGAGCTCCACGACTTCATCTACCTGCATCAATTGTTGTTTTCCGAATTCGAGATGTGAGTGAGAAACTCAGTAAGAAATCCCCCCAAGATTACACAATGGCATATCAATTACATATAGTTTCATAAATAAAACGTATAACACACTAACAATTACAAATGCAATTTTGGTTAAATGCATGAATGTATGAATGCACGTCATTCTGGGGATGCACATCCAACTGGCTTTTGAGGGTAGCCACCAGTGAAAATACCTTTAAGTACGTGCCTTATCAATGACTACCCACCCACACTAATAATGGTGGCTAGGAACCAACAAAAATACCTCAACCAAAAGTACATGCTACCACAGTATCTAGCTCACAATAAAATTGGCTAGCTGCTAGCAAATTTGAATTGAATATGTGTTCACAATGGCTAGCACACTAAAAGGTCGTTCGAATAGTGGACTAAGAGCCAGTGAAAGTAAATTGGGTATATATTACCATAGCATCTAACCACCTAATAATGCCCAAGTGCTATGGATGCATGATAAATCCAACTTTTATTAATTTGATTCACAAACAGATTGTTTAATAAACATATGCAACTACTGGTAATCGTAATCCAACCAATAAACCTTACCATCATCAAATAATATATTATTCCAATTAAAGGATTCCTCCCAACAAAGTCAATGAGGCATTAACAAAGCCAACTAGGCTTAAATGAAGCCAACAAGGCACAAATAAAGCCATTGAGGCATGAATAAAGCCAACAAGACACGAGTCCAACTAGGGACATAATCGAAGGGGTTCCACCCACAAAGCCAATCATAGGGCACAATAAATTCATCAATGGTAAGTTTACAACCGATTCCATTTAACATAATTCATAGGATGGCCATTAGCTCAAGTTACAAAATAAGCCAACAAGTCACATGTACAAGTGCACGAGGAATCCACACAATTCACAAATAATTTCACCAAAGAACGTCATGATTCATATCCACATGAATCCCACGAGATAAGGATTGTATTCATATGATTGATCATTTAAAGTGTGCTCGTGTGTGAATCGACCTAAGCAGTAGACTAAGCATGTTATGTACTCTTCTATGGAAATAATCCCAAAGTTAACACAAGTGATGTACATTGCAAGAGATAGTGCATGATTCATAGGTTAATTAAAATAATTATTAAATAATGAGACTATCGCAAGATATCATAAAAAAATGTCGACAAAAAGCTTAAAGGATAGATCTCACCTTAGAATTGAATTCTCTCAATTCCGATTCAACATAGGCAAAAAGAATTTGGGGATAAAACTCCAAACCCTAATTCATTGGCAAAATCATCATTAATAGCTTAGATTCTAACATAATTAAACTTTCAACAAGGGTTTACCTATCTCAATTCGAACAAATTACCAAGTCGATTTAACAAGCAGAACCCGAGCTCAGCGCAAATCCAAAGCTCACACGAGGTACGACTTTTGGATAAGAATAGACCACCACTAATTATTTAAAAAGGGCCTCAAACCCTAGCACCAAAATCCTATGGCCTGTTTGATTTTTGAAGGAAACCGGAATTACCGGGTAAATAAGTAATAATTACTTACCAGTGAATTACCCATCGTTTCTTGCGCCTGCATTGACTGCTCAACATGTTGGTGTTAAAATCGAGGCTAGTTGCCAAATAAATATAGGGCCCACTATGATGTACATGATGTATCAACACCGTTCATCCTATACGTCGGCCTCATTTAGGCCATGAACTCAAAAATGAGGTAGATCCAAAGCTCCAGTGGACCACACCACAGGAAACAGTCGAAATTGAATGCTTGCCGTATAAAAATTCATGTGGCCCTTAGAAGTTTTGGCTGAAGCTGATATTTGTGTTTACCCCCTTATCAATATTTTTATGACCTCATGAAGAGGTTAGATGACAAATAAGCATTAATGTGGGCCCAATAAATAAAATAACTTTTAATGGTGGACGTTTAAAGCCATTGTTTCCTTCGATATGGGCCACTTGAGCATTGCATTTGTCTCAATTTTGGACTTAGGCCCTAAAATCTTATGATAAAACAGATGAACAGTGTAGATATATCATGCACGTCATAGTGGGGTCTAAAAATGTAAGTCACCTTTTTCGGACCAATTTTCGATATGGAAATGCGTTTGAAATTTCAAACAGGGAAAAAGGTAATAATTACATTTTTCAAGGGTATTTTCCTCTTCCCTCAAAATCAAACAGGCCCTAAGATTCGGATGGAAGAGAATGATTGCTAACCCTGATAGCTTCAAATTACTATAAATTGGGGAAACAATATACGTGCATGGCGAGATGACCTCTTACCCGACTAGTCGAAGGGTTATCCGGCTTGGGAAGATGCGTGATGGCTTGCACAATATGGTTCGGAGGGGAATTGTCTGGTGCGGTGACCTATACCCGATCACATTCTCACTCCTATACTCTCACATCCTCTCACTCTCTCACTCTCTTTCCCAAGTCTAGGAAAGGAAAGAAAGGGACAAGGGCTTTTTAGCCAGTCGGAAGTTCGGTGGTTTGCAAGCTATTGAAATTCGAAGGTTGTCGGTTAGACCAAAGATGTTGTTGGTCGGACCAACAGGAGTCAATAATCTGTTGGTCAGACCGACAGATCATTGTTTGTACATGTTTTTTGTGCTACACTAATCGGTTGAACCAACAGAGCCTTGGTTTAATTCAAAATGGGATCTTTCACTGCCTAAAGGTCCTAGGGGTTGAGCAAGGTGGTCCATCATCGATTCTAGACTCAAGGGTTCCAATCCTTAGTGAGGTCGAGCGAAGATTTCGGCCACTCGAGATTGATCAAATGCATCTCGTATGTTAACCTTCATGCTGAATATTTAATTTGATGTGTTTTAGAGTCAATTCTATTTGGTCAGACATGGATTCAGGTCTCATTGGTGGTTTAATATGATTTGATTAATTAGGGTATGGAGTTTAATTATGTTATGGGTCTCTATATTTAGGTTTCATCTCATGAGTCCTAAGTCTTCGAGTATACACGCACCTTAACTTACACAATTGCCTATTCTAGTTAAAAATTTGCATGTAACACTCCATTCAAGTTACCAACTATGGAGATTGTGGTGTCCCAACCTAAAGTGAACTCAAGGAATTGATAACTTCGTAGTAAGGTAGATAACTATAGCATGTAAATGATAGGGGGGGACCCCTCCTAGAGGAGATAGCCATAGACTTCAGATCCCCACCTCACTCCGCTGATCTTGGACAGTTCATATGGCTTGGATGGTATTATATAAGCTTGGATGGTTGGGGTCACACCCTCATTTTTGACCTCTCCTTTTCTACTCTCAGAGTACACTCTCTACACTCACCCTCTCTTTCTACACTCACTCTCCATTTCTTAGCACTTGGTTGTCTCACCAACACCAAATTCCCTCTCTTTTGAAGTGACAGGATGAGCTTCTATTTATAGAGATTTGCCATTTCTTAGCCTTTTTCCTTGTACGGGCCTGTCAGAATGGGCTCAACAAGGGGCCTGGCTGACACTTGCGAATCTAATATAGGCCACTGTTTCTACTCTGGATTGCACACAAACTTACCGGCTCGGTTGGGCCCAGTGGACCTTATTATGGTTTTGGGGATTATGGGTTGGTTAGGTTGCATTCTTCAAGGGTTTTTCAAGCTCACAAATCATCTCCCATGGTCTAAGAAAAGGTGCACCACTAGGGTGGGGTGTCTACAACAACACTTATCAATGAAATTTGATATTTTTAGCGATTTAGATCGTTTGGAAAATCCAACTTATTGAGTGTTGAAATTAGTGTTCACTGAAAATATGGTTCTTTTTCCAACTACCCTCCCTTCGCTTAATGCTGAAGGCCAAATGTTGTGAGTAGTGGTGCATTGATTTTTTTTTCACTTTGGACTAAAAAATTCCTAAAATTATTTTAAAATTACAATTTAACACTTTAAGTTTTTAACGCTTAAATTAAATTCCAGAGCTTTTTTTTTAGTATGTCAAACAACAACTAGTGTGCAAAAGGGGAAAAGAAAGAAAACTCTCGTAAGATATAAAATTACCAAACCACCCTCAAATCTAGTCATCATTATGAGAACTTATGTAACTTTATTGTAACTCTCTCATGTGGCATTAGAATCGCATGATCTTAGGCCCATTTGAAAGGTAACTCAAGAAGCTATCAAATGAGACCGATTTGGGTCATTTTAACATTGTTTAATGCAGAGAGAGAGAGAGAGAGAGAGAGAGAGAGAGAGAGAGAGAGAGAAATCCACCAAGAAAGTAATGAAAATACAAGAAGGAAACTTATTGAAGGCTCGAACACACTCTCAAAAACGTTGTTTGTAGATAAAACTCTTGTTCCTAGATAAGACCCTTGTTTTAGATCGTAACTAGATTTTTGCAGGCCATTTGGAAACCCACTTGGAATTGTCTGATCCAAAACTATCCAAGTAGGCGTTAAAATGCACTTTATAGTTGACAGAAATGTTACTTTAATTTGTGAGGAATAGCCACCGGTTTTAAATACTCTTGTTCTAAACACTAAACTAAAACAAATAAATCCTAGTTAATTTTTTTTTTAATCAACTAGCCTCGACCCAGCTTGGATGAACTCCATTTGTAAGAGTCAAGGAAAAGCAATCTCTCATCGGTGGATGATGCAAAAAATCACCACTCACTGCATTAGTGGATGGAATTGGAACGATTGAAATTTTGATGGTGTGTTTGCATAGAAGTTATCATTCCATGGTAAGGCTCAATTGTTAGTGGTTGCTTGCCCTCTTGTGAGGCCCATCCAACCATTATTAACACTTTTTCTTTTTACACACGCATTCTTGTGAGTCTACCACCGAGGCGTGAGTAAGGACCCGCTAACACTTATATATATATATATATATATATATATTCATTAAATTATATTGAGGTTTTTTCATATTTGAGCTTATGTTTATGGATGTGTTTGTTACATGATAATGTGCATTCACATTGGCCATTACAATGAGACGTCCCTAATTTTCTTTGGCAAAATATGGTTGGTCCTCTTTCTTGAACATGATAATTGTGTGTGTATGCACAATACAAGTGGTGCACATTGAAATGCATGTACTTATGTGATGTACCTTTGCCCTAATTTTATGAGATGATCAAGATGAGATCTATTAGAAATTTGCATGATCGGATCTATCCTCAATCGGATTGTTTAAGCCTCTATTTAGCAATGGGGATAGATCATTGGTTAATCAGATGGATCACACATGATGATCATATAGGTGACAGACACTTGATCATTCACGATAGGTGAATTGAACCACGTGTTGTAAAACTAATTACCTATAAGTGACAGATAGATTTAAGTCCAAACATGCTATGCGAGTATATGCTAATTTGGTAGGTGACTCATGTCCTTGTTACTCTGGCCGATAAGGTGACAATGCTTTGGTGTACATTCTCAAGGCCATACGTATAGATCTAGTTAAACACATTGCGAAAGCAGCTAAATTAATATAAGATCATAAAGAAAGATTAAAGGAAAATCGTAGATGATTGGACGATGGAGATAATGCATAAAATCATATGAATAGTTGGATTTTACTGTAGATCATTTAAAATATATATTTATATATTGTTATATTAACATTTTAAATAAGCTTTGATTGATTGAGTTTGCTAAGATAAAATTCGTTCGATCTCAAGAATTGGGAAGTGTGTCACAATTGGAGCATTAAAATTTGTGCGCATACACAAATGAAATCAAACATGCCCAAATGAGTATGATCAAATTAATGGTCAAAGACAAACGACTGGAGTTTTGAACGAATCATTTTTTGTTTACTTATGGATTTGATACACTGTTATCCTCTTAGGATGATTATAGTGTCAGATGTCTCACACTAGATCTACTAGGTAATTTGGTGCACCTAATTACCGTGATAACATAAGAAGCACGGGAGATAGTCTCTCTAATTATAAATTTTCAATTATGGAGGTCCATGAATATACATATGAAGCTTTGATTTGAGACACTTCTCTCTTTCCTCTTCAACCTTTTAGTCTTATAAAAAAAATTATTCTCCCAAGGCATGTTTGGATTCATGAAAAACATGAGAAACAAAATAGTGTTTCTTAGGAAACCTTATTTCTAAAATGACATGGGAAAAAAAAATTTTTTCATTTTTTATTTTTCAACAAGATTTTCGTAGAAATTTAAAATCTATTTTTAAGTTTATTATTTGGTAAAACAAAAACTTTCTTAAAAAAATTTTAAGTAAATACTAGCATGTGGTAGATTAGCAAATGTGGTACATGCAGGATGCTTATAGATGAATAGTGACACATGTGACATACATGGCATATGTGAGTACTTTAAGCTAAATTGTGGTATGCGCAGTACATGTGAGGTACTTGAAGTTGTACAATGACACATGTGACATAAGACATGCATTAACACATTTGACATATGGGCACAAAAGTTAGATGATGGCTCTTGTGCACATTAACACCACTGACACATGTTATATTTGGAGAATTGAAGGTGAACAATGGTATATGCCATATTTAGAGGATTGAAGATGGATAATCGCACGTGTGGCGCATTGGCGCATGTAGGAAGTGTTGCACATGTGAGGGCACAAGTAAGATGAATGGTGATACATGTGGCACAATAACACATGTGAGGTGCAAGAGAAGATGAATGATAACACGTGACACATTAGTACATGGGGGGCTCTTTATACATGAGGGGCATAAGATAAGATTGATGGTGACACGTGTGGTATGGAGGCATGTATGGAGCATGACTGAAGATGGACAATGTCTCATTTAACACATACAATGCATGTGAGGAGATTGAACATGGATAACGCATTTGAGCTTTTAACTCTTTAGGAACTATTTTTCCATCCACCATAAGAAAATGCATTTCTTATGGTGAATGTGGGAAAACATTATTTACTCTCTAACAAAAATAAAAAATGAGAAATAATGTTACTCAAAAAATTTCATTTAAAAAATAAGCTTAACAAACAATGGAATGTGAATTTCATAGGAACACCATTTCATTTTTTTTTTTATACTTTCCATATATTTAAAAAGTCCTTATGAAAACTCTGGTAGACCTAATCTAAAATTCTCATAATATATTTCATGTTATTTTCTTCTAATTGAGAATCAATATCTCTAGTGAGCTTTTCTTATCTCTATGTGTATTTCAGTGAAAAAAGAAAAGAAAAAAAAAGAAAGGAAAAACATAGCCAGGTATTCAGTATACTTTCATTTATGAAAATTTTAAAAAAAGAACTGGTATTATAAGGTCTACCTGATGGGAACTTCCGTCGAGTAGTGTGAGGGGCCCCACCGTGATGTGTGTCAAAAATCAACACCGTGCATATGATGGGTCCCATTTAGGTTATGGGATATCCCAAAAACCAGTTGTATACGGGATTCAGGTGAGTCATATCATCTAAAACCATGTGAAGACATGCCTAAAATATATAAAAGCACTTGGTGGAACCCACTGGAGTTTTGGATGCGGCTGAAATTTGGTCTGACCCCTCATCCAAGTGGGGCACACACTATGGATGGGCTGGAATTGTGAACCAAATCTCGGTGGGCCCAATAAATAATTGTGAATGTTTTAATGGGAGGGTAACCCCTCTCAACTGTTGTATGCGGTGTGGCCCACCCAAGTCATGGATTGAATTGATTTTTAAGCCCGTGGCCCAGCATGGAATGGTGCACTTGGCTGATGGGGTAGATGTTCGACACACATCATAGTAGGGCCCCCACAACTCAACCTCATGCGAAGTTCCTCATGATACCATTTCCCTTTTAAAAATTGACATATTTTTCAGCATTTTCCACCTAATGGTAGCAAAGAACTTCTCACCAAAAGAATTACATGCCTAAGAATCAAGAACCCTGATAAAGTCATGTGATATCTCCACTAGATGACACCAAGTGGGCCATCAAGCATTCATGCTATAACTATCATAGAAAAAACATAAAAATAGAAAAGAGGCTTAAATCAAAGACCATTAAAAGTAAGAATATGCCCCCTTTTGCTTCCTTTTTATCATGATGTAGGGCGTGCCTCAGTGTTTTGAGATACTGATTTCCACAAATGCTAAATGGAGTAACCTAGTTGAATACTCAATTTTCATGTAGATGTGACACACATGTACAAGATCCATACCGTTCACATTTTGTAATCTACCATGGGCGGGCCCTGTGTTAAAAATCACATAATTCGTATGATCCTAGCCATTGATCAGAGGTTTTTTTCTTGTCAGTTGAATGTCAGCCTTTGGTTGGAACTCCCGTCAGTGACTACGTAATCCGACCGATGTGATTTGTTAAAACATAGCCCACTTTTAGGTGGGCCTGATGGGATTATCAGAAGGCACCTTAGTAGCTTCATCGCAGCCCTCTCAAATCATCCAATGGCTGACGTTTTGATCCTCCCAAAGGAGCATCCTCATGAAATGTTTTTAATCCTCGAACGAGTCTATGCGACTCGGACTCAGTAGAACCAACCTAGTTTGATGAGTCGACTCGAGACTGGGAACTCATACCTTCGGATGTGAATATCTGGAGCACGATCAACAACAAGCGCTGTGGGACCCACTGTGATGTTTGTATACAATCCACCCTGCATCATTTGTGCCACGGTCAGTTCCCTGACTATGGGGCCCACCATGAGGTCCGTATCTTAAATCCACGCCGTCCATCCATCCATTTTGAAAGCTAAATTTTAGGGCATAATTACAAAAATGAAGTAGATCCAACTCTTACCGTAAAAATAGTGGTGATTGAATGCCCACTATTAAAAACTTATTTGGGTCCACTGAAATGCCTATTTACTATCTAACTTAACCACACAAATATTAGTTGGATTCAAAACTCTTATAGCGTATAAAAAGTTTCGTTTTTAGAAACATGCCTTGAAATGAGTTGTGAAAAAGTAGATGAACATGGATGTAAGGCACATATATCATAATGGACCCCACAATCAAGGATCCATCGAAGCCATGCCCATTTATGCTGGCTCATGTTCATGGCGGGCCCATAAAAAATAGTATGTGAATTTTGGGATGACCCAATTAGAGGTGGGCACCAGACAACTCGATCTGACTAACTCAACTCGTCCGACTCGACTTAAACTGAATGGGTGAGTCGGTCTGAACTGAGTAGGCTTCGCCCCAATCCAAACTCAAGTAGAGTCGAGTTCGAGTTACCTAGTAACTCAACCCAACTTGACCCGAAACTTGATTCGGTTAGACCTGACTGTCTAACCCTATACGCCGCACCATACCTTGACCTGATTCCAAAATCTCTCTCCCTCCTTCATCCTACTCATCTTCCAAGCCCGATAACCACCCACCACTCTCCTCCTCATCCTCCTCCTCCTCTCTCTCATCTCTACTCTCTCGGTCCCTCCCTCTCTCATCTCTCAATTTGACTCGGTGCCAACTCGACCCAACTCAATACTTCTGACCGAATCGAACTCGGTCCGGATCAGTTCAGGTCAGACCAGACTTCGATCGAGTCAAGCATGTTGGACTCAGTATCGAGTCGGATTGAGTTCGGGTCAGGCCTATTTCAAAACAGGATTGAGTCGAGTCAGCGCTAACTTGATCCGACTCGACTCGATGCCCAGATCTAGACCCAACACTAGGTAGACCCTCCGCTAGTGTGGTGACATGACTAGATGTGATTGGTGGGATTGTTAGGCCAGCCAACTTCAGCTGAAAACTTTTTTTTTTAAAAAAATTCTAGCGAATCTCTAACAGCATCATGAATCACCACGTCACCACACCATTGTTGAAGGGATGTGGATCAGATGGTCAGGCCCGTACTGCCTTCAACAATGGTGCGGTGACGGTAATGGATGCATGCATGCTCAAAATGAATGAATGGCAGGGATAAAACACATATCACAATGGGCCCCACAGTCTGATCACCACCTAATCAGCTTCTAAATGATTATCATGATAGCAGCATGTAGCTCATCAAATCCCGCCAAGTCCCAGCACCATCCAGTACTTAGTAATTGAGTCGCTATATAATTGTGGCAAAGTGAATGAATTAGACAACATATTCAATTGTGTTTGGACAGGAATAAAATGAAATGCATTTAGATTTATACATTCTATTTGATTAAAAGTAAAATTGAAAAAAAAAAATCGAAATACATTAAATTTATTTTAATATATTTATATGAACATGTGTAATATTACAAATCAACTTTAATATCTTAAATTATTGTCGACACATGACATTTGATATAAAAAAAATCTAATAAGCTTATTATAATATAAATTTTAACTAAAAAAAAAAAAAAAACTTAAAGTGGGCCACAAATGTTAGAATCAAGCTTGTTAAGGCTTTTTTAACTGTTGATCTTTAAATGTTTGGATTATTTTATTAGATAATTTTAGTAATGCAACTAATAATTATATTGTTTTGAAGTATTATTAAAATATAACATAGTAGCACTTTTATTTACTTGTATGACTTTGAAGGGGAGCGTGGCTCCTGTTGAAACCTTTCCTGCCCCACGGGAGTTTTGAATCAGGCTGATTTGATTCTGTCCTCCACCTCGTCGCGAGGAAATCGGAATGCGTACCGAGCTACTTAGTTGGCTCTTATGGTACTGAGTAAACTTTGTTGGGCCCACCGTGAATGTATTTCGTCTATTCATGCTGTCCATTCATTTTTCTATCTTATTTTTTGGGGTGGAGACCAAAATTTAAGTATACCCTTGGACCATATCATTGGAAACAGTTGGAATAATGACTTTCACCGTTGAAACCTTTCTAGGGCCCACATTGATGTTTATTTATCATCCAACCTGTTCATAAGATTACAAAGACATGAATGAAGGGAAAACACAAATACAAGCACGATCCAAAACTTCTGTGGCCCCCAAGAAATTTTCAACTGTAGATATTCAATTCAGACTGTTTCCTATGGTGTATGGTGTGGTCCACTTGAGGTTCTGCTATACTTTATTTTTAGGCTGGCTCAAGCCTTAAAATTATCTGTTAAAATGGATGGACGGAGCGGATAAAATTCATAAATCAGTGGACCTCACCCAGCTTACTCAGTAGTAAGTCGGCTTCCCGTCACGAGCATCTCATGTCATGGGAATCACCATATGAACGGGTCGGATCTCATATAAACGTTAGGGTGGGCCGAAGGTTGAATTATAGGCGTCCACATCTCCATTGTTGTGGTGTGGCCCACTTCAGCTTTTGATCTGCCAGATTTTTTCTGTGCCGTCTTAACAGGAACTGGCTAAAAATAATGGACGGAGTGGATTTCATACACATCAGGTGGGACCCACACTGCTTTTGCAGTTCCACAGCCTCCGGAAATTCGCGTCTCCTTGGGACTCCAACAATCTCTCCAAGGCGGGAACGCCGCGAAAATATCTCTCCAAATCGATTTCTAGGGTTTATCTTTATCTTTTTCTATCTCAGAAACCAGACGCTCGGAAAACCCTACTATCTCTCCCTTCCTTTGGTCATTTTTCTTCCTTTCTTCTCCTGATGGTGGTTTCGCTGTAATTTCCAAGTCCTTTTAGGGCAATTTCCATGTTCTTCTTCTTCCACGAAAAATTTCAGATTTCTCTGGTTCCTGTTCTGTTCTTTTCTTTTAATTGAATGGCAGGTTTCTGTAAATAGGAACAACCCCAAGGGCATTTGAGTCAATTACATGGGCGTCCTAACTCAAAACCGCAAGCGTCTCAGATTGAGTTCGGCTTCCCCCCCACTTTACTTTCTCGATCCCGAACACATCGTTGATTTTGAACCCTTGAAAAAGGCCCGAATTACGACAATGCCACCCGTTCCCGACCTCCCCTTTCCGCCATTAGGGACGCCCGAAATCTCCGTCTCCAGGATCCGCAGGTTCCCCCCTCCTTCGCCTCTGTCTCGGCCAATCCATGCTCCCCAGAGAAATTTGAAGGTTTTTGGGTATTCGGTTAGAAAATCTCGGGCGGAAGAGAAGGACGAAGAACGGGCAAGCGAGATGGGGAATCTTTCGACCACAGCGGAACGTTCGTTACGGGTGAAAGTTGCAAAGGAAGAAGCTTTGGGTTTCTTGGGAAAGCTCGAGACTGTTGAATTATCGGATAACAAGTCATCGATGGATGTGGATGTTGAAGTGTTGAGTGTGGAAGAGTACAAGAGATTGGTTGAAGGTCATTCAGTGGTTTCTGACCAGGCAAGCGAGCCAAAGACCCCAGCAGCGTCCGGTTTGACCGTATTGATCTCTGATTCTGATGATGAGGGGAAAATGGTAGACTCTCCATTGGCAGACTATGGCGTGGAAGTGAAGAATTCGCTGTATAGAGAATTGCATGCCTCTTCAAAGAGGCGGGATTCGAAGCTAAGGATGTTGGATTTCGAATTGAGATTAGCTCAGAGGAAGATGTCGGTCCTCAAATTCATGCGTTGGGCAGAGGATGAAAAGGAGGTAATTGGTTTTTCTTCCTCTCCATTTTTTCCTTGATTTGATTGTCTGCATCATATGTATAATGACAGTGCTAGGGCAGATTATCTTTGCTTATCTTGATTATGGAGGATTTGTATGTCTTTCTATGCAAATTGTTTAATTATGTGTGCGTGCATGTTTTGTTTGTTTTGTGTTTCTGCATCTTATGTATAATGACAGCAGTCGGGCAGAAAGAGCACGTGTGCATGTGCATGTGTTTCTACATCTATATTAATGTGGTATAACAGAAAGAGTGCGTGTTTCTACATCTAAACTAATGTAACAACTAATTGGGGTTAGCTACACGAATCTTGTTCCGCCATTCCACTTTAGCAAGGACTATTTCCTTAGTTAGACCACAGGTCATCAAGACTCTATTTATTAACTCCGCCAATGACCTTTTGGGCCTACTCCTTGCCCTTAGAGCCTTCATCTTGCACCCACTCACTCCTAACTGATTCAGTTCTTGGTCTCCATTGCATATGGCCAAATCATCTACATCTACTTTCTTTCATCTTATTACCTATTGGTGCTACTCCTTAAGTTCCCTCGAATGCATTCATTTTTAATTCTATACTTCCTCATCTTGCCACTCATCCATCTCAACATCCTCATTTCAGCTACACTCATCCTATGAACATGTTTCTCTTTAACTACCCAACATTCTGTCAATTTGGTGTTAGATTTGCATGAAAAGAAGAAGAAGAGGGAAAGACCAGTTTTTTGCACATGTATGCTTGCCTTTAAAAAAAAAGAAAAAGGGTAGTTAAGAGGATAAAAAGGGAATAGTTGAGAGGAGGATGGCCAACATTACTTTGCACTGCACCCCATCTCAGTTTTTGAATGGCCTGATTTTCGCAGCATCCCTAGACATGGGGCAGATGTATCCGATTAATGGATTGGATTGCCATACACAACACAGTGGGCCGTCCACAAAATCAAGGGTACATATCCCTTCTCAATAGTTCCCCATGGTGTGCCCCTCCTGAGTCATGGATTGGTGCGATTTTTGGGTCCACGGTCAAACAAGGCAGGGCATGCATGATTGTTGGAGTGGATTTCCTACATAGATCACGTGGCCCATTTTAAAATGTTACCACGCTAATTACGTTGGTAGCGTTACCATGGAATCATTTCCCATGTGCGTGTGTACACACATATACACATGTATTTGTGAAAACTCAATTGTTCTAAATTAAGAAAATAACCTTAAAATACCACACATTGTATCATCATCTACCAAGCCTTATCTCAACTATTCTAAATACCACACATGGATCTAAGTCTCTCCCTTTTATTGTCTTATGCTTCTCTTTACTTTATCCTAATGAAGATCCTCCAAGATATTAATATATCTCATTAAAAATATACTAAGGCAAAAATCTCTCAAAATAGTAATCCATTAATATCTTAATATCCCATTAAAGATCCCTTGAGACACAAATATTTTAAAACAGGAAACTACTTCGTACTTAATGACACATTAGGCTCCATATACTTGGAAACTATTGCTAAAGACAACCGAAGATACCTAGTTTTGGACTCCTAATAAAATCCCTCCAAATCTTACTTAATTAAGGCTCTAAAAACGCGAGCTACAACTACACAAAGGATCCCCATCTCTTAAAAACCTCTAAGCACAACTGAGTACGTGGGGCCCACCTGGCTTCCTGCAGGAAACACAAATTGGGCTTTTGGGGCCTGCATTTGCAATGGACACTTCTTGCGAATCCCCCTCTCCCCCAAACCAAAATTCTTCGACCAAAAAAAAAAGCCACAAACGCCAAGGTACGACCCCATTTCTAGCTTGTTTAGCCCCACAAAGGCCATCTTTACTTGCCACTCCAGAAAATGGGCAACTTTATGCCAAAATGTTTCACGAGAAAACATTCAGTGGTGGTTAGCGATTGTTTATATTGAATTATATGCTCCTAGAGGTTCCAAATCTAGCCTTAGCTAAATTTAGTGACTGAATTGCTTCACTTGTTGTGCCATTATTAAAAGAAATTTAAACACATTAAAAGGTCTAGCCTCAGAGAAATTCCAGGACATTGATGCATCAAAACTAGAACATCCTAATGTGCCAGTTTGTGTTAGAACATCTTCGCTTAGGTCATTCTCAAGATGAGATGAAGACAAGAGCATTGCTTATCTCATTCCCAAGAATTAGGAAAAAAACTATCTACCAGAAAATCTACATCAACCCCACTATACGGAGTGAAATAGAGAATAGTGGGAAAGCGAGTAGTGACTCCCAGATCGATGGAGGGAAGGCACCTGATACCGGTAAAGGATTTCAGAGCCGGTGGTGTTGATGTTCGTACTGTACTTCCTCCTCCAAGGATCCTCAGCTTGAGGGAGAAGGTGTTGATTCAGAACCTTGGATTCCTATTTTGAAGAAAGGAAATATGCTTCTGCCAATCGGTTAGCTCCATCGGTGTTACCAACGCTGTTGTTGAACGCTTTCCTCCCAGTTGGTCGGAAAGTAACTTTAGAAGGGTCTTTGGGCAAGCTGGAAAGGTTTGTGAGGTGATTGTGCTGAGTGCGAAATCTTCTGGACAGTGACACGACTTTGCATTTGTTCGCATTGAGAGTAAAGAGGAAATCGAAGGGGCAGTCGCTGAGCTGAATGGAAGACGGTTCGACGGTCAATCATTATCGGTTCAAAGAGCACAGTTTGGACTGCAGAGGGTAAACCTTGTGAAAGGAATCTCGAAGGGAGGGGATCTTCGCATCCCCAAGTTGAAGGGGCATGTCTCACGAGCAAAGACGGTGGTTGTAAAAGGGGGCAAGGATGCCCTTGTTTCCGCTTCCCTGGGCTCGATGTGGGGAGCTTGAGGCACGACACCTCCTATCGAGTTGAGCTGGAAAGGACGCGGCTATATCGTGGGATTGAATGTAATTCATAGAACAACTCTTGTGGAAGGAAGGTTCTTGTGGCAAACCAGTGGTCTGGTTTGATCCATCTGTGCTGGATTTCTTTAAGTTGTCTCTAAACTGCAGTCTGGTGGTAAAAGCTAGCAGAGGGGCCACCTTCGAGGATATCTTTCAATGGTTGATTCATCTGGGCGTTGAGGAACTTCTTCAGAAAGACTTCAAGAGAATTTAAGATAATCAAATTTGGATCTCGTTCCCGTGGCAACGGCAGGCAGATCAGATTATAGGTCTTGGGCACTCGACTTTGGGTGGTTTGGTGGTGGAGTTGCTGAGATGGTTCCACTTCTCCCCTTTGGCTAAGGAGGTTTGCTGGTTTAGGGTTACGGGAGTCCCGTTGGAGTCACGGTTGGGAGAAACCTTTGCTCTCATATGGGAATGGTTGGGAGAGGTTATCTCAATCGCTCCAGAGACCTTATCTAGGACCGAAATCCGTTGGGAACGTATTTATGTTAGGAGAAATCGCAAGAAGCTTAATTCGGAAAGGCCCTCATTGTTGGTGATGAGAGTGTGGAGGGATGCATCTGCAAGGAAGAAGAGGGTAACAGTTGCGATCGCTTCTGCAGAGGAGTTTCGACAATCAGTAAGAAGCTGTTGGACATGGTGGTGATCTCGGGACTATGTCGGGAAGAAGGAACTTCGGTGTGGTGCTCTCGCGGACTATGGGACCCAGGGGGTGAACACGCATCATTAACAGAGTCACTCTCTTACCACACACGACACGTGGCAAATGGAGGAGACACCCGTTGCTTCTCCATCCTTTGGCACAACCCATTTGTCGCAAGGTGACATAGCCCTGACGCGGGTTGCGACATGTGGAACTCAGAACGGGGTAGGTGTCAACATAGGGGAGCCTCGGGAGAGCCTTTTGGGGTTGGAGGATGCCTCGGCTCCGAACCATCCAAGCTCGGTGGGATGGATGATTGCAAGACTAGCAACGCTGGAGGTGTAGTATAGGAGTCAACTTGTTGATTAGACTCAAGCACAAGCATGATCGGGCAAAGGTATGGGTGACAATTGGATTGGATTTTTAAGGCACTCGTGTGGATTTCTGTAAGGATCCGAAACATGTGCTCCATAACTTATATTCGAACACAAGCAGTGGACTCATGCCTTTGCTGGAGCTCGTTTTTATTTCTCGCGAGGTCCTTATGTTCCCAGAAACGCTTCAGCCCTTCGAGACGCTCTCCGAGGAAATGATATCCACTGCCCCATCTAACAACGGGGGGAGTGGGGTGCTTCTTCCATTGCGGATAATCAATCGTTTGATTTGCAAGTAGTGGGAGACCTATTTTAGGAGTGAGATTTCATTAGGGGAAATTCATAGGTCTAAGGGCGATCCTAAAGAAATTCTTGACATCCCCCCATTATAGGCAGTTGTAGTTGGAGCGCAAGGGGATGTTATGCTTCTCGAAGACAGAAAGCTAAATGGGCTACTCTAGTGGAAGTAGTTAGAGAGAAGTGATGGATAAAGGAGGCAATGGGCCACTTTGGAAGGCTAATAGGCATGTCATTTGGTGATCGATCGAAGGACTATCAAGCTCTGTTTCAAGTTGTCGAAGAACGAGGTTGTCCAAGAGATAATTCAAGGCCTCTTACGGCTTAAATCAGATCAGCCAACAACTGTAGGGAATTGGTGAACTTATATTCTAATATGAATTTCGCTTCTGAAGGGAGGAAGGGGAGATCTGTTCACAAGAGTTTCAACATGAGGTCATGGGTTCGAGTACCCATTGTGGTAAAATCCCATTGTGGCGTGAGTGCATGGGTGTGTGTGGGGGGTGTGAGTGCGCGTGTAAAAAAAAGGATGTTTGCAAGAGGTACAAGGCACAACTATTAGCGCCTTAGGAAACATAGGTCCAGGGTTTCAAACAAGTTCAGTTGAAAAGCATTTGGGGGAATAATTCAACGGATTGTGTCCATTTGGATGCTACAGGGGGATCAGGTGGAATCTTGATCACATGGTATTCATCTCATTGGTCAAAAGAGGAGTGGTGGCACATGTCTTTTTCTGTATCAGTTTTGCTTAAGGAAAAGCTTCTGGAAAGGTTTGGTTGTTTACTTCAATTTATGGTCCTAATCGGGAAGAAAAAAGGCTGAATTCTGGGAAGAGCTCTATGCTAATTGATCCAAGTTTGGTACTCCCTGGTGCATGGGAGGGGATTTTAATATCACTCAAAATGCCTCAAAAAAATTGAATGGGGTTGGGTCATAAGCAAAATGTGATATTTTTCTAATTGGATTGATGCTCACGAGTTATATGCCGTTGGATGATGGGAAGTATACGTGGTCCAATGGTCAGGCCAATCCAATAAAGTCTATAATTGACCGCTTCCTTGTTTCTCCGGAGTGGCTAGATCTCTTTCCTAGTCTCTCAAAGAGCCCTGCCAAAGCCGATCTCTGATCACTGTCTATTGCCACTAGAAGTGGATGAAGAGAATTGGGCCTTAAAGTCCTTTAGATTTGAACTTTGTTGGCTAGAAATAGAAGGTTTCCAGCAAAAGATTAAGGACCGGTGGTTGTCGTTTGAGGTGGAGGGGTTCTCAGGTTTCAAGCTCTATCGCAAGCTGCATCTTTTAAAGTCTAAAATAATGGAATTGAAGAAAGAGGTTATGTTTAGCAGAGACGCAGAAATTGTAGAGATCCTCCTCAAGCTCCAAGTTTTAGACATTAAAGTGGAAACTGAGGAGCTTTCCCCCGAAGAAGTCGCAACTAGGGTTACTCAAGATTATGCGGCTAGGGTGAAAGAAGATGAAACAAAGTGGAGATAACGTTCTGGGATTGACGCAGGACAGCCCTAATTATGATGCATGCTCATGAACATAATTAAACAGCGGAAATAAAATGAATAAATGATCTAAAATTCCAGCAGTAATCGTCATAACTGAGAAAATCATAAGGAAACATGCAATGGAGCGGGCCATCATCATAACCATGGAGTATGGCATTCAATTATTACTTAGGTTGGATCCGGCGAGGGATGAGACCTCCCGATCTTGCATGGTCACACCCTCGATCAATGAAGATCACTAGTCCGAAGAACCAAGAAGTTTCTCGGATTAGGGATTTGAGAATTTGGGAGTTTAGGGTTTAGATCGGTTCTCAAGATTTTGATCGAAGAAAGATTAGCCAAAACTGGAAAATAGAAAGAAGAAAATAATTACCTTGAAGAAGTTGGAGGAGCACAAGAAAGAAATTAGAAGAAGAAGATCAAGGGAAGAAAAGAAACACCATTAGAGAGAAGAGAGGAAGGAGGCAACCAAAGGGTTTGCTTTTCATTAATCAATAGTTGAAATTCGGATTTAAGGCTCTACCCCACTTAAATAAGCAAATAAAGACATAAAATTACTAAAATACCCCTAGAATAAGCAAATAAAGACGAACTTACTAAAATACCCCTAGAATAAGCAAATAAAGACAAACTTACTAAAATATCCCTAACTAATCAAAAACGCGCAAATAACATAAGTACGGGAAAGTTCGGGCGCTCGGTCTTCTTTCTCCAATCTTCCTTCACATGTGTCTTCCCTGAGTGGGGTCTTCTATATGTCCAATCACATGTGAAAGGTATTCAGCTCCTCAATAGTCGCCTATCCACAAGGACGACACTTGTGGTTGACGCTTTCTTCGTTGGTACACCTTGAATGCGCTTGTGTCCGCATCAATTCCCCTCGGGTGAGAAAAACTCGACTCCGACGAGTTGAAACTTTTGTAGCGCTTTAGTAGATCTGGATCAATACCCTGCAATGCGTCGCCCGACAGCCACGTAGATTCAGACGATGGTTTGTTCTTACACTTGACAAGATACCTTTGGAAACCTCCATTTCTTGTGGATACTATCTCGTCATCCAAGATTTCTTCAATTTATTCTGTATGGGTAATGGGTGGAGGAGGGGGTGGAAAGGGTTGGGTAGCAAACTCAGAAAAAGGCCATGAAAGGGACGATGTATCAACCATGGGAGTATGGGCACGGACTAGATCTTCCACATTAAAAGTTGGATTAATGCTCATTTCAGGTGGAAGGTCAACCCGATACGCGTTGGACCCAATCTTTTGTAATATCTTGAATGGTCCAGCACTACGCGCTTGTAATTTTTTTGCAGATCCTTGAGAGAATCGCTCTGGCCTTATTCGCACCATTACATAGTCTCCTTGAAATTCTTGCACTCTACGATGAGAATTAGTTGAAACTTTATAATCATCATTGCTCTTATTTAACCGCTGTCTAATATGTGTATGCAAATCATGAATATGGCGTGTAAATGCATCGGCTGACTCAGAAGACCTTTGGGTAACAGACATAGGTAAGAGATCTATGAGCATTCTAGGTTTTTAACCACTTACAATTTCAAAAGGACTCAACCCTGTAGATCTATTAACTGACCTATTATAAGCAAGTTCAGCAATTGGTAAAATTAGGTCCCAAGTCTTAACATGTTCACCCACTAGACAACATAGAAGATTTCCAAGGCTGCGGTTTACCACTTCAGTTTGACCATCTGTTTGTGGGTGGTAAGCAATAAAAAATTGCAAATGAGTTTCCATAATGTGCCATAGTGTCTTCCAAAAATAGCTGGTAAATCGAACATCACGATCAGACACTATGGTTTTAGGTAACCCATGGAAACGCACCACACCATCAAAAAGAGACGAGCAACATGAGACGCATCTGACGTCTTCGAACATGGGAGGAAATGCTCTATTTTAGAAAAACGGTCCACAACGACAAAAACGGAATCGTGCTTTTTTATAATCTTGGGAAGCCCAAGCACGAAGTCTATACTAATGTCCTGCCATGGAGCATGTGGCACTGGCAATGACGTGTACAGCCCGATATTTTATTTTCTTTGCTTTGCCAGCTAACATGTTCGACATTGCCCTAAAACTTTGGCTACGTCTCGCTTGAGGCTCGGCCAATAGAAATGATCTTCCACGATGGCAATGGTTTTATCACGACCAAAATGGTCAGCTATCCCTCCTGAATGAAGCTCTCAGATGAGGAATTCACGAAGGGACATACGGGGAATATAAAGTCTGTCTCCCTTGAAAAGAAAGCCATCTTTAAGAACATATTCACCCATAATATGCTGGTCACTAGAGAGCGACGCGTAAGTACCCCCAAAATCAGGACATATGGGGTATTCATCTTTCAGTTGCTCAAATCCGACTATCTTTACACTCAAGGAGTTGAGCAACGCCACTCTCCTACTAAGGGCATCCGCTGGTTTGTTTTCAACCCCGACCTTTGTTTCAAAACAAACGAATATTCCTGAAGAAACGCTACCCACTTGGCATGCCTTGGGTTGAGTTTCTTCTGAGAATGCAAATATCTCAAAGCCTCATGGTCAGAAAATAAAACGAATTCTTGCGGTAGGAGATAGTGTCGCCAATGTCACAGGGCTTGGACTACCGCATAAAATTCTTTGTCGTAAGTGGAGTATTTTTGTTTTGCCTCATTCAGTTTCTCACTGAAATAGGCCATTGAGTGTCCTTCTTGACTCAACATTCCACCTATACCGACACCAGACGCATCACACGCTACTTCAAAGACTTTAGAAAAGTCAGGTAGACGCATGACAGGAGCTTCCACCATCTTGCCCTTAATTTCTGTAAAAGCCTTTACTGCGGCTTTAGACCATACGAACTCTCCCTTTTTCATGCACTCGGTAATGGGAGCCATGATCATGCTAAAACCCCTAATGAACTAACGATAAAAAGTTGCTAGGCTGTGAAAGCTTCGCACCTCATGAATGTTCCTTGGTTCTGGCCACTCAACTATGGCCCTGACTTTTTCAGGGTCTGCGCGCATCCCTTCAGATGACACTATAAATCCTAAGAACACAACTTGGCTAGACATGAATGCACATTTCTTAAGATTAGCGTACAACTTTTCCTTCCTGAGGACACTACAGACCTTCTTTAAATGTTCAAGGTGTGATTATTTAGTGGTACTATAAATAAGAATATCGTCAAAGTACACCACTAGGAATTTTTTCATGAACGGCCTCAAAGTTTGTGTCATCACCCGCATGAAAGTACTGGGTGCGTTAGTCAAGCCAAAGGGTATGACCAATCACTCATACAGCCCATCTTTCGTCTTAAACGCCATCTTCCACTCATCTCTTGGGCGTATACGGATTTGGTGATATCCACTCTTGAGGTCTATCTTAGAGAATATAGTGGACCTGGTTATCATGTCAAGCATATCATCAAGTCGATGTATAGGAAACCTATATTTAACAGTAATTTTGTTTATGGTACGGCTGTCTACACACATGCGCCACATGCCATCTTTCTTTGGCGTCAACAATGCAGGCACGGTACACGGGCTCATACTCTCTTAGATGAAACCCTTTTGCAGAAGCTCATCAACTTGCTTCTTCAACTTTGCATGCTTTGCAGGGTTCATCCTGTAGTGAGGAAGGTTCGGTAAAGTAGACCCTGGGACAAGATTAATGGCATGCTGTATGTCCCTCATAGGTGGCAACTCATTCGATAAGTCTTTAGGAAATACATCACTGTATTCCTTCAGGACCGAAGTCACCTCACGGGGCAACTCTAATGGAACCTCAGGTGTAATCTCTCTAGCCACAAGGGCATACACCATAGAATCCTCCTTAGCTTCTTTTTCAAACTCTCTTGCGCTGATTATATGTAGAGACTTAGGTTTGGATTTCCCCATTCCTCTATGCTCACTTGCCTTCTCATCCTTCTTCTTCCCTAGTGTATTCTCAGGTGGCATGGGATTAAGTTTGATCTTTTTACCGTTATACATAAAAGTACACGCATTCGAACGGCCAAAGATCGTGACATCATTATCGAAGAGCCACGGTCTACCTAGGATAACATGTCCCACATCCATAGGTAAAACATCACACCACAGGGACTCTTTGTATGACCCAAACTCGATGGGGACTAGACATTGCTGGGTGATAGGTAGGGATGTCTTATCAACCCAAGAAACTTTATACGCGTCTGGATGAGGTGTGGATTTCAGTTTTAAGTGATACCACACTTGGCAATAGTGTAGAAGATAGTGCTTCAACGCCAGTCAGTACTACTTCTAGACCGAGCTAGCACATGCCTGACTACTGCAAGCGTTGCTTCTCCATCCACTTCTTCTTCATCAGTAAGTCCTCCTTCAGGGTGATACTCTTCAACTTCATAGTCACCCTGGTCATCTCCACCCTCGTGGGACTCGCCTATAACTAAGGTTCTCCCACGGCTCTTCGTAGGACACTGATTAGACATGTGGCCAAGATTGCCATACTCATAGCACCTCACTTGGCTCATGTTACTAGGACTGGCACCAAGAACTCCTTTGCCCTTGTCCTCCCTAGGCCTAGGCGGAATGGTCGCCTGTGCCCTAGGTTGACTACCAATATTAGGTCTAGCTCCCTGGGAACTAGATCTAGCACTGGAGTCTCGAGACTCAAAACGACGAACGACAGGAGCCTTCAGATATTGCTCTAACTCCTGCACGACTTGATATGCTTCATCCAAGTCCGTTAAGGGCTGAGTCATAACCTCGCGCTGAAGATTCGCACAAAGGCCCGTCTTGAAACGCGAGAGCATTACTAGAGGGTCTTCTCGGATATCACATCGCATCATATACTCTTCAAATTTAGCGATGTAGTCAGCGACAGACATTGGCCCTTGGCGTAAGGATTGTCATTGGTCAAGGAGCTTCTGACGATATGAGAGAGGAAAGTACTTCTCCTTCAACTTCTCTTTCATCTCATACCAATGTGTGATAGGGGCTCTACCAACTCTCTCTATCCTACGCTCGGTGTTGGTCCAGAAGAGCTTGGCTTGACCCACAAGCTTCATCTTAGCAAACCGCATTTGACGGTTTTCCGACATGCTATACCACTTAAAGTAGTGGTCCATGTCAGCAACCCAGTCAAGGAATGCCTTGGGATCCAAGCGGCCATCAAAACTCGGGGTTTCAACTCTCACACTCTTCATTGCACGCTCATCTGGATCATAGCGGTCTTGATGATCACATGTGGCTCGTGCCTCTCCCACCACACCACGACTATTACCACGATCTCTATCCTCACTACCACCACGTGTGGCAGCGCGTTCTTCAACGATTCCTCCCACTTGGGAGTACGCATCATCCCCTACAGCGGGGTTTTTCTTTTGGAACGCCTCTAGTTGCTCGACCTTAGTCATGGTAGTGGTAATTTGGTTCTCAAGGCGGGCAAACTCACGCTTTTGACCCGCTTCTGGGGCGGTTATCTTTTGTATCAATTGAGCAAGTTGCTCAGATAACTGTTCGTTATTCATAGTAGGTTGAAGTCCGAAACCTCTACCTCTTCTCGTGGGCATACAATGAAGACTTGAACCAAACTCTACCCAACTAGACTACTAGGTGTTATGACTTTCAAGATGAATGAGATGAATGTAAAACTACTATAAACTGACACAATTAAGTTGAAACAGGAAACAACTCAAATCTGGAAAATTTTCAAATTAGGAACTTTCTAAAATTGAAAACTTTCTAAATCTGGAAAGTTTCTAAATCTGGAAATCTGGAAAGTTTCTAAAATTGAAAACTTTCTAAATCTGGAAATCTGGAAAGTTTCTAAAATTGAAAACTTTCTAAATTTGAAACTTTCTAAATTAAACCTAAAAATCAAAACCCTAATTTGATAACTCGATCTAGACAAAACCATGGAAGCCTAGGCTTTGATACCAAATTGACGCAGTACAACCCTAATTATGATGCATGCTCATGAACATAATTAAACAGCGGAAATAAAAGGAATAAATTATCTAAAATTCTAGCAGTAATCGTCATAACTGAGAAAATCATAAGGAAACATGCAATGGAGCGGATCATCATCACAACCATGGAGTATGACATTCAATTATTACTTAGGATGGATCCGACGAGGGATGAGACCTCCCGATCTTGCATGGTTACACCCAATCGATCAATGAAGATCACTAGTCCGAAGAACCAAGAAGTTTCTCGGATTAGGGATTTGAGAATTTGGGGGTTTAGGGTTTAGATCGGTTCTCAAGATTTTGATCGAAGAAGGATTAGCCAAAACTGGAAAATAGAAAGAAGAAAATAATTACCTTGAAGAAATTGGAGGGGCACAAGAAGAAATTAGAAGAAGAAGATCAAGGGAAGAAAAGAAGCACCATTAGAGAGAAGAGAGGAAAGAGGCAATCAAAGGGTTTGCTTTTCATTAATCAATAGTTGAAATTCGGATTTAGGGCTTTAGCCCACTTAAATAAGCAAATAAAGACATAAAATTACTAAAATACCCCTAGAATAAGCAAATAAAGACAAACTTACTAAAATACCCCTAGAATAAGCAAATAAAGACATAAACTTACTAAAATACCCCTAACTAAGCAAAAACGCGCAAATAACATAAGTACGGGAAAGTTTGGGCGCTCGATCTTCTTTCTCCAATCTTCCTTCACATGTGTCTTCCCTGAGTGGGGTCTTCTATATGTCCAATCACATGTGAAAGGTCTTCAGCTCTTCAATAGTCGCCTATCCACAAGGACGACACTTGTGGTTAGCGCTTTCTTCGTTGGTAAACCTTGAATGCGCTTGTGTCCGCATCAAGGATAACATGGATCAAGGAAGGTGATAAGAACACAAGGTTCTTCCATACCGTCGCGAGTGCTTAAGCTAGGATCAACAAAATTAGTAGCATAGTCATAAATGGATCTCAGATCGAAGGCAAGGGTAACATCGCCGTCCAAATTCCTCGTTTTTATGAAAGCTTGCTCAATGGGGAGGAGTGGAAAAGGCTGATGTTGGACAATCTTGATTTCAAGTGTTTTTCCGAATCCCAAGCTGATTTGCTTAGGGTTCCTTTTTTGGAAGAAGAGGTTAAAGCAACTATCGATTCGCTAGAGGGGGATAAAGCTCCGGGCCCAGTGGCATTTTATCAAGTCTTTTGGGAATTGCTTAAAGGCGATTTCCTGCGTGTAATGTGAGAATCTATGATAGGGGCCGACTATTGTCAGAGCTTGATGCCTCCTTTATTGCCCTTATCCCGAAAGTCTTAAGTGCGGAATCTTTGAAGGACTATTGTCCAATCAGCCTTATAGGTGGCCCACAAGATTTTAACTAAGGTTTTGGCCATGTGGTTGCGAACCATCATAGGAAACATCATCTTAACGAACTAAAATGCCTTTCTTGGGACGACATATCCTGGACTGCGCCTTTATTGCTCATGAATGCCTCGATTCTAGGCATAAAGGGGGAGAAAAAGGCGTCGTTTGCAAGCTAGATATCGAGAAAGTGTACGATCACATTGATTGGAGGTTCCTTGATTACATGATGCTTTGTTTGGGATGTAGTCTAACATGCAGGAGCCTGATTCGGGAATGTATAAGCTCGACTCACATCTCAATTCTTATAAATGGTTCCCAGAAAGGATTCTTTAGAAGCTCCCGCAGTCTTTAACAAGGAGACCCATTGTCTCCCTTTCTTTTCCTCATGATTATGGAGGTGCTAAGCAATATGATCCAGAGGGACCAAGAGGAAATGATGCAGGATGGGTTTCTAACCTAGGATGATAAATGGAATTAGATTTTCAGTTTAAAACATGAGCAACAAAAGTATGAAATTTCAACAACCTCATCATAAACCAAACAATTAATCAAATAAGCAATTACATGTAATCCTAGGCTACCACATGCTCGTATGAAGGAACTAGTAAGATGTTAATTTAAAATAGGCTTAATGGAATTAAGAAATTCCATCCAAAACATGAGGTTAGAAGTATTTTAAGGGGAATAATCACCTGAGTCCTAAAGGGATTCTAGGTTTAGGGAAATTTGGGTTAGGCTTTGAAATTTGGGGAAATATGAAATTAGGGTTTATTTGAGAGGGAAATCTAAGGTTTTAGGTTAGGGTTTGGTTGAAGAAGAAGAATAAGGAAGGATGTAAGAAAAGAGCTGAAGTGAGGTCCACAAAACAGTCTGTACAGTCGTACGAACGTACAAATTCACATGTACGACTCGACTTTTTGTTCGGGTATAGGTTGGGATCGTTTGGGTTTAAGAAGAAAAGAAAAAAAATAAAGGAGAAGAAGATTTGAGAGGAAAAGAGAGGAGATGAGAGAAAATACCTTTGAAGGTTGAAAGAGAGAAGAGATGGATGAACAGGGCTTCACACCAAGGTAGTTTTCATTCGGATTCACACCGAGTGAGGTTTCACACTACATTCTCCATAAACACAAGAGAAAGAGGAGGACTTCTAGCTTTTTCATTGGGAAAGTTTTATTTGAGGTTTCTTGATTGTAGGCATGTCTTCTCCCATCTCTCAAGTCTCACCGTCAATTTGCGGATGATACTCTTCTATTTTGCAAACATATGCACCATTGTTAAATGTTTGAAGTAGTGTCGGGTCTTAAAATAAATTTGTCTAAAAGCAAGATGTTCGGTGTGCGAATGGATCCCTATGAAGTGGAAGGGTTGGTGGTGATCTTTGAAATTGCACCGGTTGGGCCGCAATGCGTTATGTGCAGAAGTATGATGGGGCTATAGAATGTAGGCTGTCTTGAGAGGGGGGGGGGGGGGGGGGGGTGGTCTGATTAGGACTAATTAAAAATTATGCCAATTAAAAACAACAATTGCCTATTTTAATCTATTTGCCAATTAAACTAAACTAAGCAATGTAATTGTAAGGCTTCCAAGCCAATAGAGGGTCCAATCACAAATAAGACTACAAATGATAAGCAACTAGTCTATAGGATAGTGTACATGTGTGTGTGGGATGTGCTACTTATCAATCCTAGCATTCATTTAATCATACATGCATATAATTAAACATTCAACATACAAGTATAATTAAATAGATGGGCAAATCACAATCCTAAACACAATCATGTATAATGGTTCGGCTACATGCCTACTCCACTCCCGGCGGACGCACTTAACCTATGAGTGTACCGGATTTCGCTATCGGAGGTTTTTAATCAGGTTCACCTCTAACCTTTACAACCCTACACAAAGACTCTAAGTTTATGTCCTACACAAGGACAATGGTCCCACCAAAGTACCCAACTCTTTATGCCTTACACAAGAACCTAAAGATTTATGCCCTACACAAGAGCAAGGTCCTACACAAGAACCTATACATTTAGGCCTTACACAAGAGCTAAGGTCCTACACAAGAACTCGACACCTATTCTCTCACCGGAGGCCTACGAAAGGACTTCTTGTTGGTTTTGCCTTAGGCTACCCAACAACCTCGGTCCTACGCAAGAACCACAGATTTATGTCCTACTGAAGAACAAAGGTCCTATGGAAGAACCTAGGTGAGTTTGAACACAAACTCATGTACTCCAACCTACACAAGAAAGGAGTACAAACATGGACTCCTACACATGACACTTGTCGGATTGAATCTTTTTATGCTCCTCTTGGGTTGCTTGATCTCCGCTCTCTCGTGCTTCAATCAGCTCCCCGATGCTCCCTCAATCATGTTACCGTAGCTTTACTAAGGCTTCAGCTCCACGATCAATCTCCTTGCATTTGATGCTTCTTCAAGATGACCAAGGTGATGGGAGTAGGTTGAATCTCCTACAACTAATGAGTAGTTGTTTATCCCAGGGGATTCAACTAGATGGCTCTTCTAAAAAATCTGGATAAAAATTTAACAAGATGCTTAAGTCCAATTTTTAGGAAATGGAGGAGTTCAAGCACATCTCCAATGGTGAGGTTGGAATCCTCATTAGAGTTTAGATTTCAAGGGAGATTGCTTGAAACTCATAGGAATAGAGGCATAGGATGGAGGATATGCATATGGGATCACATTACCTTTGCTTGTTCTAAAAATCCATCCAAATGCCCAAGAGTCGATTCTTGTTTATAAAAAGTTTGAGCTCCAATGGTAAAAAAACAGGTAGAAAACGGTTCTGTCGATGCCATCGAAGATAACTTTGATGTCATCAAAAATTTTCAGACAAAAATGGTGTTTGCTTGCTGAATCTGGACCCATTTCGATTGCATCGACCCGACCTTCGATTGCATCGAACATCGTGTTTCGATGCCATCGAGAGAATTAGTGGAAAATCCAAAACCTTACTAGACAATTCTGGATCTTAAATCGATGCCATTGAAGGGACTTCGATGCCATCAAAACTTAAGTTTCGATGCCAACTAGTTGAAAATCTAGTTTGGTTGCTGGACCAAACTGACTCTCGATCGATTCCATCGGCTAGGTCTTCGATGACAGCTCGATGCTATTGAACATGGCCTGGAATATGCTATTTTGGGCTATCTTCTACACAACATATTCACACATCTTCTAGCCTTGTTTATCATGTTTTTCTTTTTCTCCTAAGGCTAAGGGATGATCAAATTTATGTTCCTATTAGGTCAAGATCATCTAGAGGTTATAAGATTGTTTTGGGTCAAGGGTTGGGGGTCACCAAGGCACATGTTTTACCTATTCTTGATGCTTGATGCTTCATCTTCACTTGTGTCTTCGGTCTTCACTTTTTAAAGGCTCAACCGACTACTTGACACAACGACTCACGTGATTAACAAACCGGGGTGCAAAAATGAGTGCACCAACAATCTTCGGTTGTGCGGTTGGAGCACTCCCGGTTCCTTTTGTGGGTCTTCCACTTCGTGTGGGCAAACCGACAATGCACTTATGGGACAAATTGGTGGAGAGAGTTGAGCATATTCTAGCTAGATGGAGAAGTAGATACCTATCCCTTGGCGGTCGCATTACTTTGATTAAGGTGCTTTTATTCAATCAACCCATTTACTTCATGTCACTCTTTAAATGACCGAATTGAGAAGCTAAGGCGAGACTTCTTTTGGCAAGGCGAGGAAGATGTGAGAAAGTTCCATCCCCTTAGGTGGGATGAGGTTTGCAAGCCATTTGAAGTGGGAGGGATTGGTATAAAAGATCTCAAATCCATGAACATGGCATTGCTTGGGAAATGACTTTGGAGGTTTGGGGTGGAGGATGGGGGGTCTTTGGAAAGAAGTCCTCACTTGTAAATATGGCCTCTCGAGTGGTGGATGGGGGACAAGGGATTTGTCGCTCTACAGGGCCTCCGTTTTATGGAAAGATGTTTCTTATATCAAAGAAGCTTTCTTGCAAGGAATTGCGTTCTCGTTAGGCAAAGGAGAGAATTAGTTTCTAGGAAGATGAGTGGGCGAGCTCTTACTCTCTAAAAGATGAGTTTCCATCCATATTCAACTTAGCGTCGGATCGTTCTGTTTCTATCTCTAACTACTTTTCTCGCTTGGGAGAGATGGTTGGTTGGGCATTTTCCTCGTGATGAGGAAGTTGATATCTATGTTGCCCTTTTGGAGCTTATTCACTTTTTTTTGAAGGGTAACAAATTTTTTATTAAGAGGGTCGCAAGCTGCAAAAGAATACACAGAAAACAGAAAATCAAAGAGATGACCAATCCAAACTAGAAAGGGAACAATCTCCAAGTTTGTCGAACACGGCTGCCCATCACGAAATAAGAGACCGCGCCATGCGAAATATCGACTTTGCATCCTTGGAAGAATCTTTGAAACATCTGTTGTTTCTTTCTAGCCAAATGCACCAGTCCCACAAGCAGCGCTAATCTCCAGATAAGACGACCCTTCTTCCCAACACCACCTCCATGCCACTGGGCCAGGAGATCGTCAACTGAAGAAGGAAATACCCATTGGACCCCAAACAAAGCCAAAAAGGTGCACTAGACTTCGTTGGCAAATAGGCATTGCAACCAATGTTGTCAAATCGCATATGCGATCTTATGCGATCAGCATATGCTGTTTGCATATGCGATCGCATAATTGCATATGCCATGGCATTTTTTTTTTAATTAATAAAAATTTGAAAAAAAGGAAAATTAAAAAAAAAAACTTTAAAAATAGGAAAAACTTGCCTAATTAGTACAAGTGATTGGATTGGGTTATTTTACTTATTTCATTATAGTTTGAGTGTTTCATTAAGTTATATATTTAATTACTTATATTATATTATATAAATTTTAACAAAATAATCAACAAGCTACATTAAAAGAGAATTAATTATTAAAAACTTCGAACAAAGAAATTTTACTAATAAATGGATAACTTGAAACAACTTACAAGTTATAACTTACAACTTAATTTACAAAAAGTAAGCACAACTTACAAAATACAAAAAAAGTAAGCACAACTTATAAAATACAAAAAATAAACATACTTGAAATAATTGTAGAGAGATTAGAGTAAGAGGGAAAGAGGTGTAAGAGAGAATGACTAAGAGATTTAGAGCTTTGGAGTAAAGAATTGTGAAAATGGAGGGGATACGAGTGCTTATTTATAGCAAAAGTTCTCCAAATTGAAAAAAGATAAAAATTGCTTCCACTCTGGCGATTGGGAAATATGTGATCGCATATGCAGTATGTGATCGCATACTCACATATGTGATCGTATATTGGTCACATATAAAAGTATGCCATGGCATACTTGCCGGGATCGTATATGCCATCATGGCATATGCGATTTGATCCTGCGATTTGATCCACAGTATGCGCATATGCGATCGCATTTGACAACAATGATTGCAACAGAAGGTGGTCCACTGATTCTTCGTTTCTTAAGCATAGGGACAAGCATTGACAATCACTAGGCCCCTTTTCCTCAGATTATCACAAATCAGAATTCTTCCCTTACTGACAAAGTAAATGCTGAAATCTTAGAAGGGGGGAGCACATTCACTTATGTGTTCCTAATGAAGATGAAGCAGATACTTGGGTTTGGAAAGCTGACTCTTCCGGCCAGTTTTCGGTGAAGTCTTTCTTTTCCCTCATGGGCAGGCCTGCTAATCCTGTTGGGGAGAGTTGCACTAACTTTATTTGATCTTATCCTATTCCCCTGAAGATAGCAGCATTCGGGTGGCTTGTGGGCAGGAAGAGAGTTCTTACTATTGACAACTTGAGAAAAATGGCTATGGTTATTCTGAATGTCTGCTGCATGTGCATGTAAGATGGAGAATCTGTGGATCACTTATTCCTGCACTGTCACTTTTTAAAGCTGATCTGGGCGGATTATCTTGGGCCGTTTCCAAATTTGGTGGTCAATGCCAAACTTGGTTGATTCTTGCTTACTAGCTCGGCACGGGGTGAGGCTCTCAAATCTCAAGAAGGTGCTTTGGAGGATGTCTTTACTGGCGATCTGGTGGGCGGTTTGGGAGGAGAGGACTGCTAGGTGCTTCAACAACACTAAAAAGCCGGCAGATAGAATTTCCCTCAGAGTTCAATTGCTGATTTCTGAATGGACCGTGTCCTTCTCCACAACCAAGGGCTGTAATTTGGATTTTTTTAGCTGGTTAGCTGGATCACTGCCTTGCCAATTGTCTTTTTACTTTTCCTTTTTGTTGTTTCCTCTTTTTTGAGCTGTGTGCTTAATAAAATTCGTAACCTTTCAAAAGGAAAAAACATTAAAAGGTCGAGCATTTTGTTTTAATCTATGTAATTATTGAAAGTAATGCTATGAAATTCATAATTATTTCTCCATTCTATTTGGCTTTTATATTTATTTGTTCTGATAATTTATGAAACACTTAGGGTGTAGCTCGTGAACCTTTTGTTCCACTTACCCAGGAGGAAGAGGACCTCGTCACTTGTGCTTTGAGTGGTTTCAATAGGTACAGTTATATTTTCTATGTAATTTTTTGTTGATATAGTGTTGAGGTCTAGCACACAATGCCAAATAGCCATTGGTAATGATTGTGGATTCATGCAGGAGGGAACTCTTAGTTACACATGAGAGTTCTAATATTATGATTACAAGAAAGGACTTGCAATGCTTGACACCAACTGCCTGGTTGAATGACGAGGTGATTCTTTCTTCTCCTTTCCTATGCTTCTGCTTCCCAACGCTTGATGAACCCTAATTGCACAATGAGTGTAATCTTTATTTGTTCTTTTTTGTTTTGGATTCGCTTTCTTCTTTTGAATGTATCCTTTTGCGTTCTTTTCAAATCCACTTTCTTTTTCTGCTTTTGTAGGTCATAAACGTGTACCTTGAATTATTAAAGGAGAGGGAGACAAGAGACTCGAAGAAGTTCTTGAAATGCCACTTCTTCAGCACTTTCTTCTATCAAAAGGTTGGCATTTTTTTCCCTTCTTTTTCCTCATGATGTCCATGCATGTATGCTACTCATTAAAAAAAAAAATGTCTGTGCATGCTAGCTTTCTTGTTTGATCTCAAAATTTTGCATTTGTCTTCTGTTTGCTGCTCTTTATCCACATTTTTTGTTGTCCCGTTTCCTTCTTCCACGCCATATTCTTTGTTTGCTTTTAGTCTTGGACGAGCAAATAATTTTTTTGTCTAGATTGTATGACTTCCATTTTTTCTTGTGATCTTACAATTTAGCTGAGTTGCGAGGGAAGTGGCTACAACTACAAAGCTGTCAGAAGATGGACTACCCAAAAGAAGCTAGGCTATGGCCTTATCGAGTGTGACAAAGTAAGTTGTTGTGCCCTTACCTTTGTTTTTGTCCTTTCAATTGTTTAGTTCAACGTCCCTTATATCTTAAACGGGGTTTCACTGATCATGTGCAGATATTCGTTCCCATACACGGGAGCATACATTGGTGTTTGGCAGTTATTAATGTAAAGGATGAAAAATTCCAATACCTTGATTCACTTAAAGGCAGAAATAACCAAGTTCTGAAAGTATTGGTATGTTTAGCAGCATATTATCTTGAAGAATTATTTCATTTTTTTCCAGGTTAAACAGAGTTGTTTGATGTTCTAGCGGTAATCATGGTTCTTAAGTTATCATCTTGAGGTCTTATATCTTACATTACCAGGTCCACTCCTTTATGTGACCAGATAGAGCTTGATATATTTTTTGTCATCATTAAAATTTTACTTGTGAAAGTAAAGCTACAAAACAGTTTTGGATTTATCAATCTTTAAAGAGTTTTATTTTTTCTAATGATAATGGAATTTTTATTAAGAGAAAACGGAGCGTGCAGAACTCATCATTCCAAGGGAATGTCTCCAAGAGACAAGGAGATCATTTTGACCCCTTAAAGCATATCCACAACTTTCTATGTAGAACACAGACTCCTCTACGCGCCAGCACATGTGCGATTGTATCACATGTGTGTGAGATCTTAGCCATTGTCAGGTGAGTCTCATCATGTAGATGCCCTAGCCAAAAAAGCTGGCTGGTACTCATCAGATCGGCCACAATGTTCGAAAGAAATGGATGGGCAAAAAAACTCGGCCAAGCTTTTTTGCTAGCCATCAATTTGCACCAAACACTGGTCCACGTGATGAGTGGGCTGGCCAATTTCTGCGGAATGTCATCTAGATGGTGGGGGGACAGCTCAGATGTTCAAAACACGTGCCATTTGGTTTATACATGCATATCGGTTCAAGGAACCTCAGATTTTGGAATTTGGACCTTACGGCCCTGTCTTAGCATTTACTTCTGTATTTTCTGAGTAGCAACAACAAACAGTTATGCACTACTGATAACTTTCTTCTAGCCTTTCCTTTTACATCTTACCATAACCTACTTAGGGGCTTGGTTTGATCGAGAGGAGTTTATTTCTAAGTTTAGCAGGGGACAAAAAATGCTAATGCACGCCATAAGCATGGGTAATAATTAGACTGATTCTTCGTGATCTTGTAACGCTGAAAACCAGGATACTGATTATTTATTTATTTTTAAAAAATATGTCAGGCTAGATATTTCGTGGATGAAGTAAAGGACAAGAGTGGTAAAGATGTCAACGTAAGTTCGTGGAAGCAAGAATTTGTTGACGATCTTCCCGAACAACTGAATGGGTGCGTCTGCTTGTTCCTGATTACTTGCGCCTTTTCTTTTATATTTCATGGGTAAGCTAGGATTTAGCCTGCTGAATGTGACGACATTTGCAACTCTACTTTTGTGACATGTGGCTGTGTCCACATGTGTAGAGTTCCTGCACAAGAACTTGACATGGAGAAGTCCTAATCCTACAGGTGCATGTAGAAAAAAGTGCCTGCATGGATGCAGTTAGATTGATCCAGACCGGAGTTGTAACCAACGGGTCCGAGCATGATTTTCTTATACGGGCTGAACGCCTAAATAACCCATTCAAAGTGCATTTTGGGCATTTTTATTTTTATTTTCTACATGCACGTGTAGGATTAGCTTCTCTCCTGAACTTACAACCAACAAGTTGTTATTTCAAGTGCTCTGTCAGTTGCTGCCCAGCTGGATGTAATATTAACTCGACAAATGCATTCAGGAGTCTGCTTCTATGCTATTGGTAACTGATTGGGCTCTGCTCTATAGCAGATTGCAAATCTCTTCTTTCGTTATATACTTGGTGGGATTTCATCTATGTTTCTCAACATCATTGTTGTCGTTCTGTTACCACCATCATCATTGTAGCCTAATGCCAGCTATTAGCTGGCAGCTTTTTTTTAAAAATTATTATTATTATTTTCACATGATCGCTTAGCAGAAGTTTACCTTCCTGCTCTGCTTACCTGGCATTTGTTTTTGGAACAAGGCTGCTTACCTTACATCGACCCTCACCCCTTTACCAAGCTTGGAACTGTCTGGTGCATTGATACCAGGAGTTTGTCGTCTGGTTTATCTTATGATAGTTTATATACCGTTCATCATCGTTCAACGACCACATTACGTACTTCGTTGCAAGAATTTTTTTTTATCAGTATAGTAACCATATCGAATAAATGAATTTTCATTATTAGAACTTCCCTTTCTTTGCACTCCTAGTCCCAGTGATAAAAATATTGGATGAGGAAGTGAGCTGTCAAATTAGTATGTAATACGAGGGATATTGTGTTCCTCGACATGAGTATATGCACACTGCACTCAGGATTTCAGTAGTAATAAGTGGGGCCCACAGTTTAGTGATCCAGATCATTGGTCTCTTCGGCCATGCCATGGATGGCCCTTTCTATGAAAATCTAATTGACAGGCCATTTCTTATCTTCCAATTTGCTGCATGTGAATAGATAGTTATGAAAAGAAATATAGATACAGTCCATATTCCACTGAAAAAAGGCCCAAGTTTGTGGGCTAGGATCTTTCAATCTGGGAGATTTCCCAGCATATGATCCGCCCACAGTGGGGTCCAACCAACTGTGCATATATGATCTGTATTACTGACTGAACCATGATCATCTTCTACAAACAAAAACCTTGAGAATGCTGTTCATATCCTTGGTTTGAGGATCATGTAATACCTTATTGTTATTTACCCAGATTCTTCTTTGCTACAAAAAAAAAGAATTATTTCATTTCCAGGGGAGGTGTGTTAATCTTTTAGAAGTTAAACAATATGCAGTGAAGTCTTCCTTTCTTTTTTCTTCCCCCCCTTAAGTAACAGATTTTTTCTTTTTCTTTTTCTTTTTCTTTTTTGAAAGATAACAACAAGCTTCATTAAAAGAGGCACTGAGATAGCACCAAAGACTGCAAACAAAAAATACACAAGCAAAACAAAAGGAAAATAGAAATTACAACTTCCCCGTCCAACCCTTGTTCACAGCCCACTCAACCATTGTAAGCCACACGTTGCTAGCAACCCACTCCACTCCCTTTCATTACAGAAACATCTACCATTCCTTTCACCTCAAATTGACCATATGCCGGCCATGCCAAGCCATTAGGAGATCTCCCACATCCAAAGCCATGGACCAAAGCAAGCGAAACTTAGCGAGAATAGAAGCCCAAATGAAGCTAGCAAAGAGTTGATGGATGAATAGGTGGTCAATTGTCGCGTAGTTTATCTATTCAGAAAATTTATTAAGAAAGCATAGATGAGATATCTATGACAAGATTACAAAATACAGGACTTCGTAGTTTATGTCTTTTCTTTTGTATTTTTCCTTTATGTATTCAAAGGAAAGCGCCACCGGTTTCTAGTTTCTTACAACAGTCTCAAAAGATGTTTCTTTTACAATCTTAACAGGTATGACTGTGGTATGTTCATGATAAAGTACGTGGACTTCTACAGCAGAGGTTTAGATCTGTGTTTCGGTCAGGTAAGAGGACATATGGTGTTTTTGTTTGAGCAATTTGCAATGACAAAGAAGCTGTGCATTTGGGGCCCACCTTTTGGTGGTTCAAATCATGCATCTGGACCTCATTGTGGACGTGTGATACTCGAAAATGTTCCCCATCAAATGATCCCAACTGTTGGAGAACTACCCAGTTACATGTACGGTTGGCTGTGAGTGTCCATTTGGAAGTGACCAATTGGATGGCTAGGATCTGTTAGATAACCGCGTGACCATCCCAGCCAGCAGGCTAGGATTACCTGACGGGGGAGATCTTGAGGCATGGCCTGTGCCATGATGGGTTCAACCAGATGAACAGTTTGGGTCATGCTATCTGGGCTTTTCAAGCATTGTATGGTATCTCCTTCACTTGCCTTTTGGAGCATTGTATAGTAATCTCATTCACTGGCCTTCTTGCATCTGTAAACTATGGTTGCAGCAGATAAAACTCTATTGCTTTCTGCATCAAGGGCCTACAGTAGTACCGAGGAAATGTGGAACCCACCTGATGTATTCACACCATCCAACCTGTCTATTAGATGTGTAATCTCAGAAAATCCCTAGGACCCAAAACTCAGCCCAATCCAAAACTTAAGGCAGGCTACAGCAAAGGGAATGAGCTGGGAGGGAACACCCACCCTTGAATTTCACAGGGGCCCACCTGAGTTGCGAAACAGCCTGAATTTAGGTTTGATCTTCATCTGGACGAGATTAAGGGTCTGAATGGACTTGATTACATATGCACAATATGGTGGGCCCCCCCAACACTAATCAAGCGCAGGCATTTCCCTCTCAATATGTTCCCTTCTGTGGCCCATCTGAGTATTGTATCAGTCTGATTTTCAGCCCTTTGGGTTTTTTGAGGGGGTGCATCACCCATCTTATGGATGGGTTGGATTATGTGAAAACATCACTGGGCCCCTGCGTGGGTGTGTGAGGGGTGTGAGTGTGTGCATAATTTTTATTTATATAGTCAATACCAGTTTTTGAGCCCGACTCTGCCCCTTTCTCTTTCTAGGAACACATGCCATATTTCAGGAGGAGAACAGCCAAGGAGATTCTGATGTTGAAAGCTGAGTGAACCATGAGATGAGTCTCTTCACGGGGTCCATTTTCAATCAATGGGAATGCAGAGCCATGGGTGAATGTGTATACAATAAAGGCGGACTGTCTCAGAGATCTCTTTAATAGGGCAATGCAAGCCGTGATGAGAGATGACTCCATAGAGGTGTCCTTGTCTGCGGGGCCCTTGGGCAGTGATGGTTACTTGGGTTCCTGTGTAAAGTGTGGACAATGATCGAATATATACATCACCTATGAAGAGCTCTAGTCCAAGTAGACTCAACTGTGCCAGTCATCATGCACATTGAATGTGAAGTCAGGCATAATAACATAGGTGTGCTTGTGAGATGCAGAGTGTCATGTACATCATGTATCAGTATGAAGAGCTCAGATTTGGCAGAGGTGAGTGAATTTTGAGGTGTTTTTGGCAGTGTAATTTTTGTCTTCTACTTTGGCAGGATTATTTTCAGTGATTGTTTTTGGCATCTGTTCTTTTAAATGGAAAGAAGAGACTTGTCGTTGGTATTTTCCCCGACTGAAATGGATTTTGAAATATTTGAAATTGCATAAACATACACACATGTATTTCTGTCACTCAATCCCTACTGATAATGTGTTTGACCAACTGCTTTGATTGTGAATCAGCGGGGGCATCTGTTTGGCGGGCCACACTTTCACTGGCAGCTCATTCACTGTACTTGCCATATCAGCGACCGACCAAATCTTGTCTGTACAAACCCCGCATGCCATTTTAGATATAGAGCTGCGTCGTAGACTTGTTAATTCCTTGGCCCTCTTTGCTTGTGCAATGCCCATGTGAAGAGCTAATATACATGACCGGGGCACTGTTACGAAATAATTGAAACCCGTTGATTTTACATCTTTTTTAATGAATCAAGTAAGATCTGGCTTTTATTGGCAATTGAAGCAGGTGACAAGACTCTTACCTCATCTTTCAGTGTGCACCTCTTTCTTCAGCAGGTCGACGAAGAAGAGAAACACCTCCTTTCATCTCACTACAATTGTCAATTGTAAGCTTTGAAGAAAGAGATCTAGCCTAGAAGTTCCATCTATTTGATACCTCAGGTCATCTTATTAATGTACCTTTGTCCAATGTTCATCTGTGTGGGTGCACCCTAGTATGTAATGATGGAATGAAAAGAGGGCTTTTAATGTGCTGGGTTTGAACCAGGGTGAGGTCTGTCGAAGCCCAATATGTAGAGTAAATCCCAGGCCAGAGTCCTGCCTAGGCTGCGACAAGGTAAAACAAACAGCCCAAGCCCATTAGTGATGATTATTCATGGTCTGGGTCTGAGTCAAAGACGGTATCATCTCCTTAACTAAGGAGAGTTGCCAGGAACAAAAATTCTTGCACAAATTGGTTTTTTCAATTAATAAATTAAGCATTACTAAATTATATCAGAGCAGTTTTAAACCAAGCCGTTTAAAAGATGGGCCTCACCTTCAATGGAATATAATAATGAAACTCTTGAATTAGAGTAGTTTAGCACTTTAATTATTAAAAATAAAAAACTATTGAATGTAGACTGTCTCTTTCATTGTTGCTTTATGGGCCATTCATTCAAAAATTAAGATTTTCTGATCTTGAATAATTTTGAGGAAGTTAGATCAACAGTTTGGATCAGTTAATATGGGCACAGATATTTGGGTTGGGCTTAGGCCTACTTGGCCCAGACCGGCAGGGAACTAAGCTTTCAGGCCTGAGCCCAGGTCAAGGCTGGAATGGCCAAGCACAGCTAACCCAAGCTCAAGCCAAAAAATTTGACTGGACTTGGCCCAACCTAGCCCAACTAGATATGAAAATGATAAAAATCCCTATTTCCATTGTGAACATTTCTACCATCTGTTGATTAAGTAGGCTACGGTGCACAAATAAATACACATCTAGAGGATGAAATCAATGATGTATGGGTTGCCTAATAAACAATTAGGACAGAGCATGTACATATTTGAAGGCTTTGAAGCGAATTGCAATAACTCTGTGGGATCCATTGTGGAGCCATGTGGATAAGAGTAAATGGAGGTAAATGATATTTTGAGGTGTGTTTGGATGAAAATAAATGCATAGAAATGAAATAAAATGAGAGTAAGTGAGCCCGTAAATAAATCATTTTTCATGAGACATGATTTTGAAGTAAATGGGATGAAATGCCTTTTTAACTCTCTTAGAAAGCCACACTAGTAACATAAGGTGCCACTACGCACATGTCCACCATACACATGCCATGCTGATGATACGTTGAAATAATTTAATTATTAGATACATCACTAAAATCACACTTATAGAATGATTCAAACTGTCCAAAATGTTGGTCATTTAAATGAATGGTTAAAAATGATTCAAACTGTCCAAAAGGTTGGTCATTTACACGAATGGTTAAAAATGATTCAAACTGTCAAAAGGTTGGTCATTTAAATGAATGGTTAAAAATGTTAGCGAGTTATTTGTTTGTAATCCTTATGTTTGTGGCCCACCCTATGCTTAAAATTTTCCGATTTTAGTTAAAGTATATATTTCAATGACTTATTATAATCATTTTGTTAAATATAACATACATACAATAATTTGAAATATTAAAGAAAATTTTAGATTTCATATGTTCTTATAAATATATTGAAAAATTCCAACGCATTTAAATTCCTCCCATTTATTTTTATTTAAACAGGATATTTAGATTTTAAATGCACTTCATTTACTTCATCCAAACACAACTAGGGTAATTCATTTACCTCCATTTTCAAGCTCCTAACTGACAATGGTGAGCCCAAAATTACAGAACATCCAAAGCTTAAGAAGACCACATCACATCATAGGAAATAGTGGGGATAATATAGTCCACTGTTGAAACCTTCCTAAGGCTTATAGTGATGTTTACCGGTCATTCAACCTATTCATAAGGTCACATGGACATGGATGAAGGGAAAATAAAAATAAGCTTGATTTAAAATTTCCATGGCAAAGAATTTGGATCGCCTTCTTTCAACCTTTGCATAGGAAGAAGATAATGGAGACCCCGGCTAAAGCAGTGGTCCTCTGATGGCAAAGTCAGGCCAGGAATTTGGGTCTTAGTTGTGTTGAAGGGTTTAGAGCGTACCTTTCTATGTCGATGGCTCCCCTTACTTATAGTGTTTATGGGATGAGGTGGCCCGCCATCTTAGGCATGATCTTAGCCGTCCAGGCGAAATATGCGCGAGTAATGGATGTTGACAGTTACCCTATAACTATGCTGTGGACGGTTACGTGTGAGTGATGGGTGTCAGCAGTTACCCTGAATTCGCGCCCATTTGGAGACGATCATTTGCCGGGGCGAGGAAAGAGGTCAGCACGGCCTCCTATATGCTGAGGAGGGGGATTTTTGTGCAGCTTGAGTTTCCTTGTTCGCACGCCATCGCTGCCCCTCCTCAGTTCGATCTCTGAGAACCTCTAGTGTCGAGCTGAACTGAACCCTCAACCATCTGTGTCGATTGGTTGATTGTTGAGAAGAGCTCAGAAGTCCTACATCTCTCGGCAGCTACTGAATCCCATTCGTCCCGACTATTACCTTGTTCCGAGCAAAGGTATATACTCGTTAATTTGCTGAGCTGATCACTTTGAAGCCATTTTGGTTGGTATGAAGCTCAATTCTTCTGGACGAGCTGTGGGAATATGCGCTCGATGGCCCGAGCCGGTCCCCGAAGGTGGTTGGGCTATATGTTCCCATAACAGCCCCTAAGAAGTTTTCAGCCTTAGGAGCTCAATTCACATTGTTTCCTCTAGCATAGTCCGCTTGAGCTTTAATAATGTGTTCATGCCCTAAAATGAACTAATAAAACAGATGAAAGGCATGGATAAGACACATTCATCATGGTGGCCCCACAGAACTTACTCGTATAGTCATACTGAGTTACTCTACGCAATCTGCTCGCATAAGGTTTGTATATACAGGGGCAGGTTTTACCGATCTAAGGGTGACTTGAACCCGAACCCGGCCTGAAAATTGATCAAGTCATGCTTGCAAGGTCTAAGCCCGGTCCAAAGCCGAGCCGGGCTCGTCCCGGCCGGTTCACCACCACGCCATATAAATATCCCAAGAAACGAGAGCGACGGACAGAGAGGAGAGAGAGATGGGTCGGTCGCGGCGGAAATACAAGAAATCCCATCCGAAAGTGCGAGTAGGTTTGCCAAGGAAGAACCCTCACGTCTTCAAACCCGCATTCACCGTCCCTCCCAAGCTCCGCTCTCTTACCTCGTAATTCTTCCACCCTCCCTTTTCCTCTTATTTACCAATCTACCCTTCCTTTCTCTTCTTCCTTCTCCTCTTCTGCCAAAACCACACAAATGCAAAAAAAGAAAAAATCATTTTATTTCATCTCATTTCTGTTTTTGTTTTTTATTTTTCTTTCATTCCTTCATGCAGGGGGAAGAAATGGGATGCGAAGGGCAGCGTCATCAGCAACTACAAATCGCTCGGTGTCGTCTCGAACCCTAACCTACTCGGCGTCAGATCTCGGACGCCGCACATTGTCCAGAGCGAGTCGCTGCAGGTCCCTCCCCCGGCCAAGTCCAGGACTGAGTTGTCCGAGTTCGACCCGATTGACAGCGGCAGCGACCTCGAGGAAGAAGGTATGTCGTTTTCTTGAAGTTTGTTTTTCTTCTCTTCTTCTTTTCTAGATAGAATATGGTAATATGAAGGTTTACAAGGGTGTTTGTATTGGTTTTTAGATAATTAAGGTTTTGGGGTTTAGGGCTTAGGGTTTGACGGTTGGAGAATTTAAAAAAAAAAGATAAATGACTACTAGGAAGTTGCTTTTGGTTAGTAGTATCTGAAAGGGGTTTTTGCAGATTCCCACCCCAATAAGGGTCGTTTGGATGCCTGTAAATGGTTTAAGTGGTGTAAATCATTTACATACTGTCCTGTTTGGCTGTAAGCTGTAAATGATTTACAGGTAACTGTTTGTCTGTGTTTGGATAGCCTGTAAATTGTATAAGTCCTGTAAATGGAGAGCCAATCTTTCCATTTATAGCCGTTGGGCTGTAAATGGAGAGCCTGTAAATCAAATGGGGCTGAAAGCTGTAAATGATTTATTTACAGGCATTTTTCAGCATCCAAACACAGGCTGTAAACCATTTACCTGTAAATCATTTACAGTTAGCCCCATTTACAGGCATCCAAACGACCCCTATTTGCAAATGGCCACATAAAAATATATCATTTTTAAATACTGACATTCTGCTAATTTTTCACATCTTCCATTGGCAATTGTTAGAAAATGACGAAAATGTCCCATATGGAACATACCACAGAATTCTCCTCCACGGGAAGAACATAAACCCATTAATTCTCCTCCATATGAAACCTACCAGAATAATGTAATTGTATTTTTGTTAGTTGGAGAGAGAAGTTTTAGGGTAGAGTTGGTTATGTCATTATAATTTTCAAGATATGCCAAAAAAGTTGACAGCCATTAGAAAAAACTAACTGAAAGTGGATATTTGCAATAACCACGAATTAATGAAGCTATTTTCATGAGCTGCATAACGTGAAGGGGAATTTATGGTACATAATGTAAGCAACACACCATGTAGTGTAATCTATTTAAAACAGTGGTAATGAATCCGAATTGTTTGAGGACTGCATGCATGAATGTCTGGCTTTGTTCAGTGGTATTTGAAAAAAATACGATCCTCAGTGCCTTTACTTGTAAATCCAAATAACCACAACCGGTCAACCACACTGCACATGTGGAACACCAATAACAGGAACAATCACACCCGACTGACATTGATGTGCTTCGTGAGGATGCACAAACCTTGGATTGTGGTTTGTGCATCCTCACACACACACATAAAAGAAGAAGAAAGAAATCTCATAGAGTAAGGAGACTTGCAATGCACAATGATTATGTGATGTACGTACCAAATGTAATATGGGCAATTGGGCATTAATAGTAATGATCCGATCACATTTTTGCAAGCCTTGGAATGCCAAGATAATACTCAGTGAATCAATGCCATAAAAGAAGAGTTAGAAACCATGAGCTAGAATAAAATCTGGGACCTTGTCGAGTTTACCCAAAGGTTATGAGGCCGTCGGCTGTAAATGGGTCCATAGGATCAGACACAACTGATGGCTGTAAATGGGTCTATAGGACCAAGCGCAACTCCAAACGTAACATTAACGATCCACAGCCAGATTAGTGGCAAAAGGATATGCCGAATTTAAGGGCATTGATGGTAAAGAGATATTTCGTTGTCTCTAAGAAAGATTTACTTGGAATAATCATGGTTTTAATGGCTCTATGATCTAAAACGACATCAAACGGATGTGAAAACAACCTTTTTTTGAATGAGAATCTAGATAAGAAAGTCTACATGGAACAACCAACAGCTTTTAGGAAGATGGGCAAGAACATCTATATGTAAACTTAAGAAGTCCATATACAGTATTAAACGAGCTTCCTGCTAGTGGTATCTTAAGTTAATTGGTATTGATATGTCCTTTGAATTTAAGGAAAACACCATTAATAGGTGTATATACTTGAAGGTCAATGGAAGTAATTTTGTATTCTTGATATTGTATGTGGATGACATCTTGCTTACTAGTAATTGACTTGGGGTTATTATCAGAAACCAAATTGTTTCTCACTACGAACTTTGAAATGGAAAATATGGCTATGGCAGCCTTTTGTGATTGGAATCGAGATTTCACGTGATAAATCTTGAGGAATATTAGGACTATCTCAGTGGGGCTTATATCAAAGTTCTAGTGAGATACAATATGAAGAATTGTTCATCGATTGATGTACCAATTGAGGGGTGATAAGTTTAGCATGTTGCAATACTCGAGAAACGACTTGGAACCTGAACAAATGGAAGAGTGTTCATATGCTTCTGCAGTAGGTAGCCTGACATATGCTTGGATATGCACTCGCATAGTTGCCATGTTGGGTAGCTAACAAAGTGATGTGGGAATGGATCATTGGAAACCTATGAAGAAAGTAATGCGATATTTACAAGGAACAAAAAGTTACAAGCTTACATATAAGAGGACTGATCAGTTGGAGGTGACTGAGTATTCATATACATTTTCGAAAATGTTTTGGCTGCTTTCTTCCTTGATTTGACATTTACATACGTCTTGCTAGCTGGGAAGGATCTTCGTATTCACATATACTAACATCTACATGCACACGGGAAGGAAAATTGCCTCAATCTAAGGGTAGGTACTTCTTAGTTGATGCGGGTTTTCCTAATACCCTTGGGTTCTTAGCATTTTATCTTGGCATTTGTTGCCATCTCAAGGAATTTAAGCAAGGTTGTACTTACGAGGGGCAAAAAGGAGTTATTCTATCTTCATTTTTCGTCTATAAGAAATGCCATTGAATAGACGTTTAGGGTTTTGAAATCGTGGTTCCCTGTTTTGAAGTGTGCCCCGTTATATCTGATAGATATACATGTGATGATTGCAATAGCATGTTGTATCATACGTAATCATCATATTGTGAATAAGAGGAATGATGTGCTTCTCAATAACGCTGATAATCTAAGCAACGATGTAGATTCAGATGAAGAAGATCATCTACCCACTAATGAAACTAACCACGAACAGTCGAAATTGATGAAAGCGATGGCGACGTGTCAGATGAGGAATTCCAAATTGAACAACCAAGCCGAAAGGAGAGAGAGAGAAACTTGGAACTAGTTTCATGATTTATCGCAGAAGCTATGTGCGAGAAATACAATATTAATATTGAGGGATAGCTAGATATTTGGTATATATTTACAATTGTCATGCAAATATACTGTAATTAGTGATGAAAAATATCTTTGTTTAATGCATATTATTTTGCATGTTCAATTGCAATTTGTTAGGAATGTCATTGTCATATAATGCATGTGGAAATGGAATTCATTGATTGATAAGTGATAACTGTATGGTTGACATGTTGTTGGAGCACCTCTCTTTGTTATCACTAGGAAAACAATGCATTCAAACCCATATCATATAATGCAATAATTAATTGTATCCGTGAGAGATTAGGAATCGAGATAAGTTGTAACGGCCCGACCGACATTGTACGATATTGTCCGTTCTGGGGGACCTCCACGCACGGTTTTGTTCTTAGGGGACTCCCTCAAAAGGCCTCGTACTATGAAGGTTTCAACCACACATATAACCACCATTACTTCGGATAGCGATTCCGATATGGGACACCGTTCCACTCGACTGCATACACAGTAGCCTGCCAACCATTGGTAGCTTGCCCAGGTCTTTAGACCCTGCCCACATAGCGTCCGCCCACATGTGCACCAATATTGTGTCACATTATCCCCCACCGAGGGCAGAGCCGTCCTCGGCTCTAATACCATTTGTAACGACTCGACCGACATTGTACGATATTGTCCGCTCTGGGGGACTCCCCTGCACGGTTTTGTTCTTGGGGGACTCCTCCAAAAGGCCTCGTACTATGAAGGTTTGAACCACACATATAACCGTCATTACTTCGGACAGCTCTTCCGATGTGGGACACCGTTCCACCCCACTACATACACAGTAGCCTGCCAACCACTGGTAGTTCTCCCAGGTCCTTAGATCCTGCCCACACAGCATCCGCCCACATGTGCACGAGTATTGTGTCACATTATCCCCTAACGAGGGTAGAGCCGTCCTCGACTCTGATACCATTTGTAACGGCCCGACCGACATTGTATGATGTTGTCCGCTCTGGGGGGACTCCCCGCACGGTTTTGTTCTTAGGGGACTCCCTCAAAAGGCCTCGTACTATGAAGGTTTGAACCACACATATAACCACCATTACTTCGGACAACGTTTCTGATGTGGGACACCGTTCTACCCCACTGCATATACAGTAGTCTACCAACCACTAGTAGCTCGCACAGGTCCTTAGATCCCGCTCACACAGCGTTCGCCTACATGTACACCAGTATTGTGTCACATTATCCTCCAGAGTAGACAATATTGTACAATGTCGGTCAGGCCGTTACAAATGGTATTAGAGCCGAGGACGGCTCTGCCCTCGGTGGGGTTTAATGTGACACACATGTAGGCGGACGCTGTGTGGGCGGGGTCTAAGGACCTGGGCGAGCTACCAGTGATTGGCAGGCTACTGTGTATGTAGTGGGGTGGAACGGTGTCCCACATCGGAAGCGTTGTCCGAAGTAATGGTGGTTATATGTGTGGTTCAAACCTTCATAGTACGAGGCCTTTTGGGAGAGTCTCCCAAGAACAAAACCGTGCGGGGGAGTCCCTCGGAGCGGACAATATCGTACAATGTCGGTCGGGCCGTTACAAATGGTATCAGAGCCGAGGACGGCTCTGCCCTCGGTGGGGGATAATGTGACACAATACTGGTGCACATGTGGGCAAACGCTGTGTGGGTGGGGTCTAAGGACCTGGACGAGCTACCAGTGGTTGGCAGACTACTGTGTATGCAGCGGGGTGGAACGGTATCCCACATCGGAAGCGCTGTCCGAAGTAATGGTGGTTATATGTGTGGTTCAAACCTTTATATTACGAGGCCTTTTGGGGGAGCCCCCCAAGAACAAAACTGATGCAGGACAATTAACCACTTGCTCTAAAAGCTTGAACTGTTAGAGTATGGCGAATTAATCCCTTTATCTCATAGCCTAGGCCTTATATCTCATGGATTTTAGGACCTCGGCCGAACCCCCTTCGTGGGCCCCAAATCACATGGGCCGCCCACCCCGAGTGTGTCCCCGCATCCCACGGGCTACCCCACTCGAGCCCGGTGTAAAATGCGCATTAATCACCCCTGGTAAGGAGTCTCGAACACGAGACCTCCGTGGGCTGCACCCACCCCGAGTGTGCCCTTGCATCCCACAAGCGACCCCACTCGAGCTCAGTGTGAAAATGCCCCTGCATTAAAAACCGTGCGGGGAGTCCCCCAGAGCGGACAATGTCGGTCGGGCCGTTACATAAGTGCCAAGCATTGTAAAAGTTGAATTCGTACTTTGAAGAATAATTATTACATTATGAAGACCTTTCTTGAGCATAGTGGATTTGGATGGGACAATTGCTAAAAGTGTCTTACCATAGAAACGGCGGTGTGGGATGTGTACATCGAGACATACTGCTGAATTTATTGAATCTGACTTTCAGATGTAGAGCGGGTTGCAAACAATTTCATGGACCAGAGAAAGCCCGATCGGATGCGGAAGTGATCCGGACCGTCAGAACCTTAAAATGGGCATATCTCGCAAGCCTGAATGAGTTATTCGACGTACCATAGATGATTTTGGGGTAGGAGAAGCTACTTTAGCCACCCAACCCCGCTACGCCGGGTTGCCCACACTGAATTTGTGAGATTCTATCGGATTGACGGTCGAAAACCCATTTTATTTTTGTTTTTACTATTTATAGTAAGTTTTAGTTTGATTGCAACTCTTCATCTGTTTGGCTTTAGGAGTTGTGTCAAATATGAAAAGTGCTTAGAAAAATTAGGAGAACATCATGGTTAAGCCAAATAGGACACTTACTATTTTTGGCTGAAAACCATGATGTGTAGTAGAAATCATGACCGTCTATAAATAGTAAGTTTACTATTTATAGTAAGTCACGGTTTCTAGGAGTTTTAGTTGTAGTTTGATTCTGAAACTTCTTCCTAGGGTTCATGTTACTATATAAGAGGTTGTAAGCTCGTTTTTTATGATCGATCAATTTATTACAAATTTCTAGAAATTATTTCTATTTTCTTATTTTCCTCGCGGATTTGAGGTATCCTTGTGAGGAGTCCAGGGAAGTTCCGTGGATTCGGAATAGTTATACTCTGAGGAAGACGATGCTTGACCTCGTCATGTCCATCCCTGCGTCACTTTCATACGAAGTAATGATAGTTATTGCTTGCAAATACATTATAGTTAATATAATTTTCTATTTGAATGGCTACAGAAGCATAATGAAGCGAAAGATCCATGGAACAACCCCTTTCCTCATTTTGAAAGTTTAGGGAGAGAATACTTTGTTCTGACATGCTACTGGCTCTACATCACAAGCACCTTCCAAATTGCCCGAAAACCTTCTGATTCCCACTTTGAATGCATTCGAATTGAACCCATGTGAATATACCGAGTATGCTAGAGTTGGGTCTGAGTTTTCTGAACTTGTGTATCGCCCGTTTTTAGAATGTCTAAGAGTGTGCAGACTGGACCATCCTCATCCAGACCACAAGAGAAGAACAAGTAGGGCCAGGTTACAAAGCAACTGGTAGACAAGATAGATGGCATATCCCTGTTTATGAAGGATTGCATGGACACAATGAAGGGTATCGAGAATGCCATAAATAACTTTGTGCGCAGATGCAGGAGTTTACCCATGAGAACAATGTGTTTGAGCCATACTTATTGCAGTACGTGATGAGTGTAACAAATACTGAAGCATTTAGGTGGAAAATACTTAGATATCTCGCTACACACATAATTAGCGAAGCTCTTCATTCGAATGCCTTGTGAATTGAGACATGAGTTTCTGCTAAATATTTTAAGAGATTGAGGGCATAACTTATATTGTTTTCATCATTTTCTTAGATGTTTATTAATTTTGCACTATTGACATTTATAGCTCTAAACAATTTATATTCTTCTTTTGCATCATTCATCTCATTATTGGGAGGCGTTCTAATTTAAATTTGCACAATCTTCAAAACAAATATTATGTGGTTGCGCTAGTAATTTAAATGTCATGGGAGGCATGTTATAGAGAGGTGGGCCCAAAATTTTTTGGTATTGATTCAACATTCCAGAATTAGTGGGCTCACTTTTGCAGCCCACCTAAGGCTCAAATTTCCTTCTTTTTGGCCAAATATATATTTCAATGGGCTTATTAATTATTACAATAATTCTATCAGATGTCACATATATGTACACTAATTTGGGCTATTGAAGTTGATTTATTGAAATTCAAGTTCTTGTGAATATACATTAGAATTCGAATGCATTCCAATTACAAGCTGCCAAACACAATTTTTGAATTATAGTGGATCCAATTACAGGTTGCCAAACACAAACTAGGGATTCTAGTTCACATCATTTCAATGGTAATTGTCACTTGGATTACACTCCGTACCAAATACAAGCTCCCAAGCGAGCCCTACTAAACAAATATGGATCAATGAACTGGATTTATTTAGATTGTCATCATAGTTGACCAATGCAACTAGGAGCATTATTAAGGGAGCACTATAGGGTACATTGCTCTGAGAGCACTGGAGCATTTCTTCATGAGAACTGGTTCCTCCATTTTATTTTTTTCCTAGAAGTCAAAATAGGCCATAAGGGCATTTTTATTGTCTAAGTCAGTTTTAGATACATGGGATTTGTGGAATTTTTTAGATTCACCCTTTATGCTAATATAGGTTTTGTGATTTTTTTTTAAAAGAAAATTTCGACTAATTGTGACCCTCAATTTCCATAGGAAAAAAAGATACTGTAGCTCACAAGAAAAAACTGTAGTTCTGTTCCATTCCAAGGACAATTTGCAGTGTTGACTGAAAATTAATGCTGTTCCCATTTCCGACTCCACCCAAAACACAATGTGAACTTGTTCTGCTGAGTAGGTGCATCGAATCTTCTCCTGGCAATTGTTGGGCCTGGAAAGATCTCAGGCCTGACCTTTTGAACTGTTGATGTTGGGCCAGGCTCATTCAAAATTTGGCTTTTGCTCACTGCAGGCCCAGCATGTTGCCAGCTGTAATCCAATGCCAACTTGTGCAGGCTTCCATACAGCTTATTGGGCAGTTTCTGTTGTGAAGTAGCATGACTAGAACCACAGAGGTTCCAGCAGTTTTTGCTCGTGTTAAAAAACTGGAATCATGCAAACTCTAATTCTTCAGTGCATTTGTTGTTGCTTTGGGCTCTTCAGATCTGAAATCAGCGCTCGGGAAGAAACGGAGGGATGGAAAAACAGCCCCTTTGCAGCGTTTGACTACTATGCAATCCGTTTATGTCAGTCGATTGATTGAAAAATATGGCAATGACTATGAGGTACTGAGTTGCCATTTATCTCAAACATCCACCACATCTAGGTGATTTCTACCATTTTATATTCCAATAAAAATACCATCTGTTGTGTTTTCGTCCTTGCAGAGTATGTTCATGGACAAGAAGTTGAATGCAATGCAGCACTCGGTCGCGACTCTGCAGAAGCTCTGCAAAAGATTTCATGATGCTAAACGGGGAAAGCTTTTCTTAGCAAAATAGGAATCCTCTTCTTTGGTTAGGTTGTTGTGCCATTGAAGAGGCAAAATGGTCAACTTTTTGGTTGTATACCGTTCTTTTTCATTGGTGTATTAGTCACAATGTTTGTTTCAAAAAAAAAGAAAAAAGAAAAAAAAAAGAAGAAGCAAGAAAGACCATTCTGCCAGAGCTTTCAATGAATTGTGGATTGGCCCGAAAATCAGTTTTAGGGCTGAACTCGTATGTTAGTTTTTGTTTTGCACCATTGCACACATGGCCATAGTTGGTACAGCAATCCAATCTGGATCCTAACTGAAAATTTGCACTGGGAATATAATGTAAGCCATCCAAAATTTCCCTTTGAATGTGGACCACTCACTGTTTTACTTCAAATCATTCATTTGATGGCACATTAACTGGACGGTTAGGAGTGTTTCACAAGCATGATTCTAGACTGCACCCCAATCTACATGGGAACTACAATTTGGATGGTTTGGATAGCTGTGCATCAGTAAGACATGTTGTGAGGAGAATGACTGTCATTCTTAAATGGTGCTAATTGCACAGTATGACCGGAGAATATCTATCAAGATTCACCTTAGGATTTATGAATACAAGGCCCCATTTGGAAGTGTTACCCCACTGGAATGTTGGAAGTGTTTTTTTTCCCTCTTCCATGAAAAGCATATTAACAGCATATAGTTAATGTGGCCACTCTGGTTCCTGGGCCTAGGTCCAGTCAATGCGAAATCGCCCTTTCATATCAGTGGAAACATGAGGCAGGCATATGTTTTGGTCGATCTTGTTGAGTGTTTAGAAGAAGCCTCCCACTGTGGATTACTCCTTCAGCTCATCTGTCGCATGTTGATCTTGAGTATTTGGAAGAAACCTTGCACTTTGGATTACTCATGTTGTGATCCAGACCATTTATCCGATGGCCCTCCCGTGGTGGATTGGCCATTTCCTAAATGCTGACCGATTAATGATCAGGCAATCCTTGGATACTCATGTTTCCATCTGGACCATTGGCCAGATGACCTCACCTTATCTGCTCAGGCTGTCATCGATGGAACATTGATGTAAAGGCATTCAAACAGAAGGTTGTCAAACGATTCAGCCAAGAACTGATCTATGCCGGCTCCATGGTGGGGTCCACTTGATTCGCAACGCATGGTATGCTGGTTCTGTATCTATGCGCCCAATCTTATGGTCTTAGGATTCCATTCGGATAATGTGCCCGTTCCACGGACGTGAACAATCCAATCAATTCATCTATCCATTTAGGTGCAGCTCCAACATGCCATTCATTATTATTATTATTATTATTATTATTATTTTAAAAGTTATAAATAAAATAAAATAAAAAATACTGACTAGAAGATTCTATCCATCTGAATCTTTAAGTAGCCCTTCTTTTTAGTATCTATCAGTTTCAACGCACGTGTCCGATAGCCTGACCTTTACAACTACGAGCAATCCATAATTGGTCCTACCAAATTGTTGATCGGACCTATTCCAAAATCAATCTAGGCCATCCATTTAATATGCCATTGATCAGATTATTAGAATCATCCATGACTGCGTATGAAATGTGGGTCGGGCCTAATGGACAGTCCAGATCGGTTGATTGCACTATCCACCAGCCCATACACGATTAACATAACTGCCAGTGTTTGTTCTGAGAACCAAAGCAACATCTCAAAAGCTTATCAGAATACCCTGCCCATCACAGAATAGCTCGCCCTCCTTTTCAGTAATTTCCGCATATCTGACATGTTTCTCTCTTTCACCTTCTACTATGAAATAACAGGGAAAAAATACATGGATAAATGATAATGAAACAAACAGGAACAAGAAAATAACTAGAAATAAGACTCTAGATTGCATTCTCTTTTTTCTTTTCTTTTTTCCTTCTCTGTGGAGAAATGGATTTGTTTTGTTAAATCATTTCCCGTCACAATTCGACAAAGCTGATATGTCCTCATTGTTATCTGCGGATTGCAGAACCCATGTCTGGATACATATGAAATACATAGCAAAGCCAACCCAACTCAAATCTCCAATGGCTGAACCTACCTCACACTACAGATGGCCTGCCGCAGGTCCCTACACACCCAAAACCCATCCTCCAACATTGATTGAGAGACTTGAGGAAATGAGAAAAGAAACGCATCAGTGCCTCAAGTCTGACAAAAATCTCCGCCATTGGGAGATTCAATATGTATGATTGCAATCTTGATAACAACAAACAATACGGTTTAGAAGATACATGAAAAATATTAAAAAAGATCAACGATGAGCCACTTCAGTTGAGACCAGAAGCAGGGCCATAAGATAGTAGAGAACCAGTGGGGCTTTAGAGAGGAAGGGAGACTCATGGCACGGTCTGCAGCAGACTAACGGGGAACTTTCTTCCGACTGAGAATCTCTTGTTCCTTCAGACGGTGCTGGAACCTTGCCAGGCGAGCCTGGAGGCTCACCAAACCTGCAGCCTTGCGCGAGAGCACAAAGCTTAGCTGGGTCACATAATTATCAATCAGGCTGCCTGGTTGGTCCACCTCCGCAAGTAGCTTCATTTCCTGATACAATACAACCATGTTAATGTAAGTATCAAATGACTCGAGAATTAGTTGGCTGAGCAACTGCTTCCTACTCTTTACTAAACAGGCCTTTCCCATCATGGGACCCATTAATGCAAACCCCTCCAATCATGTAGCGTATGCCAGATGGCATAAATCTAAAGGAAGATCTATTAACAGATATTGGAAGCAAATATATAAATCGATAAGCCGCATGTAAATGGGATTGATCAAATTCAATTGTGGCTAAATACAATTTAGTAAGATCATTGAGCTCTGAGTGTTGAAGAATGGAAGCTTTATTTAAATTACAAACATTGGGAGCTTTAGCTTGCAAAATAGTAATTTATTAGTTCAATCCACAGTTCGGTTTGACATGGATGTGGCAGTCATATGCTACAATTGCAGCTGAACAGCGAACCCCTAGATGAACAGTCTGCAGAAGGTGTTGCATGTTTTCCTCATCATGCACGGTGTCCACATAATAGTGTGCGAATTACCACCCTACTGAATTGGAATGTCTTGGATGAAAAATAAGTACCTGCTGGCCATTACCAGTTGTGGTGTGATTCATTCAAGGATAAAAAGAGAGAATTTCATGGCACGGGTGCAAGATCCTGTCATCAGGTGGTAGCTGTTAGGATGATGGACAGTTTGCTTGTCAGTTGGGCCACGTGTACGATGATGGATGGTTTAAAAAGAAAAAGGGAAAAAGGTAACCAACATCCTATATTCAAAGTAGACGTGACAGCTGATCCCGCACACATGACTGGATCTTGCACACCTGCGCCACGTTGGCATGTGCCGTTAGTTGCCTCTTGAACCTCTTGTGCAAACTGCCTCCAGCATTGGTCACACTGCAAACTAAAACCATGTATTTTTGCAACAACTATTTTTGTAATTTAGTTTGACAAACCCCATCAACAAGATTACTTTCCAACACCCGATGGTTGGTGTAGTTCCTAGACTTGAGAGATTCGTACTCAAGGGTCCAATAAAGTAAAATTCAGCAGATGGAAAGTATAGCTTCATGCACAAACTAGTAATGCTGCCGAGCTATCATGTAACAGTTTCCGAAGAAGTAAGAAACCATGTCTCGGAGTTATTTAACATAAACATTCTACATAAGAGAAACACCAAGATCAAATATAGTTTGTATACTAATGCAATCTGCAAAACAGTACAGTTAGTAAAAACGACACTTTAGTGAGGAGCATTGCTCATGGAAATCATAAAAGCATTCCAGCCACAAAAGTAGATCCGTTGGAAATCAATCATTCCGCAAGCAATGAGGATGGAAGGAAAATCAATTGCAATCAATAATATATGTTAGAATCCACTAGTCATGCATCATTAGTAATTGAGAAACATATGGTGATCTTGAATTAAAAAGGTAGCAGAGAGCCGATGTAGGACAGACTACTTACTTCACGCACAATCTCCATCGTCTCTTCAATTTCTTTTCTATGAGCTGAAATGAGAGCCTCTTCTTCCTACACAAGTGAAGCAAGAACACAGTTCCAAACTCATTATTTAATTAATTATTATTTTTTATAAAAATTAAAAATTAAAAAAAAAAAAAAAAACAAACATTGCATACAGAAAAATGAAGAAATGATGGAAAAGAAGCTTGGACTGAAAATAAGCCTACCTCAAGTATTGCATTGATTTCTCCATCATGACTTGTACGAGGTTCATGCTCATATTGTTTTGGTGCAACATTGTTCGAGCTAGAATCATACATAGGCTGTTGCTTGTAACTGATGGTGGGAGGATCAGATACGCCATCTTTCTTAGTCCAATTGCTCTGCTTTTCAGATTTTTCTTCTCTTGAAACTTTTCTGCGAGGAGGGGACACCTTCTGCACTTTCTCATCCTCTGCTGTATCATATGAGTTTTGAGCAGATGAAAATGGTTTATTACTAGTCGAACCTCCAAAGCCATTTTTCACATCAACCCTCTCCCGATCTAGAGAACTAGAAGTTGCCCCACTTTCCTCCCTTCCATTAAAGGGGTAATTCGCTGGGAAGCTGGAAGAGTGTCTATCAAAGTCGGCAGTAGAATTATACGAGAAATTTTCTACAACTCTCCGACTCGGATCAGCCACTTTAACCTCTTGGTTTTGGTCAAAAGGATCCTCTAACTCCACAGAAACAGGTAACAACGATGTTGATGAAGATTCCTTGCCAGCAGTGGGACCTGGGGCTGGATCCTTTTTAGCATTACCACTCTTGGAGAGGCTTTTAACCCTATTTGCACAAATGTTGTCATTTATTAAAACTTGACTTCTACAGCATCACTGCAAAAATATATGAAATTAGTTTTGGTTCAAAATTGGAATGATCATACCTATCAGCGTATCTCAAGGTATTAAGTGTATGTTCACAGGAGCCTGCATTTGGGGAAATGCAAGAAATCATGACAGTCCTCGAGTTGCCAACAAAAGAATCACGAAGCACCTCTGTGAGTTTGCTCCCACGAAATGGGATATGAATCTGATCATTGTCAAGAGCACGGATACATTCCTTTAGTGCCAGAAGGCTCTTATTGATCTCTGCTCCCTCAATTCTGCAACAAGAAACCAATAAGAACTTCTCACTACCAAAATTCACTCCTAGCATCACATAAGACTCAATTACCCACACAAGACCTAAACATGCTCATTGCTTCCAATTCAAGCATCAATGGCTGGCACAATCATTCACAGAACGTCTGAGATCCAGCCAAGATCTCAGCTCGAAGATCATAGGCAACACATACATAAAACATGAGAGAGAGAGAGAGATGAAAAATCAGTGGAATATACATACCGGGTCTGCCGATCATTATCAGTGGTATCAGCACCACGCTCACTACCAGCAAGATCAATAAAAGAGATCTTTCCAACAACCCGTCCAATCTTCGGCTCGTTTGCATCATTGTGCCTTCTGGATTCTTTGACCTCATTGTGCTTCTTAATAACAAGCTGTAAAATAGCATGGGACCTTGAAGATTCCTCATTGGCACCAGTTGAGCCTGTACTTCTTGCCGCATTCCCCTTCTCAATAAATTCTTTAACAATCTGTACATCTGAAACCTCAAACTCCTGCAATCCAACAATACAAACTTGTTGCCGGCCATCTTCCCTCATGCACAGTTTCCTGTTGATGAATAGAAAACTATTAGATGCTAAAATCTGGTAAGAAAATTTTTAAAAGAGTCGTTTGAAAGCATGCAACAAGGGTTTTTCTTTGCTAGTACGCTGGGCTTGAACCCCAGACCTCATTATTGAAACAAGCACGGTCTACCATTGAGCTATGGGTGTAAGCCCTCAACAAAGGGGGATGTTTCAGGGTTATTTTTCTCACATCTGTCACTATGAACACGCAGTACAGAGAAGTGCAAAAGGTATTGCGACAATGAAGTGGTTAATTCATATTACACAAACCAAAAAGTTAAGTGGCGCAAAATGATAATAACGTGATACACCTGTAATACAGATCAAGATAGTTATTGCTAAAGAATAATATTGTATGAACTGATTTTTTTTTATAGCTTTGACTACTAATAATCACTTCCTGAAACATAAAACAGTGCACCAGGCTATTTCCATTAACTAGGTATCCGCCATTATCGTTTTCACTATCAAACACCACAGGACTATTCAGTAGAATCTCAAGGACAAATGTGTGTTTAAAAAAGTAAAGGATTTGCATAAAAGGAAAAAAGGAGATGCTATACATAAAGGTGGATGGATGGGTGTCTCTGAAATACAACGAGAAGAGGCCTACCCCATTGGCTAGGCAATCAGCCAGAAAGACAGCCTCTCAAGAAATAAGATTAAATAAAAACAAAAATGCAAAGAAAATCAACCCTTTGTTTCATTTACAATAAACTGCCACTTCCACGGAAGCAGCTTAGAACCCAAACCAATGCAACACAGCATTCTTGGAATCGCCTTCAATGATGATTCCAGAAAAATAAAAAATAAAAAAATCCACGAGGTCTCTAGTAAGGTTCAGGCCGATCCTTATTGTTTCCAATTTAGCTGGCTTGGGATCACCGTTCAAGAAGAAAACTACTAGAGAGTTACCATACAAAGTTTTGTTGTTGTACCCTACTCTTTTTATTTTCTTTTCTTTTCTTGGAAGCAGCAGGTCTTTATCACCAGGCAAGTGCATCCAATTCTATAGTCCTGTCCTAACAACTTCCAGTTACGAAAGAAAGATCTGAGGACAACTTCTCCAAAAGAGAATAGAAAGACGATACACAAAGGTTGGGAGATGAGATGAGGGAATCAAGCTATCGCAAGATATGAAACTTGCCATCCCACAGTTTAAGGAGTAGCCAACCAAACCATTGCCAGCAGTTGCAAATTGTACAGTGGTTCAGTTTTAATTTGTTCTCCACGCAATGACATCTCTGTTGCAAGCTGCTTTTGCTTTCAAGATAGTAGGGAAGTTTGGCTTCCCCCTTGCAGAAGAAACCTTTCAGAAACAGAATTACATGATTTCCTGTCTCTCCTTTCTTTCTTATAGGGGATTGCTCCTGTTCAAGGTGAAAAGGATTCATTGGTTTGGATTCACTCTAGGAGCAGTGTGTTCTCAGTCTGATTTCTCTACTCGATCCTGTCTGCTTCTACAGTACAGATACCAGCCACACCTTCTATGTCTGGTCCTACAGAGTTCCTCCCAAAGTGCTGGCTTTCGCATGGCTAGCAGGGCAATCCTTACCATTGACAGCATTCGCAAAAGTCGCTGATCATTCCAAACGGATGCCCATTGTCTCTTCATGTGGAGGAATCGGCCGACCACCTATTCATTCATTGTTCGTTCTCTCGCATTGTGTGGTCCAGCATTCTCAAGACAGCTGACATTAGTTGGGTGATGCCAGAGTCGGTTGAAGCCCACTTTCAATATTAGCACGCTTCCAACGGTGCTATTCTTGGCATGAAGAAATGGAGAGTTGCCCTTCTAGCGTCCTTCTGGGCGTTGTGGCTGGAGAGAAATAGTCATTGCTTCTGTAATTGTGGGTGTTGTCCTGTGGGTCTCCAACAAAGTTGCCTTGTATGTCAGGGAGTGGGCTCCCTGAAGGGGAGTTCTTAGGTTTTTCTGGTTGTTGCTTTCATGTGTTTGTTTCCTTTTGTTTTTTCTGGTTTCTCTTGTTGCTTTCTTGGCCTTTGGCCTTAATAAATTTCATCTTTCAATATATATATTTGTTCATCTGAAAAGAAGGATACAGATCTGGCCCAGCTGATATCGACTTATGCCCTGCTAACAACGGTTGCTCACTGCCATCCCTGCCTGAATGGAATGAGGCGGCACTGTCCATCTCTCTCTCCTCAGAGGGGTCAATAGCACCTAAATAGCTTTATCTCCTATACAGTAGGACAAATGAAGGAGGGGCCATCAGCAGCTGCAAATGCCTGCTATTGCAGGTTCCACTTCATTTCCTTTCCAATCCAAGCAGGGAAGGGAGATCTGAAGAGTCACTTCCGTCAATAGAAATGTATTAATTGTAGCAAGTCCAGCTCATAAGTAAGAATATAAGTTGCAAATCCCCATTCTTCCAACCCCGCTTGAATAAGAACGACAAATAAAAAGGTATAATCAAAATATCAATAACATATATAGCCTGCAAGAGAACATGATTTTTTTAGGCAAGGGCTAAAGGGTGAAAAAGGGCACAGGTGTCTTAGAGTGCTAGTTGACAGACTACAGTGGTAACTTGCGATATAACTTCAGAGATGTGGACCTTCTTTTCAAAGTTGGCAAGCTAGGGTGAATGATTGGGACACTCAGTCAATTTAGAACACCTTAGCTAGGATAAGGATCAAAACAGGTCCACAAGTTGGTCTGACAAATACAAAAGACATTTAAAAGTCGGTACCCTGGGATGAAGGATTTTAAGCAAAATAACCAAAGAGTTATTATATGCATAGAAGTGTCATATTTTTTTTAGGAAGGCCGAAAAGGAGTGATTAGGAGTCCCCCATACAAAGAAAAGCATCAGAAATAAAATTGGCTTCCATAGAGATTGATGAAAGCAAATACCTATAGATCTGGATTGGAGCATTATGTTGTTCAGAATAAAGGCTAAACTCCAAGAGAGGCTTGTCGCTTCTGGATTTCGGGGGGATCTCCACGTGGGTTAGTTGTAATGGATGAGTTGTGACTTGTGATAATTTGGAGTCATAGTTCCAGTTATAATCCGATGTCTTGTTTCCTTGTTTCAGGCCCTCATTTATGGCGCATGGTGCCCTTTTTGAAGGGTGTTTGGTCTCTTTGTTTGGATGATTCCTTGACATCCCCATGGGCAACCTAGGGTGTTTGGATGATTCCAGTTATAATCAGTGCTGTTGGGGAGCACTGATTTATCCTTATAATCCGGTTCTCCCGGGCAAACCTAGGTGAGTACTCCCCATGGGCAACCCCCGCGTCACCGATTTATCCATATATTCTATTTCTCCCGGGCAAACCCAGGCAAGGCCTCCCCGTGGGAAACCCCCGCGTCGCATGAGTCCCACAATGGGTCTCCCCTCGTGGCCATCCTGCATCTCACAAGCCTCACCTCGTTGGCCACCCTACCACCAGTGTGGAGATACAATGCATTCTTGGAGTTGCACCAAGATGCCCCCGCATCATCCACCCACAATGGTAAGGAAACTCGATCCCTGGGCTCCCACTTTGATAGTGAACAACCGGCCAATGCACCAAAAGCTCTAGAGCTATTGGAGGAGCATCGATTTATCCCTATATTCAAGTTCTCCTAGGAAAACCTAGGCGAGTCCTCCCCGTAGGCAGCCCCCGCATCGCACAGGTCCTCGAATCGCACGATCCCACAATGGGTACCACCTCGTGAGCCACCCCACCCCCAGCGTGGAGATACAATGCATTCTTGGAATCGCACCAAGATGCCCCTACATCACAACCTCAATAAAAGCAGCATCATCACCATAGCCCTATCCCATCTATTTGTGGTCAATAGTACCAATCCTATTTCACCGAAACTTCCTATGTAATGCCATGTTTTTAGCACGTGAGAAATTATTCATATCTCGTCTCAAGCCATGTTGTCAAAAGCGATTGCATAATGCCATCCATACAACATATGCGATGGTCGCATATGCCATATGGATGGTATGCGACGCATATTGCATAAAGTGACCGCATATGTGATTATACGATCGCAAACTATCCATTTTTTTATTTTTCAAAAAAAAAAAAAAAACGCGATCGCTTATGCAATTGTGCGATCGCACATGATCACTTTTGCCATTTGATAACATTGGTCTCAAGACCTCTATCAAAGTCCCTTTTAGGTCTCCCTCTTGTCCTCCTTTTAGGGCAGATGAAGTCCCTTCCTAACCAAGACCATTTATGCATTTCTTAGCGCATGATTGAACCACATCAATAAGCTCTTAGGAATCCCCTATTCATGCATTTAACTAAAGCCTTACATCTATGACTCTTCCTACTAAAATTGCACTCCAGATACTGTCTTGGTCAGCTAATTTTTAAACATCTAGACTCTAAAGTCTTCTTCCAAACCTCTAATTTTACATTAACTACCACTTTAGTCTCGTTGGTCGACGTATATGATAGAAATATCACCATCATATATGGAATATCAACATAAATGCCTTTATAATTTATTATTATTATTATTTTTTTTTTTAAAGGCCTTCCAAGAAATATCACCACCATAACATTGTCCAAACTATTTGGGGTTGATTTTTTTTTTTTATTTATTTAAGATAATGCACTTTGTTAAAGGCCAAAAACAAAACAACAAAACCGAAAGAAAAAGTATAAAAAAACAAAAAAAAACAAAAAACAACACGAGAGAGAGAGAGAGAGAGAAAGAGAGAGAGAGAGAGAGAGAGAGCCCCATCAACATGATCCGATTAACAATCCCCTTAAGCAAAGAATCCCCTTAACCGAAGAATTCCTATTACAATAGCACCGATCATTCCTTCCGCCCCTGGTCGACCAGAGAACAACATGGAGGGCAACCATATTTGGGGTTGATTTTTCTCAAGATTGCTTGGAAAAAGTTCAAGACCATTTTCCCACTTACCAAACCTCCTTTACCCAGGGCTTGGGACCGGCTGGAATATCACTACCAGGTGGAGTTTGAGATGATACATGGAAGCATGTTGCTAGAGTAGTAGATATCTTATCCAGGGGTTAAGAAATTGAATGGAAGGTCCAACCCATTTATTTACATCTGCTCAACATTCCATTGATTTACTAAATAGCAAAGAACAGGGAAAGGACATGCTCTGCTGCAGTAATAATACACAACTCCCACAAAGATTGAAAAATATAATAATAATAATAATAAATATTCCACAACTGCCATATATGGAAAAATATATAATTTACTAGTGCAAATAATAAAAACCTTCTCACTCGATATGTAAATTGTTGATGGGATCCATGTGCTGATAGTGTTTCAAGTCATTATTGAGAATATACTGCCCAAAACATTCTCACTTCCGGATATTTTATTCTGCCTAAGGTGAGATTGAAAATGAGATTGCCCTAATAAACTTCAACTAGATTCATAGCGGACTCATCTAAACCAAAATTTTACAGGATATGATTACTTTTTACATGATTTCCTTAGTTGTTTGATTTTCCAGCATACTAATGTTGACTGATTAAAAAACAGCAACAGGAAACAACAATCTAAACACTGAGAACTGATAAACAATGACAGACATTTAAGAGACATATTTGATTCACTTCAAGCAGCTCTAGTTCAGATTATAAAGAAGCAGCTCTTGTTCAGATTATAAAGACTATTGAGGAGATTATGTTTCAGATCATTGTATTTTGTGATAATGCTCTGCATAAGGTTAGGTAACTTTTTTTAATAATTAACTCACTTAATTCCAAAAGAAAAAAGCTACGAATAAGAACAAAAAAAAACAGGGGGTCTATTGTACAACCACCAATCACCAAAACAAAAATAAAAAAAGGGCCCTAATCCTAACAAGCAGAAACTAAGCTTTTTCCCTTGAAAAAATGAATCACAGGAGGTGAGGGTATTGGAGATAGGAGCCAACTTGAATTTTGGATTTGGACATGGCCCACTCCAGGGCCGTAAATTAGATCTCTTAGAGACTCCACCTTGAGACCGTTACCATCTAAGATTCTGCAGTTCCTCTTTCTAAATTCCCAACATAACTGCATCTATCATCTGCCACAGAACTTATCTTGGAGCTAGAGGGCCTTTAGCTACCCCCACCCCCAAGAGGTTTAAAAAATGATTCCAAACAGCCCTAGCCACTCACATTGAAGGAAAAGATGGGTTAGAGTCTCTTCCACCTCCCTGTCTATGACACACATGTTTGGAATTGTGAAGTTTTCCTTTAGACTCTTGCTTGTCAGAATCTTGTTGGCCATGGAAATCCACGCAAAGTGAGGACTCCCACACCTTGGCAAGCAGAGATAGAGCATCGTGGCTAACTAAAATAAGTTTAGGTGACCGATACACACAAGAAACAACAGAAGACCATGGTTAAGCACTATGGGTCTGTGCCAAAAGCAGCTAAGATATAACAGTGATATTGCTGTTAGGTAGTGTCAACTTTGCACGATAATGTAAAGCAGAACGAGAAACTATTGAAGATGGTAAACAATGGCATGTTTGGATACAAGGAAATCATGAAGATCCAGGGACATGGAAGCGGTCTTCCATTAATGTGATTTTTGTTGTTATTTGGATAGCAAAGAAAATGGTAGATTCCACTAGGCAATCATTAGCTGTTTCCATAGTTTGGATGAGATGACCACTGAGAGAGAAATATGATGTTTCCATTTGCTACCCAAACAAGACCCCTAAAAATGGAATCCATGCTTGCATAGTGCCTTGGGAAATAATCATTACATAACGATTGAGATTTCCAAACCTACACCAAGGATTCCGCCAATCCAAACATGCCCTAGGTACCAACCTGTGCAAGCAGAAATTAAAAAAATATACAAGGGGGCAAGACTACTAATTAGTCTTAAGCAATATTTTAAGTATCGACGATATCAACCAATATATCCGACGATATATCTTGTATCCAACCTATGCAATACGAAACGCATGAGTAGTGAGATATATACCACATGTTCGATCCGGTGAGCATTTTCGATTTTCGATCCTTTTTTCTATAAATCATATGCTAAATCAATGTCAAATTGTTACAAATCCATTATTTTCATGTTTTGCATGAAAAAATCATAGATTGGGAGCTTTGATTTTGAGATTTGGAGGAGATGGGCCAAGTTACAGAAAATTGAAAAAAAAAAAATCAAAATTTCTCAAAATTTCACAAATCGGTTGCAATTTTTGTGTCCAAACATAAAATCAAACATGTATGTAACCTGATCTAGTGATTCTTCTTTTGCTTTTGAATATATTGCTTGTGTTTCCACATGTCTTCTTACATTTATAAATTATATGAATAGACTTTGAATATACTTGCATGAATTCAGTTAGACAGCAAATAGATTAGGACCCCATACAAAGAAAACCTATTATGTGCACTTCTTTTTTTTTATAATGTTTTGATTTATAAGTGTATTGACGTCTTTTTTAATAATCATTGAAGTTTCATTGAAAACTTCGACCAATTTCCCCATGTTTCCAACAACAACTATACATTACGCAATACAACCGATATATTTCATGCAATAACCGATACGTATCCGTATCCCAAGGGTGCGATACAAAACGTAATACCGATATTTCGAACATCGGTCCTAAGCATCAAAATTTCCATTGCACAACAAGAAGCAACAAAGCCAACGCAGAGATAATACTGACCTTCTATCACTGAGAAGATCAAAAAGTTTACCACCATATATCTCAAAATAGCTAAGCCAAAGCTTAAATCTCTGACTACGATAGGATGGTTGGTGCAATAATCTCACAATGTCTTCTGCAGCTTTGAGGGGTAAAGGTTGCATGGTGAATGTCTTACCACTACCTGAAAACAAAATCAATCCAGGTACTTCAATTATCCTTACCAATAACCAATTCAGTTTCACGAACAAAGAGAAGCAGTAAAAATATAGCAAGCAAAAATAGCAGAAAAATAGAAATGAAGAAAGAAATTACTAAAATGAGGAAAAAAAACTAGCGCCTTCAGTCTCCATGTAGCAAGCATGCACATAGCAGATTCATTTGGACAATGCGACATCAACATTAATACGGAATATCTTCAAGGCAATATTCAGATGACCGCAAAGAAATTTTGAAACCTACGAATTGAAGACTTCGGTGTCTTTTAAGTTTGATTAGACAAATGTAGTTTAGTTCCAAAGGGGAAAAAACAATTTAGGTTATAGTAACTGGGGGGAAAAAAAAACTTTACTGGCATTTTCCATGACTTCACGTAAACACAAGTCCAAAAACTCCAATTATCAAGATAAATTGCAAAAACAATTAGATTTTTCAGCAGTATTCGGTGAAGGAGAGAAATATTTTATATTGTAAATGAATTGCTGGCGTACATGCAAAAGACAGAAGGAAGATCCAAATCACTACAAACCTGTTTGACCATATGCAAAGCATGTTGCTTTTGTTCGTTGAAAAATGGTAGGAATGATCGGCTCTACCGTAACACGGTATACCTGTTCAAATTAGGGTAACAGAAAACAAAGTCAGAGAATAAGAGAGGTTTAAAGTTCCTATCCATCATGGTATGCCACAAACAAATTGAAGTTAATAGAATGAGTGAATGACAAACAATAGAACATGAATGAACTAAAAGTCATTGAACAAGGAAAATGCGGAAACACAACATTCGCTGAGGCAATTAAAAGATAATGAAACCAAGAAAAAGAGGAAGGATCCATACAAAGAATAGGTAATACAGTAGTATAAAGCAATACCAATCTCTATGAAAAGAAGATTGTTACCTCCTCATTGGAAACATGCTCATCCAGTACAGCATCGAAACAAAACTCATGCTTCTCCACATATGCGGTTAAGTCCACCTTCAACATCAAGACTTCCAATCAGTTTTCAAATAAGTGCTACAAACCAACTTCCTAGCTATATGACCATCATATTGATTTGCCTGTAAATTCATCATGAAATCAGATATTGTCAAAACATTATTGCAAAAGTTCAAATGAAACCACCATAACGTCCACCATAATGGAGTGAATCACTAAATCTAGACCATGTTCATGTTGAATTAGCCAAGCAAGCCAGCCTATAACCATAACTTGATCAATCGGAAACCTGAAAGAAAACTGGTTGAGCACCTGAAAATTTCTAGTTTTTTTTTTTTTTTCCTAAGGATTTTGTACTTGCATCTGGACTTAGTGGGATACTTACATCCTCCAGAAAAATGGAGTGACCAAGTCGGCTACTAAGACACTGAAATAAGGAATCCCCCTCAAGACTTGAAATCCCTGTCTACTGGAATTTTGGCCTCAAATTTTGTTAGTTACTCGGAATTTATAGTGGATCAAATTTTCAACTTCAATATTCTTTTTTCCCACCTTCTCGGGGGGTAACAAAAGATTTTATTGAGAGAGAGAGAGAGAGAACAATAAGACTGATGATGAGGGATCGTCAAAGCAATACAAAAACAAAACAACCCTAACAATCCAAACTCTCCACAGAGAACTTAATGAAACTAGAGGAGGATTTAGCTCAAGCAACCAAAAGCCCCTTGACTTTTAAAAAGACCACACTAGCCACACTCAACTTGTCACAGAAAGTTTCAACAGGTTGAAGAAGGACCACCATTCTTCTGCAAGAAGCAGCATCATTATAGAAGCCTTATCCCAACTAATTGGGATCAGCTACACGACTCCTGCTCCACCATTTTACTGCATCAAGGACCAATCGACCATATTTTGTAAGAATAACCGCATCTCAATGGCACAAAATGACACATTTGGAATGATCGTGTCTATTTATTAAACAGACAATTGTGAGAACCGTCTCCTTTCCAACCAACCATCCAAAGGCCAAAACACAAGGCGGACATGAGGAGGAACCAAATACTTCCAGACATGACAATTGGGGTCCAACACCCTTGAAGAAGGCTTGGCATAAGGATAAAAAGATCTGATTGTACATCGAACTGATTTCTCTAGGTTCCGCTTCCATCTGGCCCTCTCCTCTTGCAAAAGATTCATGAGAAGGGCAAATTCTTCAAAATTCTCATCAGTGGGAGACCATGCTCTTAGTCCCACAACATAGGAACTGCTGCATTCTCCTCCAAAGCCAATCTGGACAGGCAATACTCAACTTCTGATATTGTTATGGAGTATTTTAGCATGATTATACTGAAGAGCACTAACCAATCTTTGGCATACCCATATCTGAAGGATTTGGCATGAGAATCCGTTGTACCTGATCCTTTCGCGTACTCGACATCTAAACCCATATTTGGGGGACATAACTACTACAACTCGATAGCAAATCAAATGTCTCAGTCAAGCGCTCGACCGAGTTCCAAGTCAACTCAGACTTGGGGAGGGAGGATTTAGTAGCAAAACCTGTTATAAGTTATAACAGGAAATTCCTACATCCTGAAATCAATTCATCAAGATGAATATAAAATCCATGAATGTTGCAATGGGCATTAAGCCCTATTGCCCTTTTTTTAATGGTAAGGAACTACTGCCTTCAGCAAGTAAAAGATAAAATGATCGCATCATGAATGCCACTTTGGATTCCAGCCCCCATATTCTTCATCCCTCAGCCAACTGCAGAATGCAAACCTCTTCAAGCACTTCCATCCATCATCAATGTTAGCATCTGGATTTTGTTGTCAAAAAGATTTATTGTCAAAAAGATTTAAACAGAAAATAGGGCCCAAACGATTTTTCCAGCCCTTCTTTGAAACATATTTTGCACGGTTCCACCTTTTTGGGCCGAGATCAGATGAATCACTTCGAAGCCACACTGACGCCGTTCCACCATCAATCTTCCCAATAATGGATCCTGCTCCCTCTGCCAGTCCAAAAAAGACTTCGCTGAATAATTAGCCCTCCAAACTGCAGATCCCCTACTGCAAGTAGCTACATTGATAGCCCAGTTTTGCAGGATTCTTATCCAAACAGACTTAATATTCTTCATCTGCAATTCATGATTTTTCCCAACCACCAAATTTCTCACATCCACACTCATGTTATGCTTCCAGGGTTCCCAACATCCCTAATGGGAACTGGAAGAAATCCACTTCCAAACCACACAGCTTCAATTCCCCACTATTGAAATCCATGGTCAAGTGAAGAGGAGAAGAAAGAAGAAGGGAAGCATGTGAGAAGAAATTTTTTTGAGATAGATTGAATAAGGCTCTCTCCTTAAGTTTCTAGAACCCTGATCCATCAAATGATATGGTGTCCCACAAGAGCGCTCATTGCAATGAGAGCTTGCACACACACAAACCCACCAACATGCACACTCTACTACACCCACATCATGTTACAACTCAGCCACTGAGCACATGCTAGCATTGGAAAGATAAGATGTTAGGATGAGTGGTGGCAGCCCAGTAGTAGGTGTGATTACCGAACTTAGGGTCCACCTTTGGCAATTTCACATAAACATAACAAACAGAATGAGTGGGAACAGAGGGATTCCCTTATCTGAATTCTATGGAGAGTGATGCATGTGACTATGTCATGCGACACAAACAGCATGTGTCAGGAGACTCAGGACAATGTGACTAATACATTCCTTGAAATCATTTTGCCCAAGTTAGAAAGACAGGCATATGCAAATCGGTTTTGCTAATCTTTGACTGCAGGGTGAGTAGCAATCAAGATCCTTGGCCATGGAACATGGCAATTCCATGGAAGGATGCTACAAAATGGATATCTGTGTCCAGATTCAAGGATTCGTATCCCAAAAAGGCAAGAGACCCAAATAGGAAATTATGAGAAAAAGCATGCTGAATCTGTCCCACGTGAATGGTTAACTTGGGTTTGCTAAGTTGCTTAGGAAGATATCCAGAAACAGGAGAAGAAAAGACATAGCATGAAATATTTCTATAGATGAGTAAAGTCTCAAATGAAGCCAAAAAACAATATTATTGTCAACATGTAAATATATACAGTTAAGCATATGATGCAGGACAATTAACCACTTGCTCTAAAAGCTCGAACTATTAGAGCATGACAAATTAATCCCTTTATCTCATAGCCCAGGCTCCATATCTCATGGGTTAAGACCTCAGCCGAACCTCCCTCGTGGGCCCCAAATCACATGGGTACCGCCTCACACAAGCCGCCCACCCCGAGTGTGTCCCCGCATCCCACAAGCTACCTCACTCGAGCCCGGTGTGAAATGCGCATTAATCACCCCCGGTGAGGAGTCTCGAACAAGAGACCTCTCCCGTGGGTCTCGCCCACCCCGAATGTGCCCCTGCATCCCACAGGCGACCCCACTCGAGCCCGGTGTGAAAATGCCCCTGCATTAATCACCCCTAATGAGGAGTCTCGAACACGAGACCTCCCTCTCTGATACCAATTTGATGTAGGACCTCGGCCAAACCCCCCTCGTGGGCCCCAAATCACATGGGTACCGCTTCACATGGGCCGCCCACCCCGAGTGTGTCCCCGCATCTCACAGGCTACCCCACTCAAGCCCAATGTGAAATGTGAATTAATCACCCCCGGTGAGGAGTCACGAACACGAGACCTCCCACGTGGGCCTCGCCCACCCCGAGTGTGCCCCTGCATCCCACGGGCGACCCCGCTCGAGCCCGGTGTGAAAATGCCCCTGCATTAGCATATCAAGTCTATGCAATATGTCATGAATACTGGTTGAGACAGAGCATTGATTACACTTCCAAACATAAGAAAAAAGTGTGCACATCTTTATAGATACAACATGCTAAGTAGAACACTGCAAGTACAAACAAGATTGATCAGAGACCGTAAAAAGGAGAGACAAAAACAATTCGGCACAACATTATGAAGCAGCAGATAAACAATCAAACCTTTAGCTTTGGCTCATGAACAGTTAAGTATGCATTATCATAGACGGTTACAATATCCTCTTCTTTTCGAGACACCTCCTTCTTGTTCAAAGGCCTTTTTCGAACCTGGCATACAAACCGGAACAACATAAATCAACTCTTCTCCCATAATGCACGATTCCATGCAGAGTCACGAAAGAGATATGGAATGAACAACTTAAACTTCACTTAATCACATAAATAGAAATTGAACCAGATAATAAGGCAACAAGGGCATCAACTACATTAGGCGTCTATGGCATGAAAGGGCCAACAGGCACAATAGAGATCAAAAAAATGAAAGATAAGGTAACAAGTCCAGCAGAAATCATTGGGCTTCTGAACAAACAGGAGCAGCATCAACTTCAGCATGCATCAGTGGAACAGTTGCTTGCATCAACAGAACAGTTTTTGCTCACAAATGACAATTTCAACAAATTTGACATGTACTCTCAAATATTCAAAACATTAAAAAAAAACCACCAATGAGTTGGCATTACAGTTTGTAATGGATGCAGTGCAGATAAAAGGTATGATGCAAAAAGAAAAAATCCATGATTTCAAGAGTTAATTCAGAATCAAGACTGCTTTCTTGTGTTAATAGTGTCAATACAATGGATCCCAACAAAAATTTAGCAAGTAGGTAGCATATGAGCACCACCAAGTTTTCTAGATCAAAACATTAACCATGCTCAGCGGACAAACGTCTCAGATGGTGAGTAGCTAGTAGTAAAGAATGGAAGCAACATACCACAACTTTAATCTTCGCCAGGTTGCTCTCCTTCGAACCTGCCTCTTTTTCACTAGTTGATAATCTAACTGAGGCATCAGCTTGGCTTCTTTGTTGCCTGCTAGTCGTTGCATCAAAGTCGTTATCGAACCCCTTGGTAACAGGAGGCATGAAAGGTGATGGCTCAAAGGGTTCTGACATAACATGCTGCGAAGAGGTAAATGACATTGTTTAAAAAAACAAAAAACAAAAAAGAGAGAGGAAATAACATGGAATGAAAAGAGAAAATCATGTTTATACTATGATTTTCATACTAAAATTTATACAAGAGTGTGATTAGGAATAGGAATTCCATCTCACTTAACCATTACCAAAATAAATGAAAATCATTCTAGTGATTGGTAAATAATGTAATTGACAATTCATAAAGCAGTTTGGCATCTGCAAAAAACAAAATGACAAGGGGAATTCTGCATATTTACTAGTTTGCATTGGAACAAATAACCTCAACACCTTACAAAAGTGATAGATCTGATGCCCACCTGGCAATCTTTGTTTTCTGTGCCTACATGCGGCTACATGTAGCAGGTAAATATGCTAGCATTTGTACCGGCATCAAATCAGTTCAAGTTAATATGTTAAGAGAGGATGCTCGATAATGAATTTTCTTTCCCATAGGGCAGAGAGATTTCAGAGAAAATGTAAGAAATTAAGGAAGAAAAGGAAACAGAACTGCATAATCAATCCATCCATTACAATTGAATGAGACAAGGATTAGAGGCCAAGTCTGCTTGCTAAACAACGATAAATTACGCATTTGAGTACTCTTGTACTTCATCCATATGGTGCACTTGAAAATTTGTACACTAGGTCTACAATAATCAAATATGGATAATGATGCAGACATGAATATGGGAATACCGATACAGAAATGCAGGATCTTGTATCCCGTGTGTACCATGCTATTCATATTTTAGTTTTATGATTTTTTAATAGAAGTCTAGAACTATTCAATCCATTCTATTAGTTTTTGGTTTTATTAAGGATGGGAATTGCTTTTTAATCTTTCTAGCGTGCTAAAACTTAACAAAACTTGTTAATGTTTACAATATGCCTACTATCAATATATACATGTGTCGGTGGGTACATATACTTTTATTTCTGTGTACACGCATATGTTATGGTAGGAATGTAAGAAAATTGTTGGGATTTCAAAAATAACAAATCTAACACGATAGGATTTCGAGGAAACATATCCTAACTCTATCCAACGAGTATCTAGTTCCCATATCAGTATTGTGTCGTGTCCAACAGAACAAGTTGAGCATACACAGGCATATGGGTATCATAGGTTACATATTTTGTAACTGTAAGACTGTATATAAACCGACGAGTCATGTAGATTCATTACTTCCAACCTGATTGTTGAGTTCCTATCAAGTGTTCTAAAAAATCCAATGTTAATGTCACCAATCTACTAGTTGAAAGACCCAGGTATTGAATCTAGTATTCTAGTGTCAACCACACATCTCATGGTAGCCTTCGGGTTGTGGCCAGCAGATCCTTCTGGGTTTTGCTAGTAACCAAAGGTCTATGAGGGGATAAAAAAGAGAGAAAGGAAGCACGCTGAAGGATCCAAACACTACTGCATTTATAAATAACAAAGCTAAGAATACAAGTTTATTAATCCTTTAAAAAAATACAAGTTTATTGTTTAGAGTGACTCCTCTTCGGTGTTCTAGTAAACTCGAGATCGAGAAAAAGAAAGAAAGCATTCTAAAGGGTTTCAAAACACTTGTGTTTATACTAACAGAGATTGGAATACAGGTTTATTGTTTACAGTGGTTGCTGTCAGCACGTCCATGCTTGGCCCAAACTGCTTGGAGCATAGTTACCTGAATCACATTTCAGCCTGAGTTCACAGCTCAATACTTGTTAAGGATCCGAGTTAGTTGAGGTAGATTCATTCAGTTTGTTTTTTATGTCACCAAATACCAATCAGGTTTTGATAAAAACCGAAGAGGAAAAAAAAAAAGTAACCTTTGAATTGATCATGCTTTCCCCATGTCATTTCCAGGTTATGATCCACCCAGGAGGAAACATTGTGTTGTTTGCCCTTTCTTGTTGATTGATGTATTTGGACTGCTAACCAATGACCATCTTCTTCTTCTTCTTCTTCTTCTTCTGCAAGAACTGTATCCAATCTGCCTAGATTGAATTGAACCAAACTAACTCCATTCAGCACATTTAGGATAAATTGAACTGCAACTTTAGATTTGATTCACAAACTACATCAAACCTGCAACCAACCGTGAATCAAACCGGACTGAACTAGTTAAACCCCCATTGATTTAGGGACAACCAAACTGCCGGTCCTGTAGGAAGGAGTGTAGAGGAGGCTAACCAGATGGATAAGATGAACCCAATTTATTGAGTTATTCAGCTTTTATAATTGGTTATTTCGTTCACACTAGTAAGTGCAATTTTCACTAGTTACTCAGTTGATTTGTACCACAAAAATACCCTGATGACAATAGGGCAAAAAGAAGAAGACCAAATTTTCAGATATGGTGAAGATGATTTCTATTCACATATCTGCTTGTATTCTGTACTTAATAATATAGGATAATCTTGCATTGAAGTATATTAGAATATCAACTGACTACCATCAACACCCATGGTACAGTGGAGTTATATTAGATTTGTTATTGCCTTGCATTTTAGATTTAAGGAGAATTTTATTAATGGAAATTAATGACCTAAAATTACCATATCCTAGCTACATCTACTAGTTTGTGAAATCTAGATACACCTATGGACGGAACACTTTTGTTAGTGCAAATGCTTGAAAATAACTCCACTGTACCATGCAAACATAATTTCGGTACCACAGAGATGAATCGTGAAAAGGTAAATGCAAATGAAAAGACAGGTTGTATGAAAGGACAACATGTGGCTTCCCAGAGCATCATACCTCTGAAAGAAGTTCCGTGTCATCCATAGCATGAAGATCCAAAAGCCCAGCCCCAAACTCCCCTCTTAATTCAGGCGAATAAAAACCATCCACTGCAGCCGTTGCAACTGAACTTTGAGCAGTTGGGGTGTATGGTTCAGAGCCCGACTCACCATTGAAATTCAGGTTCCTCAGCAATTTAAAAAGCTTCTGCTTTTCCTCGGCAGATTGTGCTCCATAACCCTAGCAATTATGTTCAAATTTAAGATAAATAAAATAAAAATAGAAAAGGAGAAATGATATTCCAGTTTCCGGGTTAATTTAGAACCATCATCACATTCAAAGGGGTTTATAGCTATGACAGGTAGAGCAGAGGCATGCCCACCCATCATTCGAATTGTAGAACACCTGTGTCAATGCTAGAAATGCTAGCAGATGCTGTCAACTAGAAGCGGTAAGGATTGCAACATGGCTTAAAATACCATCCCATATCACACATATCCACATTGTCAAAACGGTACAATAAGTATGAAATTCAAACTGATACCAAGTACACACAGTGTATCAACCTGTACATGCCAATACACATTGGTTACAAAACGTTCTGACATGTGCAGCAAACAATAAACATTCTGATTCAATTAAAGCGAGTATTCTGCAGCCAAATTCCTAATTGAGCCAAAATTCCTATTTTGAAGTTCATGTAAAACCAGCAGTGCGCTCAAATGGTCCTATAATCATGAAAGGTGAATATCTGCAAGCATAGTAATCCAACTTGCAGAAGAATGTGCAATGCAACAGTAAGGATAGCAACATCAACATCAAGCACACAAATAATTCCAGAAAATAATTAAATAAAAAGAGACAGATCACATAAATGATGCAGCATGACAGCAAAACCATAACCAACCCATCAATGAAAATTAAATTAAAAACCAAATAAATTCAATAATTCCATAAATCTAGGGGGGAAAAAAGGAAGAGGAAAATGAGGGGAAGTGTTATACCTGCATGAGGAGATTGGGAAGGAGGCGATGGTCGATCCCAGTCGAGGCCAATGGAGAAGCCAGATGCTGCAACCCTGCGGACTGGAGCCACCGTGCCATGACCGCATCACCTGCGTCACTGCTCGCAGGCCCCGCATCGTACAGAGCGGCCGCCGCTGCAGCATTGCTCTGATGCATCTGGCCACCCATGTGGCGCTGCTGCGCCCGGCGTTGCGGCGCCAATTTTCAGAAATCAAATGAAACCACTGCAAATTTTCAAAATTTAAAAAATATTCAAAATGAAAAGGACGGAAAAATCTCAGATACAGCAAAATCGCGACGCGATACTCACAGAGGAGGTGAGAAATAAGAGATCGAGAAGAACATCAATTTCTCTCCAAAACCTCGAGATTTAAACCCGCCACATCTGCGAATCCGATCCAGGAGACGGAAATGTAAGAGATTCGATTCGAATCTAGTCCTAATCCAGAAACAAACAAAAATGCACACAAAAGAAAAAGGATCGGAACCGTTCCAAAGAAAAATGTTACCAGATTCTCGTGATCGATCGAAGTATTTTCAGAGATCTGTGAATCTTCAAGAATCTGAAGCAGATCGGAGAGAAATGCGAGGGAAAGGGAAAAGAAACCCTAATTTCACAGAAATGCAAAGGGTTTTCGATCCTCTTTCTTTCTCTCCTTCGCTCTCTGCAATTTCTAGAGAGAGGATTGCAGAGCCTGCACCGGAGTAGGCCCTGATATAATAAATATCCTTTGTTTATGTGAGAAAGAGGGAGGGATATGAGTTTCTGGGATTTGATATGTACACCCTCCAAAATGGTTGGTTGCACCACTTCTTCTACAAGGGTAATTTTGTCATGGAGGGGAGTTATTTGATACTCTGGCAGAGTATGGCACTTGATACACATGCAGTACGGGTGGCGTACATTAACTCAAACTAAAGCGAATGGATTGTGGATCCCACTGAGAAATCATAAACTATGATTCGTGGAAACTTGTTCGCTAAAATAGGATTAATGGATATTTTCATTTTTAACCGTCTATTAAATGTCCACTAATCGTATGGTCGGGTTACCAAAAAAGCTTAAATTTTTTGTTCATGATATATCTAAATAGGGATCCTTGATTTGGATGGTTTACTTTGGATTAATTATACACCACGTCGTAAATTCTAAGTACATGCGTATTATCCACTGCATTCTGCCGGAGTATTAAAGTGTTTCTCGAATAAGAATTGTACTATACCGCAAGAGGCGCGACATGAGATTCACCAGCAAGGGGCCAATGTGGGCGCGGCGGCGATCCACCGAGGTGGGGTGGATCCTGACTGTGGATCCCACATTGATATATTTTCCTTACATCCACGCCGTCCATCTGTTTTTAAAGATCATTTTAGAATGATATCAAAAAAATAAGAAGAAAAAAATCTCAGGTGGACCACACCACAGGAAACCATGGTGATTGAATACCTTCCATTGAAAATTTGTGGGGACCACCGGAATGTTTATTTTCCATCCAACCTGTTGATAAGGTCAGGAAGACCTGGATGAAGGGACCACACAAATATCATCTTCATCCAAACTTTTGTAGCCCACAATTAGTTTTTAATGGTCAATCATCATTGTTTCCTATGGTGTGGTCCACCTGATTTGGATCTGTATAATTTCATGCAGAATGTCCTAAAATTATCCGTTAAAATTGATGGACGGTGTGGATGTAAGGAAAATAAGTCGCGTTTTGCTCCAAAGTCAGCAATCCATCCACCGAGGCCGCGCCCGTCTAATGACACTAGTCGTGCAGAATTCGAAAATTTACGGCAATCCAGACGGTCTAAATTGCTGACGTGGATGGTGCATCAACCAAAATTTCAACGAGAAGATAGTGGTAACCATCTGATTTTTATTTTTCATTTTGAATATGGACGGTTCAATATTTTACGTTTCACCATCCATTTGATAGGCATTAGTTGGATGGTTAGGATTTCTTGATTGGTGTGATTTTAGAGATATGATCCATGCACAATCTCCCATCATTTGGGTGGTCCGGATAGCTGTACATTAGCACTAACGAGATGATGAAGAGTCGCCACTCGCCACCATTTTTTAAATTGTTGAAAACTAGCATAGATTCTGTCACGACTCACGAGATTCATGGTTCGAACGTTGTACACTGCTTCTCAATTTTTACAAGTTGACCATGTTTCATCCGCTGTAAAAGACATCAGATCAACGGTCCGGATCACCCAATCATGGCCCCAATAAGAGAATAGAGATTGTTGACAGATTTTGACCATATTACCCTTCAGGGATGGAAAGCAACATCCCCCCGTGAGATGTTCGTTTAAACGGGAGCAGATTCGGCCGGGTCCGGGTCCAGATCCGGGTAACATAAGTTTGGTCAGGCCGAGACCGTGGGGCCCACTTTGATGTATGTATTATATATCCAGGCCGTTCATACATTTTTTCAGCTCATTTTGGGTTAATTTCCAAAAAATGGAGCAGACACAAATGTCAGTGGACCACACCACAGGAATAGTAGTGAATTACCATTAAAAAATTCTTGTGGGCCGCAAAAGTTTTCTATCGAACTGATTTTTTTTTTCCCTTCATCCATGTCTGGGTGATCTTATTAACAGGTTGGATGGAAGATAATCATTATGGTGGGCCCTAGAAAGGTTTTAATGGTAGGCGTTAAATTACCACTGTTCCTGTGGTGTGGTCCACCTGAGATTTGATCTACTTCATTTTCGGTCATCATCCTAAATTAGACTGTAAAAACTGATGGACGGCGTGGATATACAACACATACATCAAGGTGGACCCCACGGTCACGGCCAGACCGAATCCGCTCCCCGTTTAAACGGGTTCCGCGCAGTGTAGAAAGACAGGAGTACCCCTGAGACGCTCAGTTCTTCATTGGTCGGTTCTGTGACCCGCCAGGACAGTCCGGATTGTGTCTCTCTCATAAAATAATGACACGTGTCAGTACGGTGGAATTATCTGACCGTCCTTATGACCGTTAGCACCAATATCATCGGCCAGCGACGCTTCAAGAAATAATAAGGTATTATTAGAAGGCCGTCTTAAATAAATAATGCCTTTTTATTTTATAATCATAATAGAGAAAATTTAGGACCATCCAATCAGTACAATTTTATCATTATAGGCACATCCAATGTGGGCCCACAATATGGATGGTCCAGATTTCCCGATTTTGTTACTATTATTAAGAAGATATGATAGTCATTCTGTCACGATTTACGGTGTCCTCGCGCCCACTTCTCTTTTTCCTGGAAAATGGAAATTACAATGGCTCGCTCTAGTAAGACTATATATCAAATGGCGAAAATGCCCTTTATATTGACGGCTGATGGAACCCGACGTCGGGGTGGAATACTGCTATTTTTTTAGGGCATTTTAGTCAACTTTTGAAATATTAGCTTTAGTTTGAAATAAATGTGTTTAAACTTTCAAATTGAGCCATGATGCTGTACGAACTCTTCGTACTATATTGCTGTGACAAATTCTGTGGGGCCCAGCGGGGCCCACTTTTAATCAACAAATTCCATTCGATAGGAACGATCTACTGTGGATTGCAAGTGTTGTTAATATCAACCAGATGAGTTGATCACAGCCGTTCACATTAGGGCCTCGAAAATGGACGGTACGACCATTTCTACTCAGCTGTTGTTTTTCATGCTCCTATTTTTATGGTCGAGATTAGCCCCATCACGGCTGTTTTTTTGTCATGTTCAATCTGACATGGCTTCGGCCTATCCAACGGTCTTTATTGGTCATAGGTGTGCCCACTTGGAGAGCTCAACTTTTATATTAGTGCTTAAATCATGCATACATGGAAATTTGGTGCATCGCAGCCGTCTGATGCTTTGTCATGCCCGGTTGTCGCGTTTCGTCGTTATATAATTCACTCACTACTCAGGCAGCGTTTGACACTTAATATGCATGTACTTACAAATTATACACGTGGCGTGCGCTAGCTTAGACTAACGTACGCGGATTGCGTCCTACCTACCCCCGCCTCTCTCCAACTAGGAACGGGCGGGAGCTTTGAGTGGCCACCTTCACCATTGGGTCTTATCCACACCGGTCATTTATGTTTTTTATTTCATTTTAGAATTTAATTTAGAAAATGAGGTGGATCTAAGACTAATTAGTGGACTACATGTTTGGGATTAAACTCTTACCGTTGAAAACTTCCTGGGCCACATAAGTTTTGAATGTTGCTAATATTTATGTTTTATATTCATCCAGATATACGTAACTTCAAGAATCTGTTTAACTTTATGAATAGCTTGTATGGCAAATAAACATCACCGTCAGCCTTAGAAAAGTTTAGTCGGTGAGAATCATTATCACTGCTTCCTTTAATGTAGTCTACTAAGGGCCTGTTTGGCCAGTGGTATTAAGTTGTATTAAACGTGATTGCATTGCAAATCTCACTTCGAAATTGAGAATGACATGTTTCAAATGAGTGTGAGAGGAGATTAAAATTAACTTTATAGGCCTTGAAAAATGAATCTTGTGCTAAAAAGTGTGAGATGGGATTTACAAATTCTGTGGATGATGAATTTTTCCTCTACCCAAGTGTATTTTGAAAGTAAATCTCAGGATTTACTTTTAATTATATACATTCCAAACATGATATTAGAAAACATTGGATACACCAATCCAGAGACAATACCTTACACATAAATTTATTGTTACTTTTACAATTTCATTCACCTTAATCCCACCTAATGCAGTTAGGGCGTGTTTGGATGGGCCCTTCTCATGGGATTAGATTGTATTAAGGTGGATGGCAGGTAATGATGGCTGCGTCAGTGGATTGCTGGCAATCCCATGGGATTGCTATATCCAAGGAATCTATCACCGAGTATGTTTGGCCCGCCTGGCCAATCTTGGGAATACGCCCGGCCAATCTCTTCCAATCTATCCACCCAAACATGTCCCAGGTAAAATAGATGGGATCAGGAGGGATTGGGTGGATTTCAAGGTAATGATGGTGATGTCAGTGGATTGCTGGCAATCCCATGGGATTGCTCCAATCCAGGCAAAAGTTTAACGTGCATGTTTGGCATGCCCGGCCAATCCTGGGATTGCTTCTTCCAATCCTTTCTAATACAATCTAATCCCTTCCAGTTTGCTCGGCCAAACAGGCCCTTAGCCAAATAGATAGTGTGGATAAGACTCATACCTCACGGTAACCCCTCAAAGCTCATGTTCGTTCCCAGTTAGATGAGCGGCTCTCGGACTAAACCAACTAAATCGTGGAGTCCTCATGAGACCGTCATAGCCCAAAATCAAATCCTAATGGCTGTTTTGGTGGCACTTTTTTCATGCTTCATAATTTTCGACGCCCAAAATCAAATCCTAATGGCCTGCTAAAGCCTTTCATGGGAGTTACTTGGTGGAAAGGCTAGGTAAGGCTCACCATGATATTAGTTATAAATTCACTATGTTTATCTATTTTGTAAGGTTATTTTAAATCATGAGCACAAGAATAAGGTAGATTCGAGGCTCAAGTGGACGGCACGATGTGAAATAATGATAATTGAATGTTTACTGTTAAAGCATTTATAAGCCTTCAGAGAAGTTTTGATCAAGCTAACATTTTGGTATTTTCAGCTAATTGCCATGTGAATGACCTTATTAATAGTATGTGCCATATAAACATCATAATGGATCCCAAGGAAGGAGGTTTGACTATGATCATTTCCCCAACGATGTTCATATCTACCTCAATTTTGAACTGACATTTTCGATTTGTCTAAAAAGGTATGATGGATGGTACTTGGGCACTCAGAAATTATATAATTTTAATGTGAGTAATTTGAGATAAAACAGTCCAAACTAAGAGCCAAATTTAGATGCATTATGGCCCAAAAACACACTTATTTAATTATCTTATTATTGAATTGGAGCATTATTAAATGGTTGGAAGTATTTTTTAAAAAAAAAAAAAAATCTAATAATCTTATTTTAATAAACAAGTGTCCAATGATCATAAGTTAGGATTGTTCAACTAAACTAATTTTAGGGCCTTGACACAGACAATAAGTTTCACCATTTGATCAATTTTACTAATTGGTGCCAAGTGTACAATTTCTAAATGCCTGCGCATCAAGCCAATTAAGCAGCCGGAGTATCAGATGACCCCTTTTCTTTTTTAACCGTCCAATAAATGCACACTAATCCGATCATCAGATTAGTAAGAAGTACAAGCAAATTTAAATAAACTTTAAGTGCATGCGTATCATCCATCACACTCGACCAGAGTATCAAAAATTTTTTTCTTTCTTTTTCTTTCTACGTATATATAATCTCTCGTAATCATAAGTAGCATCTGTCCTTCTACGGAAATTACAGGAATGACCCTGAGATTTCTGCATTCTAAAATCATTCCGGCAGAGGTGGCGTCCTTTTCCCAAGAGCGGATTACGAGGAGGCTGATTGCCTGGTGACCCTGATTACCTGGGAAGTGGATTGGCTGATGTGGGTACGTGTCGTAGCACTGACCCTCAAGCTCCAAGTTGTACGAACGGTTCAAATGATATCACAGTTACATGTCCCAAAATGATGTATTTATTATATCTACGCCGTTCATCCACTTATTGGGATCATTTTAGATCATTATCCAAAAAAATTGAATCATATCAAAAGCTTAAGTGGACCACGGGTAATGATTTTCACCGTTAAAACATCAGTAGCGCCCACCATAATATTTATTTTACATCTAACACGTTCATAAGGTTACAAAGACAATGAAGAGGAAAAACGAATATCATATTGATCCAAAACTTCTGGCCCCAAAAGGGTTTCAATGGTAGACGTTCAGTCCTAATATCTTTTATACCGTGGTCCATTTGATCTTTAGATCTATCTTATTTTTAATCTCAAGCCTTATTACAAGCTTGCCAAATGGATGGACGGTTTGGATATAACAAACACCTCATATGGGACCCACAGAACTTACTGACGTGAACCAGCCGATCCGCTTCCCTCTACCACGCACCACCTGCCGGGCTGCTGTGGTACGCTTCGTTTGAAGACGAGAGCTTACGCTCCTGTAGCTTCGAATTGTATGAACGGTTTAAAAGAGATCAAAGTTACATTAGCCCTGCGATAATGTATTTATTATATCCACACCGTCCGTCCATTTGGCGTCATCATTTTATAGCATGAGCTAAAAAGTGAGTCATATCCAAAACTTAAGTGGACTATAACCCACGCAGCAGTAGGATAATGATTCTCGCTGCTGAAGCCGTCGAAGGCCCTCCATAACATTTATTTCCCATCCAATCTATTCATAAGGTTAGAAAGACCGGGATAAATATGAAAAACAAATATCATATTCATATGAAACTTATGTGACCCTAAAAGGGTTTTAATGGTAGACATTCAATCCCCCACTACTTTTTGTAGTGTGGTCACTTGATTGTTAAAATAGCTTATTTTTAGGATCAAATTTTATGACTAGCTCGCTAAATGGATGGACGGTTTGGATATTACACATACCTTATGATGGACCCTAAGGGTCAGTTTGGGCAGTGGGATTAGAAGGGATTAGGTGGGATGGGATTTAAAAAACACAATTATTATCCATAGCTGGGATTATCCCCTATTGCCATGGGATAAAATTGATGTCTTACTTTGTTGATAATACGGTGGTACATTAAATGGATATACCCACCATCATTTGAAATTACTGAGAATAACACACGTGTTATATCTAAACTGTTCATTTGTTTTTTAACCTCATTTTATGGCATGGGCCTAAAAATGAGGTAGATCGAAAACTTATGTAGCCCCAAAGAAGTTTTCAACAATAAGTATTCAATCCATGTTGCTTTCTATGGTGGGGTCCACTTGAGCTTTAGGTTTACTTAATTTTTTGGCCCATGCTCTAAAATAATCTTGATAAATGGGTGGACGGTGTGGATATAGCCCACACATCATGGTGGGACCTACACAACTTTCCAAACATTGAGTGAAATTGGCACAAGACCCAATGCAATTTCATTTAATGTAATTCCACGTTTTTCCATTCCTCCCAAACATGGAGTGGAATTGGCACTGGACTAGGTGAATCCTATCCCACCTAATCCCTTCTAATCCTTCCGCCTAAACTGACCCTAAAGAACTTGTGATATCAACGCACCAGTAGGTGTGTCACCAGCAAATCCGCTTCCAAATACTGGGGAAGCGTCTCGGCGGTTGTAGCACAAATATGACTGGTGTGTTGACACCACCAAGTTTCGTGGGTCCCACCATAAGGTATGTATTACATTCAAACTGTCTGTTCTGAGCTCGGTGTAAGGCTTTAGCAAAAAACAAAACGATTCCAAAGATCCAGTGGACCACATTACAAAGAGTGGTAGAGGATTGAATGTCTACCATTGAAATCCTTCCCGGGGTCACATAAGTTTTGGATCAATATGATATTTGTTTTTCCTCTTCACCCAGGTTTGTGTGACTTTAAGAACGAATTGGATGGAAAATAAATGTTATGGTGGGTCCTACAAATATTTTGCTGCTGAAAATCATTGTCCCCGCTATTATTTGTGGTATGGTCCACTTGATCTTTAGATATGACTAATTTTTTGAGATCATGCTCTAAAATGATCTTGCCAAATGTATGAACGGTGTGGATATAACAAATACATCATTGTGGGGCACATATAACTTTGATCTCATTTGAACCATTCATATAGCTCGGCGCTCGAGGAGCATGAGCGCTTCTCATGACACATACACATATTAGTTAGGTCGATGGTGTGTGGTACACCAGCCAATCCGCTTTTTGATTACCTGGTGAGCCAACCACCAAGGATATCCCTGATTAACCAATTCTATAGGGCCACCGTTATGTTTTTGTTTCATCCATGCCGTTTATTTGTTTGCCGACTCATCTCCAGATGTGCTAATTAAAAATGTCTCAAATTGAGGTAAATCTAAAGTTCATGTGGACCACACTACTAGAAATGGAAAATAGTGGGGATTGAAAGCCTATCATTATTAAAACAAAATCGGATTGCGCAATGAGTTACTCAGTATGCTTTTATCGTACTGAGTAAACTTAGTTGGTCCACTGTGAATGTATGTGGTTTATCTACATCGTCGATCCATTTTTCCAGCTCGTTTGAGGGGTTAAGCACAAAATTTAAGCATATACAAAGCTCAAGTGGGCCATACTACAAGAAACAGTGGGAATAATGATTTCCACCATTAAAACCTTGCTAAAGCCTACAATGATGTTTACTTGTCGTCCAACCTATTCATAAGATTACACAAACATGGATGAATGGAAAACACAAATATTAGCTTGATCCAAAACTTTTACGGCTCCCAAGAAATTTTCAATAGCAAACATTTAATTCACATTGTTTCTCATGCTATGGTCCACTTGAGCTTTGGATATGCTTCATTTTTTGGTTCAATACCTAAAATTATTTGGTAATATGGATGGACGAAGTGGACAAAATATGTAAATTACAGTGGATTCCATTGAGTTTACTCATTACGCTTAGCGTACTGAGTTACTCAATACACAATCTACTTTTCGTCGAAACTTCTCACTAGCCATAGAAGTTTTTTGACCAACCTGATCTTTGTGTTTTCCCTTCTTGTAGGTCCATGTGACCTTATGAATAAGTTGGATGGCAAATAAACATTATAGTGGGCACTACGAAGTTTTCAATGGTGGCATCATTATCTTAATTATTTCATATGGTATGGTTTGCTTCACCTTTGGATGCACTTTATTTTTGAGCTCATGTGCTAAAATGGTATGCCTGGATATCTGGTATACATAAGACCATAGTTGCAAGTATTTTTCAAGTATCTTAGTAATCTATTTACGACATTTAGTGTTATTCTCCAGTATTATTGGTGTATCTACTCAGGTTACCAATTGCATATACAATATCAAGTCTAGTACAGTTCATTAGATACATTAAATGTCTAATGACACTAGAGTACTCAAGTTGTGATACATTTTCACCTTTATTTTTATAGAAATTTACATGTGGATCAAATGGAGTATTTGCAAGTGTACAATTTAGAATATTATATTTTCTCATAATTCTCTATATGGTATGATTGAAATAAAGTGATTTAGTTAGAGTCTTTAATAATTTTGATTATAATAATCACATCCGCTTCCCCCAAATTCTTCATTTTGAATTGTGAACTAAGGAATGACTTAGTTTCATTCACCACATCAATATTAGAACCAAATATCAACATGTCATTTACATACAAACATATAATATTGCATCCATTTTCGAATAACTTGCTATACACATATTTATTTGACTCATTAATTTCAAAATTGTTTAACAACAATACTTTGTCATCTTATGCTATTACTTTGAAGCTTGCTTGAGCCCATAAAGATATTTAATTAGTTTTCTTACCTTATTTTCATTACCTTTTATCACAAAATCTTGGGTTGGTCCTATAACACCCCAAATTTCAGGGGTCGAGCACGAACTCGATCCCCGATATTCTAAGTGTCACTTTTGATTTGCGGAAATGTGAATTCCATGTACGATTAACCTGATATCAAATCAATCATGAAACTAAAATAAACTGTGTAAAATACTCTGAAATAAATGTATCCAACTTAAAGTAACAAGTTCAAATTGTACATCATACATCTATCCAAAGTGTGGGGTTCAAGGTTAGGGCCTAACATATAGTTCCAAAAGAAAGAGAAAATGTATCAAGTCTATAGTCTGCCTAACAAAAAGAATATACATCGAATTCAGATGCGAGGCGAGTTAGTTAGATTATTCATGTCAAACTCCTTGCTTTACAGAGACTTAAGTAAGTGTATCTCCGTCTTATCCTCTGTAGTAATCAACATATCATCCACATAAAGTATTAGTAAAATATAAGACCCGTCCTCAAGTATTATGTAGTATATGCAATAATCATCCTCGCACATGTTATACCCGATCTCAACCACGTAGGAATCGAATCGCTTGTACCACTGCTTCGGAAATTGCTTAAATCCATACAGTGAGCCTACACACTTAGCTTTCCTTGCCAAGCTCCTTGAAACCTTCAGGTCACCTCATGTAAATAACTTTCTCCAAGTTTTCATAAAAGAATATTGTCTTCACATCGAGCTACTTCAATTCAAAATTGGATTTTGCTACTATAGTCGGTAGTACCCTAATTAAGGTATATTTCATGACTGGAGAAAAAATTTCATTGTAATCCACTCCTTACATTTGTGAGTATTCCTTCGCTATGAGCCTTACCTTATACTTTTCACCATTTTTTTCTGTTAACCCTTCTTTTTTCCTGTAGACCAATTTGGACCTTATAGCCCATTGACCATTAGGAAGCTCCACCAAATCCTATGTCTGATTTTTGTGGAGTGATTCCATCTCCCCTATCATGGACGACATCCACTTATTTACATCATTTCCACAATTTACTTCTTGAAAGGTGGAGGGATCCCTACTCCTTGTGAACAACGCAAAAGACATCATGTCCTTAAACTTATACTGAATTGAGGCTCTAATGGTTCTTTTCTCCCTGTTCCTGGCTATACTTTCCTGAGCATCCTATTGATTATTTTGCTCAATATCTTCCTCATGCTGATTTTTCGTAACGTCTCGAAAAAATCCGTACAAAGGCTCGAGTACTACCTCAGGCAGAAAACACTAAGGACCAAATCCTTTAGAAATTAGGCAAAAATTAACCAAGTGTTAAACTAGATTAGCTATGAAATTAGCAGTAACCACTTTAAATACGAACTGCGAGACCCAAAACTAGCAGAACCGCTAACGCTATATTACCTGAAAACCTAGGATCAATCTTTAAACCCAGTTGTTCTTGGGAGCACGTTAAAACTCCGTTTCGAACTTGGACCGCGCGTAGAAAGTCCGATGACTCCGAAAATATACGGTTATGACCGCCTTACTGGACTTGACAACCATCTCAGAAATCAAGTCCTAATAGTATCCAGAAATGCACAACTTGAGCCCGGAGCGAAGTTGTAAGAACAGCGAATACCTTTGGAAAATGAACCCAGATTTAAGTGATTTGGGCCGTTCACTTGTGGGCCAAATTTAAGGATTCATACCATCAGAATCGGAATCAAATACACCCTCGGATCAGAGAAATTTTCCAGCACAGGTCAGTATACTTGTGGCCCTGATCGAGTGGCGACGACTGTTAAACTGAAATTGGTCCGCTACGGTCGATCCACAAATCCGATCGGACCAAAAACTTAACTTGACCTAAATCCGATATCAGGGGGCTTACTCTGGACCGCATGCAGAAAATGGGCCTCCAAATGTGCTCTATTGATCCGAAACAGACAACTTTTGGGTATAACCTAAGTATACCATGACCCTAGGGTCATTCCTATCAGTTCTGGGCCTATATAAGTGCCTTAACCTACCTCTCTCTCATTCCATACGAATTTGGAAACCTAGGAGAGAGAGAAAGTGAGAGAGAAAGCGAGGGAGATTCCTGGGATTCGATCCCATCGCTTCACATACTGAATCGGCCTGTCTGTATCACTATTTCGGCGATTCCGATTCCGTTTTCGGGTAAGAAATCCTAACCCTAATCTGTTTTAGGGATCCAAATAGAGTATGTGATGAAATAGCTAACCTATTTTAAGTAATAGGTAGTCATTGTGCCGTAGGCGAAGACTTAGTGTACAAACTTAGTTCGATAAGAGTCTACCGGTGAAAGGTGCGGACTATAAACGTCTAGGCTATGGTTTTCAAGGCTTTCAATGTCAATTAATGATTTATGACTGACTCGATTGCTATCACATATGCTTAGATACAATGTTTCCCGTATATTACACATATATGTAAACTATGTTGATTATAATGCATTCCAAGTGTTTGTTGAAATGTTTGAATGAATATAGAATTATAATTTGTGATTGCCATGATTATTGATTGCAAATATATGATCATTGTATACGTGACAACTCATTTGTGAGGATTTGCTATAATATGTATCTTAACTAATTTATTACATGTATGTAATACGTGTAGTCTAAGTATTTGATAAAATGCCTGAATGAGAAATTGCTTGTCTACATGTATGTAATAGGGTGTTGAGATGGGGTTCTCGATTCCCTTACCTATAGTTACAGTTCCGTTATGTAACTTATCTTACTACTATGTGATTTATGAATGAAATGCCTATGTATGATAACATGTACTCTATGTGTTTGTTGAAATGGTCAAATATGATTCATATTTAGATTTGGTTGTCACATGTTGTCTTTAATTTCCACATGTGAATGCTGTTATTTGGAGTGCGATTGGGACTACGATGTAGTTCAGGTAGTCGGTAATGGTTTATGACCGAGTGGCTGATGTTCGATGAATCCAAGTCGTACAATGATTGTCGACAGTGGTTAGGCCACGAGGAATGCTGATGCACTCCATGTCGATCATTTCAGCGTATGCTCGTACCAGTCGAGCTTGTCAAGCAACCCGATGGGCCCAATGTATGTTCACCATATATGGACGTTATTGCTTGAATCTAAGGTACCAACTTACTAGTGAAAAGCCCGTTTAACCTTGGTACCTCGATCCGCTAAGACTCATGAGCCGAGCATGGTGGTATGGGACACCGTGGTCGAGCTGTCGGCCTACGCTGGGGTGACGAGCCTCCTTATAGTGACCAGCGAGCAAATCAAACTCGTGAGCTGAATACGGTGGTATGAGACACTGTATTCGAGCTGTCGGCCTACGCTAAGGTGACGAGCCTTTCCCGTAGTGACCTCGAGTATAAACTAAGGCCTATGAGGACAGTGACGAGCCTCTTCATAGTGACCTGAACTTGCCTGTCCACTGCTTTATATTCAAAGGTGATGTTGCCCTATAACTTGCTTATCGTATGTGATAAACTAGGATTGACGACCCTATATGGATCATCGTTGGGTAAATGATACAAAGGGAGGTACCTTAGCTTCCCGAATCTGTTATATGAATAAACTTAATTAAGAACTTGGCTAATCATGTTCATGCACCGCATTTGCATGTGCCTTTGGCGTTGGAGTTGAGCACAAAGGAAGGGGTGCATGCTATGATCGTATGATGTTGTCCCAAGAGGGAGTGCAAGCAAAGGCATGCATCATTATAACACATCATCCTTGCATTAATCAAAGTACTTAGGAATGTTTGCTATATTGTTTTATCATTACTGCTTGATTGATTGATAACATGTTAACATTTGCCTTATAGCTCCACTGAGTTGATCACTCATTCCCACTATGGGTTGGTGTTTTAAAACACAAACTATACCATGTTGTAGTTTCAGGTGATGCCGAGGGATACGAGGCAGAGCCTGACTTTTACGACGATGACGAGGAGTTCTCCTATTTGCAACTCTCTGGCAGGTCCATGTAGACCTAAAGTTACGTCACCGGGGCTACAGGGATATGGATTAAAAGACATTACACTTTACATATTTCGTATATTTTAGAACCAAACATGTAATTATTTAACCTGGTATCATGTTCATACTCTGGGGACTTATAACCACTTATATGTTTTATATACTTATCACAGTCTTCTGCTTGCGTAACTTAACTATCTCTAGAGTATGATATGTTGTTTTAGTATAATCTCATTCATGGTTAATGCACTAATACGGACAACATTTAATCATCATTATCTATGCTGCATAAGTGATGTATTGGAACTCGGGAGTTGAGCTTATAATCGACCCCCGATTTTCAGGGCGTTACATTTTCACATTCAGTAACCTACTCAACTCGCTCCACCTGCACTGATAATCTATCGGTCTCACCATGATTTTTCGACTTCTCTATTGCAGTTTCCTTGTTGGTTTTCAGCATTGACGCTTCATCGAATACGATATCTCTATTAATAACTACCTTCTGAGCAAGTGAATCCCAAAGTTTGTAGCTCTTGACACATTTCTTATACCCGACAAAGATGCACTTCATAGACTTTGAATCCAATTTCGACATCTGTCCATTATGCACGTGAACATATGTTGGACACCCAAAGTTTCTCTATCATGAGCAATCGACGTCCTTGCCTGTCTAGACGTCCTTTATAACCTTAAAGTCTATTGTTGTACATGGTGATCGATTTACTATGTAGCATGTCATATTCACTACTTCGGCCCAAAAGATTTTAGTTTGCCCCACATGCAGCCGCATACTTCTCGCCCTCTCCAGCAAAGTTCTATTCATCCTCTCTATCACCCCGTTCTACAGTGGGGTCCCTGGAGTTGAGAAGTGCTTTATAATGCCTTGATCCTTGCAGAATTCCATGGATTCTGTCTCTCTGTACTCTGTACCCGGTTTGCTTCTATACTTTCGCCTTTCATTGCTTGAACATGGTGAACAGTTTAGACATGTGCTTTATGAAGTAGACCCAATCTTTGATTGGGTAGTCATCTATGAAGCTCATGGAGTATTGTGCCCCTCCTTTAGATGGTACTATCACTGGCCCTTAGACATTAAAATGAATATAGTCGAGCACTCCACTGCTAGTGTGTAGTAGTCTTGAACCTTACCCTGCATTGCTTACCTAAAATGCAATACTCATAGAATCCCACCCTACAAGCCTTAACTCCCTTCAATAGTTTCCACTTGTGGAGTTACATGATGCCCTTCTCTCTCATATGCCACATATTTGTATCATCTGTGTCGAATTTTATGTGCGAGGTGGTGATGGCTTCAACCATAATTGTACTACCGACCAACTTGTATAGATTTCCAATCTCATGTCCCTTCGTCAACACCATTGAACCTCTTGTTACTTTAAATACACCGTTGAATGCAATGAATGTGCAATTGTTTGTATTTAAAATCCCTGAGGATATTAAGTTTTTCTTTAGCTCTATGACATGCCTGACATCACCAAGAGTCCGAATGACTTCGTCGAACATCCTCACTGTCATGGTCCCTATTCCGGTGGCCTCGCATGCTACATTATTCTCCATCAAAATACTTCCACCATCATAAGACTTGTAGGAGTCGAACCAATTCCTATCCGGGCACATGTGATATGAACATCCCGAGTACATAATCCAAGTGTCCGAGAGACGATTCACACCTGAATAGACTGAGAGGAGGTCTCTATCTGAGTTGTCTACTGTTATACTCATTGATTCACCTATGTTCCATTTTCTTTTCCTTTTTGCTTTCTATGTCATCATTCCATTTCTGACAATCTCTCTTGAAGTGCCCATTAATGCCACAATAGAAGCATCTGTCATTTGCATTTGACTTCGATATGAACTTTTTCTTCTTGTTAGATCGAGATCACTTCATAGATCACCCACGTTCTTGACTCTCATTCACAACTAGCTCTTTTGCCTAAGAGTCCTCATCACTCGACTTCTTCCTCATCTCGTTGGAAATGAGCGCCACAATGATTTCTTCAAGTTTTATTGTATTCTTCCCATATAATAGAGTAGTGACAGGATAGTCATATAGCGAGAGAAGCGATGCTAGAAGTAGCAGCGCCTTTTCTTTTTCCTTAACCGTCTCTCCTGGCCTTTCTAACTCACTACATAGCTTTATAAATAAGTTCATTTGCTCCAGGAGATCCAATCCTTCCTTCAATTTCAGCCCAAAAAGTTTTTTCTTCACAAACTGCTTATTGTGAGGGACTTCGATATGTATATGCCTTATAACTTCTTCTGCATCTTCATGGAAGATTCATCATCCATGATGTTGTACATAACCTCATTCGACAGATACAAACAAATGGTGCTCATAGCTCTCCGCGAGATCGCACTAGTGGTCATCCGACATCTTCTCTGGTTTTGTTTCCAACAACGCATTGCTCAACCATTGTGAAACTAGAATGTCCTTGACATTCTACTACCATAAACTGAAATTGTTCTTCCCATCAAACTTTTGTATATTAATTTTTTTATACTAATATCTCCGTTCAAACACAAACGTCCCACCTGACTTTTTGATACCAGTTTGCTGCAAGTGAACCTGCTCTATATCACACAACAATGATGTAAACTTGAGCCAACAACAAACTCAGATAAAACCCTAGGTGTTAAAAATTCAGACCTAACACCACCGCCAATCCATGTGCTTTGCAGAAGCACAATAAACAAAGATAAAGTAATATAATAATGCATGATAACCAAACTAAAAATAAACAATTCACAAACACATAATATTTTACGTGATTTTTTTTTTAACGAAAAATATCAAGACACGAAGTGACAGAGATACACTATAATTAAAACTTTAGAGTTGTATAGACTTACCTTCTTCGATTACAGACGTACCTGATCTCCCCTTGCATGCACACTTATAAGAAACCCTTAAATCCCTTGAGAAATCCTTCCCAAGCCCTTTACAAGTTTAGTAAACTCTCCCCCTTGGCAAACCCTAGATATTTAAAAGAAAACACTTGTATAAAATATATCCCTAATGAAAAAATCGGACTCAAATACCCTGTTTTGCGCAAAATTGCAAAACTCGACAGTTGCATCACGATCGACCGAATTCCACGGCCGATTGTGAACATCATAGTGAGTCACAGTCGACTATGGAATCTTACAGTTGACCATGCCTTGCAATATGCAAGGCATCTGCACAGCAAAATCCTCAAAATTCTGCATTGCCAAACACTATATCTTGGCTAGAATTTGGATTCTAGTTCCAAGTGCCCCAAAAAATCCAAGTTGTTAAATAACCACCTAGCGTCAAGCATACTATAACAGGAGTGATTTCATACTTTGGAAAATGTAATGGTTTGTACACAAGTATTAGAAATTTGTATATGTGATATAAATTAACTCAAATAAAATGTTAAATTTGCAAGACTCGCTATAGATAGGTCATCATTTTGAATTTGGGTTTTTCGAACATATCTAATTTTTTGTTGTAATTGATCCATTGAATTTTTTACAACTTCAATTGTCCATTAAATGTCCATTAAAGAGCTCATTGGATAATCAAATAGGTGTAGTTCTGTTTTTTTTTTTTTTTCCCCCATGTAGATTGAGGGTCACGATCTAGGCAGTTTGATTCTAATTATAAACACAGACGGTGCCATTATGTGTGGCTACACACAGAGGGAGAAAAAGAGAACCGCTAGAGTAGTTTCAATAGTAGAGGATCCATCCTAAAATTTTTCGATAACCGCTATAGTAGTTTCAACGGTAGACGATCCATCCTAACTTCTTTTGGTGTTTTAGCGCACTCATGCATTAGATTTGTCTTGTATTTTTACTAAGCTCTTAACTTGAGTGTGACAAATAGATGTGCAAACTAGCTTGCTATTGTAACGCCTTGAAAATCGGGGGTCGGGTATACACTCAACTCCCGAGTTCCCGGGGTCACTTATGACCGGTTTTCATTAATATGCGATTAATCCAGTCAATGCGCAGACTGAAAATTCCTGGAACATGAAGCACAACCACACAAGTCTACTGAAATGAAAGAGATCAAATATATACATATATACATGTCCGAAAGAATAAAGGGGTCGCACATGGCGTCACCCAACAAAATCGCAAAAGAATAGCAAGTCAAAAAAGAATAGGACTGAGCTTGCTGCCCAACGATCCATCGGCTCATCTATGAGTCCGGTGAGGTCCTGCGCATTAGCTGAAAGTATGACAACTCCTCCTTGTCATGCTCCACCTGCTCCGCCTCCCCTGCATCTATGAGAGAGTTTGACTGGTGTTTTAAAACACCGTCCCAGAGTGGGAGTAAGTAATCAACTTAGTGTGTACTATTAGTTTTAAGTTATAACAGACATCAATTGTAATATGAACTTAATGAAAAACAGTCAATCATCAACACCTAACCACTCTTATTAAATCTTCATGCATGCGGAATGATATGATGCATGCCCTTGTCACAACGCTCCCTCGGGCGACTCCATCTAACGATCGCATATGACAACACTCCCTCAGAGAGACCTCGACTTCCGAGTCGCCACCCTAACTAATGCGATTCAATGCGATCGTGTTAGCCGAGTTATTAGTTAAGTCCATTAATCCAGCAGGTTGGAGAATCTGATACACCCCACGTATCAATGTCCTAAACTAGTTGCGAGGCCAAGGCCCCCCAACGTATAAGGTTGAGGCCCCGTGGTCCGTGATCCCGTCGGGTTCCTCATCCCCGACTTCAAGCACATGAGAAGTGCTGAGAGAAAGGGATCGTTCATGGTCACTACAGGGAGGTGCGACACCCCAGTGTAAGCCGACAGCTCGGACATGGTGTCCTATTCCACCATGCCCGGCTCACGAGACTGTGGACCAGTTGAAATCGGTTATTGGTAGGCCACTTACAGTTGTAGGGTGTTCCAGGTTCCATATATATGTGAGCAAACAGGGTTAACAAACAAGGTTGGTCAGACAGTAGGCTAGACCACGTGAGTTCAGGCAAGCACATGATAGAATGACATCGGGTACAAGCGACCCATGTAGTCCAACTACTGTCACCCGCACGCACTCGCCCCAAATCCATGGGTTTAGCCTCAAGACGCTACCAACGAGACTGCCTTCGCTCTCCTCGTATTCCTGACCAACTCAAGGGTTGGGTGGTGATTCATAGCATGTCAAGTATACAAGTTATCAACTAACATATCAATACCATGTTCTCATGCATCTCAACCATACAAAAGGAATACTCCTACCAAGCAAGCAAACATTATCAAGCAACAAGGTGCATGTGAGTGTGTGGGTTTGTGAGGAAGTTAAGCACTTCCTCCATCTTAAGAAATCATGAGCACAAGGGTAATAAATCATACACGCAATGAAGCACCACATATGAGAAAAAAGAGTTAAGCAAACATGAGCATGCTATCATTCATACATAATATCATGTGAGAGGCAAGATCAACACCAAATGTGAGAGCTAAGAAGCACATGCATACAATTCCAACAAACATATAATTCCTAGGGTTTCTCTAGCATTTCGAATATAACATCCAAGCAAACAAAATCATTAAACTCGTACTAAAATTGGTGCTAGGCCACCTAAGAACAATAGTCCGCACCTATGGATCGTTGGAGACTTGGAAAACGACCTAGGAAAGAGGGCTTTGAGGTCGATCGGTCGGAATCCCTAGAGCAAGCACTTGCATGTCAGAGATCCAAGTCAAACCCTTCTCAATACATAGATTTCAAGGAGAATGGGTGAAGGATCTTACCTAGACGACCAACGGACAATTGTTGTGGCAGTGGTGGAGAGTTTCTCCTTTGAGGAGAGGTAGGGAGTTGAAAGGGTTGATTTCCTTAGGCCCCACCTTGATTTAGAGTCTACCTTAGCTCTCCTACACTCTCTCTTTCTTCTCTCCTTGCTCTCTAGCTCTCTTTACTTCCTTGGCAATGGTAGTTGTGGTGAGAGTTATGAGATAAGATGTTAGAGCTTTATTTCCTAAATTGGGCCAAGTGGCCTTAAGTTTCAATGAATTCCCACAAAGGCCCTCTAGGACTCCCTATTGGCTTTGGGACGGACCCAACACCCCTCCGGCCACCAAATTCGGTGTGTAGGTGTCTCATGGCCCGATGAGGGGTCATGCAAAGTTTGAGAACAAACGGATAAACGAGTATGAGGTTTGAGCATACGATTTTGATCTTTAAGTAGGCTTGTGGGGCCCATTTTGGTGATTGGAGTGGCTCTGGTGGCTCTCTAGTCATGAAACTTACAGGACAGGTGATCCATGGCCCGATGAGAGGTTATGCAAAGTTTGAGAGCGATCGGATATGGGGTTTGATCGTACGGGTCTGGTTTGCGATCAACGGTCACCGTGCCACGATCAGGTCCCAGATTTTGTGGACGGACGTAGAAAAATACATTAGACCTTCACCGTAAATTTGGAAGAAATTTGACGGCTAGAAAGCCTGACATCTCAGTTTTATTTGCAATTGCCAGATTCCAATTCTAGCATTGGTGGGGTGCATTTGGCAAGTGTTAAATCCCAACTTTAGGTGTCCACTGGGTGGGTCCGCAGTCCGTCATGGACCACAAGCCCAGTGAGATCTATGATTTCCTAAATTTTTAGATTTTTCTGACCATCTGCGGTCGCTGGGTGGCCCACACGGGCTGTTGTTAAGTGTAAACAGGTCATCTGGCTCGGCGGGCCGCACTTGGTCCGGTCATGACCAGACTGGTTTACTCTAATGGGCTAGATCTAAGTTAATTAACTCGTGGTACCCCACCACGAGTACTTTGAACGAACGATCGTGCGACAAATCGTACGTGGACGCCTCAAGATACTGTTCCGGTTGGACGAGACGTTACAACTATAGTCATCACAATGGGCTCAATAAAACCTTTTGTTGCATAGGATTCTTAATAATACATCTTTGGTAGGCAAGGTATACTTCAAGCAAATCTCGTGACAATTAATGGACTAGATTGGCAAATCAAGATCCCGCCCAATCCAATTTTGACCAAATTGCTGAGGCCCCTTGGAGACCCAAAATGCACATTGCTTCGATAAGCTGCATTTAAACAATCTAAAAGGATATAAAAATCCAGATGAACTGGATAAAAAGGGGCTTTGACATGACCAATAATAATTAATGAGCTGAATTGGTGGGCCCATAAGTTGTTGGTAACAGATATCATCAAACTGTCCAAGTTGTCTAGAAAATTTAGCCACACACAACTTTGATTAGTTCACATTTGGTAGACTCCAAAGGTATTAAAAATTCAAGCGAGGCAGGTCAAAATGACTTCCAAAACCTTTCGGAGGTAATCACTAGATTTGATCAGTCGGTAACAAACCGGGTAAAGAGTAAACCGTGCTCGCCCGTCCCAACGCCTGGAGCGTTAAAACTTTCTGCATATTATCTGCCATGTAAAAAAAGATAAATTCTACACCAGACCCTTCAAGGGCCAATTGGTAAAGCAATTGTTGGGGGGCGTAGATCATGATTACTCAACCTAAAAAGTCTTGAAGCGAATAAAGAGCGCATATGGCTTACAATTGGCCCCTGAATGACTGGTTAAAGGTTTATTTAAGCAACACAATAATGAGCCATCCAAATGGGGCAAGAAGGAGTTATAAGGAGCGGTTGCGTTGGTTGAAGGGAGAACAAGGGTTAGGGAGTAAGTGCATGATGGCCAAGCGACCATTGCACATGTTAAATCTACTCATGCCCCCACCCAGTTTGAAAAAGTCAGACTATGACATTACCTTGCCCAACTGAAGAATAAATATTCCTAGCAGAAGAAGCTACTGAAGCAAAAGGTAGAGTTTGATTCGGGGACATTTGATTATATCTTTGTGAAAAAAAATGGTGTCTGGTTTTTCATTTTTGTTCTCACATCTCAAATCAAATTCCATTTCATTATGCACATTTCATAACATTAATTACATACACACTCACCCTTTTATCTATTTCTACAATTTTCATATTCGTCTCTTTTCTCTTTTATTTTATTTTGCTTATCAGGAGTCTCAAATTCTATGAAGTATGATTAGATGTAATAATGCTAAAATTTCGTTGAATCTTTTTTTTTAAAAAAAAAAAACTGTTAAATCTTGTAAAGTAGAGATTGCACGTGGTGCAGAAAAAAAATAATGCATAAACCCTAACTTGAAATATATAGTTCTACATCAATTGCAGGAGTCATTTAAGCAGAAGGATCTCATTGTTCATCTACCTTTAAGCGATTATGATTTTTAGCCGCCGGTCTATTTTAAATTTTATTTGGCTAATGGTGACTCCAAATCAAATACATTTTCACATCAGAGTCAGATCAAACCTTTACTACTCTCATTAGAAGTAAAAGTCGAGAGGGAAGTGTAATGCCCCGAAAATCGGCACCCGAGTACATAGACTCCGATCCTGAATACCTAGGTATTAACCAAATGAAATGCACATATATTCTCATTCAGATTCACATTCATTTCATACACGAATGATCAGAGTTGCGCAATTTAACTTAGCGGAACTAAAGCGGGGTAAAGATTTAAAAAAATCCATAAATAGAGGGCTAAAAGTCAAAAATATAATTCCAATAGCGATGATTGCACAAAATGAAAATTATACAAGCCACAAATATACATACTCAAGACGATTAAAGTATAAAGTTTTCAATTTTCATCCTATTTTCCAAAACATAACGACGGTGGCACAAGTCGATATATGCTTACCCGTCTAAGGTCTCAATAGTACCTGCATCAATAATATTACCTAGTTGGTGTTTTAAAACATCATTTTAAGTGGGAGTGAGTTCAGTTGTTCCATTAGTTCTAAGTTACACATGTTATCTACCTAATTAGCGCAGATAATAATAAAACAAGAAATCAAACATTTCATAAATAATCTTGTTAAATGCACAAATGAGATTATGTAATGATGCATACACCTTTCAATCCAACACTCTCTTGTAAACGACTTCAATGCCTATTTCACAAATGCCAACACTCCCTCACAAGCGACTCCAATATCAAATCACAAAATCCTATTTAATGCAATGCGGTGAATGCGTATGTTAGCAGAGTAATTACTAAGTTTCATTCATATAGCACATTGACAAAGCTAGGATATTGACGTTATATCGCTAGTCTTTATCCAAATCACGTGGCTCGTTGCGGCTCCTCATCAGTGTCCCTTATTCAAATTTAGGCATCACCCGTTTATCTCACAAATCAACGATTTTAAAGGTACGACATGATACCCAAAGGTATGAAGATCAACATGGTATGGGTTGTTACCTAAACACCGAGTATGATCACTCAGTTCTAAGGTATAGGCTTGTCACATAAAACCAAATCACCATAAGAAAAAGGGCCCATCACCTAATTCCATTCACACTCGAGTCGTTCGAACGGTACTTTGGTAAAGAACCATTGGCCGGGTAATTTGACGGGGACCGTTCGAACAATGATCTATCACCTCTAGTAATGCTCAGTAGTCACTACGGGGAGACTTGTTACCCCAGTGTAAGCCGACAACTTAGATACAGTATCCCATACCACCATGTCCAGCTCATGAGTCTTAATGGGATCGTATCGAGCTAACAGTTATGAATGAACTTATCCATTGTGAATAGGGTATCATAGATTCAATTTGGTCGTGTCATATATTGTGAACATACATGATCAGTTGGTTAGTGAACTAATTTGATTGACCTGAGAGAACCCTGACACAACTGGCATTAGGTGCAAACATCCCATGTAGTCCCACTACTATTGGTCGTCCATGTTTAATTCGGGCCGATCGAACAAGTCTAGGGTGGCCACCCTAACTCAGGCCACCCCTTTATTAAGGCGATTAGCCAACTGACCTAACATCGTAGCAATCCTAAGTATCCTATGGAATAAACACTACATCACGAAATTATATCACATGTTCTACTACATAACCACCTAGGCATTTCATCGAATATGTGAGCATCCATAGGGTACTACATTCACTAAAGCATTAAATCAAACATATGAATATGCATAAAGTAATACAACCACTTAAGTATTAAATCAAGCATGTGAGCATCGACAAAGCAACACATTATATCACTCAGACATTTCATCAAGCATGTGAGCATCCATATCCAACTAATAACATATATTATAACAAAATTAAAATGTTAACATATTAGCATGCATAAATTCATCTACAAGCATCTAATCATTATCTAAGACCCTTAAAGGTCGATAAAAGATAACCTAAAGATAATGGTCCGCACATTTGCAATGATTCGTCTGACCTAGAGCCTTCAAGGTTGAGATTTTAGGAAAAAACACTAATTCCTAATTAAATCAAAGAAAACTTAGGTAAGAATAAATTTATAGAATCTAAGATGAGATAGCTTAAACATGTGCTAGGAAGCATTTCTTACCTACGATCGTGCGTAGGGGTGGATTCGACAGAGAAAAACAGTAATAACTTGGGTTTTGTCGAATGAATTCTAGTGTAAGCAAACACCAAGGACTTCACTCTCTTTCTCTCTTCCTCTCTTTCTATTTCTCTCTCCCTTTATCTCTTTCTCCCAAATTTCTAGGAAAAATTCATACGGGGAGAAGTGGTGTAAAATGAAATGGCATTTATAGTATCATATGGTGTAGAAATGATCTCAATGGCCCTTTATTTATTATATTAACCCAACGAAAGGCATATTGGTTAATCTAAGCCATGGGATGTGTGTCCTATAAGGCGATCTATGTTTGGACACAAACATACGATGATCTGACTTATCGATTAACCAGGAAGGCCCTAGCTTAAATCGACGGTCATCCATGATCAATCGGGGTCATGGCTATACGGATATGTGTGGAGAAATGTCTTTAGTCGATAACTCGACTTTGATCATGAATTGACAGTTCGAAAGTTATAACTTCACAAAAGAGCAATGAGCTAGTTTTACTTAAATTTCAAGTTTTCACTTAAGACATTCCACATCCCATGCACTTAGCTTACGGGCCTAATTTGAGTGATTCGAGATGCAACCTCGAATCGATATTCATGATAGATGCCAAGCCCATTAAGACAAATGCATTTCTATAGTCTCAGGTTTAGTGGCCTATTAATGAGCAATTTACAACTTGTTTGGATAATCAAGGCATTTTTTGAATGAATTGGGTTGTGCGCATGATTAGGATTAGGATTAGGTAAGTTCATAGTGTAACTTATTCGTAATTAGTAAAAATGACGATTCGATCATAAGTACCCTAAACCATTGGTTCTTAGGTTAAAAGGATAACTGTGTCAGTTTGGTTTGTTAATTAAGATCCAACCCCTACTTGTCTAAGCTTTTGATAGGTCTTTATTTAGATGTGTTTGTCTTGATTAATTAGTGCTAGGTCGGCTAGATTTGGACTCTATCTGAACAAATCACGAGGCTAAGCCCGATGTTTAAGTGACCAGGTGGATTCGTTGGCTTCCTACGGTTAATTAATCGGATTTGTGCGGTTCTTTACTAGTACCACCCACGTATAGGCTCGTTAATAAAAAAAATTTCAAGGATTTTTGAAAATTCGAAATAGCGAAAATCCATAACATTACAAGAAGTGAGGGCACTACTTGTACGAGAACATTTATGAATAGTTTTAAGACTAATTGGAGGGAAAAAATTGGACTAAAGCTTCTCACATCGTACATGATATAAATACCACACTGACAGTTTCCAACACGAATCTGGTCAAACACCACCCACAACTACAGGGAGGCGAGATTCCTGCCAAAGTATTTCTTAGAAAGTTCCTATGCTAAGATGCTAGGTGGGGCCCACCGTGATGTTTAGGATAAATTCACCCTGTTCATCTGCTTTACGAGATCATTTTAGGGCATGAAACAAAAAATAAGGCAAATCTAAAACTCGAGTGGGCTATATTAGAAGAAATACCAAGGAAAGAGTTTCCTACCATTGAAACCTTCATAGGTTCCTCCTTGATGTTTGTATGCCATTCAAACTGTTTATAAGGTGATTCCCATGGGATGAAGTGAAATCACAAGAAACTTAGCATGGGAAGAAGCTTTCATGGCCACATGAATGTTTTAACGGTAGTCACTGAATCCCCACCTTTTTCTCTCGTGTAGCATACTTGAGTTCTTGATCCGCTCCATTTTTTGTTGCATGTCCTAAAATGATATCTAAAAAAGAATTGATGGGGTTGAATTTCTTACAAACATCACAGTGGGGCCCACCTAGCATCCCAAGATAAGAACTTCCTACAAAAGCCTTTTACAGGAAACCGTGTCCCAACTGCGGTATGTTGGTGTGTTGGGCATTGTGGGGCCAACTTGATGCGCGTGTTTTATATTTTAGGGCACGAACCTAATAACCAAGATGATTCCAAGCTCAAGAGGACAACACCACGTGAAACGATGGTGATTGAACGTTCATCATTAAAAACTTCTTGCAGGCCACAAAGGTTTTGGATCAAGCTGATATCTGCGTTTTCCCTTCATTCAGGCTTGAGTGATATTATCCAAATTATCAACAATTTGGATGACAAATAAATATCACGGTGGGACCCGGAAAAGCTTCATCGTTTGTTGTTATCCCCACTATTTTCCCATGGTGTGGTCTACTTAAGCTTTAGACCTTCTTCATATTTTGGGTCCATGCCCTAAGATGAGAGGACAAAACATAGGCAGTGTGGATATAAAATAAGTACATCACATTGGCCCCACAGCACCTAACACATCAACACACAATTGTCGTCATACAGTTTCACGGTGACTCAGCATCCTTGGTTTCCTTCTCTGGCGGATCCGGTGGATGGGCACGGATTGGGTGAAGGTAGGGGTAATAGATTAGTGGGTGAGGCCTTGACCATGGGCGGCACCTGGATGTATTTGTTGTACATCCACGGTGTCTATTCATTTTTCTGAGGCATCTTAGGGCATAGTCTTAAAAAGGAGGTAGATCCAAATCTTAAGTGGACCACATGGTAGGGATTGAATTCTTACTATTAAAACTTCTCGGGGCTACCAAAGTCTTAGATCAAAGGCCTGTGTGACCTTATCAACATTTTGGATGGCAAATAAATATTACAGTGGGTCTTGGGATGTTTTCAATCACCACCGTTTTGGTGTGGTGTGGTACACCTGAATTTTTTATTTTCCTCATTTTTTTGGATCATGCCCTGAAATGAGCTGGCAAAACAGATGGATGGTCCGCCATGTTTGGTGGGCGGAATTGGATGGTATTGAATTGTATTAGATGGGATTAACATCATTATTGTAGCCATCCAATCCCATGTTTGGGATAAGATTTTTACTACAGGTAGACACTGGATTAAACAAAATCATGTTTGGTAGACCATGAAATTGTAATCAACGAACCAAATTCAAAACGGATGCCATTCAATTGTACACATATATAACCAATATGTCACTTGTAGATAGTGTGCATCAATGTGGGTCCACATAAAATCCACAAAAATCCTACAAGGGAACAAATGCAATTCCATGGGACTAACGGCCTTTTTGGCTGGGCAGACGGGATGAGATTAGATTGTATTGGAAGGGATTGGAAGGAGCAATCCTAGGATTGGCTGGGCATACCAAACAGGCAAGTTGAACTTCTACTTGAATTGGAGCAATCCCATGGGATTGCCAACAATCCACTGACATCACCATTATTACCTTGCAATCCACCCAATCCCTCTTAATCCCATCTATTTTGCCTGGGACATGATTGGGTGGACGGCTTGGAAGGGATTGGTGACCGTAATCACGGGATTGGCCAGGCAGGCCAAACATACTCGGTGGTAAATTCCTTAAATATAGCAATCCCATGGGATTGCCAGCAATCCACTGACGCAGCCATCATTACCTGCCATCCAACCTAATACAATCTAATCCCATGGGATGGGCCCGTCCAAACACGCCCTAAATGAAATTCCATCCCACCTCATCCTAACCTTTCCTATCCTCTCAAATGCCTGATGGAATTGCATGGCCTGATGCAATTCTATCTCACTTAATCCCATCCAATACCCTGCCCCAAACGCCCCTACGCTGTTACCCCTGCCTCACCTAATCCGAGCCGTTGGTGGATTGGTGGAGAACACCCACAGCAACATTCTCCGTGTGTGAATCCCATCACCATCTAATCCATGACTATGATTAGGAAATGATCCGGACCGTGGTTAGATCATGTTTTGCTATGGTTGTTTTAAAAGGGCAGTTCTGTAATTCTAAAAAGCCAGAGGTCACTTTGGTAATTTACTTTGGTCAGTGATGATAACGACGGACGCAGATTGACTCGAGACAGGTTACCGCGGAGTGACCTGACTCTGTGGGCCCACCGTGTTGTATGTATTTACCGATGATTGAATACTCACCGTTGAAAACTTCCGTGGGACCCAAAAAATGTTTTGGATCAAGCTATTCATCCAGGCCTTTTGTGACCTTATAAACAAGTTCAATGTAAGATAAACATCATGGTGGGCCCTAAGATGATTTCAACGGTCGATATCATTATCCTTTCTCTTTCCTATGGTGTGGCCCACTTGAGCTATGGACCTGTCTCATTTTTGGGCTTCTGTCTAAAATGATAGCAAAATGGATGGATAGTAATAGCATGGATCAAACACGTACATCAAGGTGGGTCCCACAGAGACAGGTCAGTGGTCTCATGGCAATCCGCTTCTGATAATGACTTGGATTAGTTGTTGATGAGAGAGTATTTGATTTCTTCTACTTGACTTATGTGCTGTTTTAAATGACACTTTTAGCCCTGTCTAATCATCATTTTCTCCATTTGGCTGCTTCTTGGAAGTTGATGCACCCCAAGCCCTCCCACGTGGCAATTTTTATTTTTATTTTTTAATTTTTTTTTAGGGTTTTGTTGTGGGCCCCACAATAAGAGAAGGATGCTTGGGAAGGATCTCAAAGTGGGGCCCACCAAACCCTCTTTTGGTGGTAGCTCTATCACATGATGCCTTGTGGGGCACTCTTTTGAACAAAGCTTTGCTTTGGCTAAAAGCATGTAGGTTGTGGGTGAATTTTAATTAAAATATAATCATCTAAACTTCTTTTAATTAGGTATTATATCCCTTTTTATGTTTGTATTGAGCTCATCATTGAAAAGGAAAATCTTACTTTAAGGTTTTGTATTTGCATGGTGTATAAAGTGGCCCACATGCAAGATCAGTGCCGTTCATCTGGCAGGACTACACTTGGAATGTACGTTAGGTCAAAAAACTACCTGGCCCACCTATCAGATGGGCCACACTTAGAAAGAAGGTAATCAATGGTGAATATTGAATGCGAATTTGTGCCATAACGAATGAGTAGACCGGATAGATTTTTGCACTTCAGACCATAGTACGATGCACGGCTCAGATCTCATGTAGGTGTGCCATGTTGGCACGTGTGGAGCATCCTGTTTAGTATACAAATGTGCGGCTACAATTCGGTTCCTTTCTCAATACTAATGGTTATGATGCTAATAATCGTGGAAATTTTGGCATTTTACTCTCTTCCAGCATGCTATTCAAGGTGGGCCATTGCTTGTTCCGAGCTGAAAATCCACCGTTCATGTGTGAAGATAAGAAACGTGTGAAATGTATGATTGCCAGTCTAATCGTGCATAGTAGGTAGGAAATCAACGGCTGCAATTGCATATGATTGAAAGGTAACTAGATGTATCATCGGCACATGTGCGTGTCGCCGCACTGAAAATGCACCATCCATGGATGAGGAAAGGAAACATGTGCAATGCATGATTGCAAGTTTAATTGTGTGTGGTTGGTGGGAAATCAATGGCTGCAATTGCATGATTGAATGTGGCCCTTACGCCACTCTTTAGAATTACAATCTAATGAATTCAAGCATTTTGAGATCAAATGGTGTTTGTACAGGAAGCTGGATCCTCTGCAATGTTTGTAGAATAAGCTATTTTTACAACTCTCCCACATGTAGCCCACTGTGATATTTAACGGTATCCAACCCATAGAAAAGGGTCCCCACCTGTAAATAGACGGATAGCCTCAAAATCAAAATAATCCAACCATCACATAGGCCACAATTCAAATGAGAAGCTTTGGGTGGTGGTCCATTATCCTCTAAGGTGTGTGGCACATCTTATTGTTTTTATGCCATTCAAGTTGGTAGGCCGGGCTCAGGCCTAGCAAAAGAAAAATGTTGAATAGGCTCGGCATGTGGGGCCCAGCACGAACGCCCGCTGCTTAAAAGATTTTCAAAATCATACGGTGGTCCACATGATAACTTGGGTGATTTATTTCAAACATCCCACTTTCACCATTTGGGACAGTTCGATGACATACATACACCTTGGTGAGGCCCACTTACAAGCTTGTAGTAAGTGGGGCCGGGAATTCGGAACCATTGGGATTGGATTTGGACATTTTAACGTTGAGGAATAACATCACACAATTAGGTGGTGAAAGAGAAAAACTTAAGTGCTCTGGGAGAGTGTCATGGATGATACACAGGCACTTAGAAATTTCATTCATGGCATACAAGTAATTCAAATTAAACTGTCCAGGCAGTGTAGTGAAAGTGAGTAATCTATGGTTCCGTTCAAACCACAGCAGACATGGGGTCCACCCTCTGTGATCAGGGATGGGGAGGAGCTGCGACCCAGGATCCAGAAAAGCGGTGCCACCCTGACCTAATCCATGCTGTTGATCCATTTTGGCAGCTCATTTTAGAGTATGGTCCAAAAAAATGAGGCAGATCCAAATCTTAGGTGGACCACACAATAGGGATTGAATTCCAAACATGAAAAACTTATGAGAGTTCCCATTTATGTTTTTCCTTCATCCAAGTTTGTGTGACCTATCAACAGGTTAGATGGCAAATAAACATTGCAATGGACCCTATAAAGTTTTATTGGTGGGTGTTCAATGCCACTATTTTCCTATGGTGTGGTCCATCAAAGATTTGGATTTGCTTTATTGCTGGGACAATGTCCTAAATTGAGCTGAAAAATAGAATGCATTGTATAGATATACAATGCATACATTGAGGTGACCCTATGGTCAGGGTCGCACACACCTGGCTGGATATGCAATGCAAGCTAATAGTAATAGTAATCCAACCCAAAGGATTGAATGGATACGATGTAAAAATCTCATGATTTGGGGGGCACGACTTCAGTGGATCCATGACGTGGGTGGATCCCAGGAGAGCGGATTAGGTGAGAACCGGGGCCACGATGGAGCGGCACTTAACCTGAGATTACTTTGGGGCCCACCTTTATGCATGTATTATGTATCCACGCCGTCCATCCATTTTCCCGGATCATTTTAGTGAATAATCCTAAAAATGAAACAGATTCAATTATCATGTGGACCATACCATAAGAAACAGGGGTGATTGACTGTCTTACCATTAAAAATTTCCTAGGGCCCACCTTAATGTTTCAGTAATGTTTATTTACCATCCAATATGTTGATAAGGTAATATGAGCCTGGATGAAGGAAAGAAAAAAAAAAAAAAAAAACCAACATGCACAAATATCAAGTTGATCCAAAACTCTTGTGGCCCATTAACGGCCAATCATCATTGTTTCTTATGGTATAGTCTACCTGATAATTGAATGTACTTCATTTTTTGGAATAATGTTATAAAATGATATGAAAAATCACCATTATTTTTTATGGTATGGTTTACTTGATAATTGGATGTACTTCTTTTTTGGAATAATGCCCTAAAATAATATGAAAATACGAATGGACAGCATGGTTACATAATACATACATCAAGGTGGGCCCATGGTACTGGCCGCACTGTCCCGGGTCTCACCTAATCTGCTCTCTTATACCTGACTGCAGATCCCATCATGATGTATCTTCCCTGCATCCACACCATTCATCCACTTTGGCAACTCATTTGCATTGTTCCAATAATAAAGCAAATCTAATTCTTACGTGAACCACATCATAGGAAACAGTTGTGATTAAATACCCACTATTAAGAACACCTCGAGGGTCATCTGAAAAGTTTATTTTCCATCCAACCTGTCTATAAAGTCACAAAGACTTGGATGAAGGGATCACACAAATTTCAGCTCAATTCAAAACTTTTATACATCGAAAATTTAATAATGAATCACTAACATTTCCTATATTTTAATCCACATGAAATTTAAATTTATTTCATTTCTGGATCATGCTCATGGTGGGCTCCACATAGAGGAATCCATCGGCGCCCTGGTTTAGGAGGTCCACCATCACCTTCAAACAGATGTTAAAGCTAAAAGGCTTTCCTAATTTTAAGTGGTCCACTAGATTCTTCAATTAGTAGAATTTTTGTACCATAGCCCATCAACATCTCAGCTTCCAAAAATTACAGTCCCACGTCATCCCGCGGACGAGTAAAAAGACACTTGCCTGGCTTATTTGAAATTTGAAATGTGACAGGTGCGGAAGGCACGGAACCGTAGGAAACACGCTGGCTGCATTTGACGCTATGCTGACGTGTCCGACTCTGACAAGTGAAACGCATTATTAAGTAATTCGGATCACTGCTATGTGGTTGCCAATTAGGTGTTACCGGTAGCCGATTACCTGCAACGGTAAACTAGGTGGGGCCCACCACGATGTCTGTGAGAAATTCACCCGGTCCATCTAGGGATGGACCGTGGTACGGTGGGACCCTTACCGTGGGGCCACTTTGACGTATGCATCATGTATCTACGCCATCCATTGGTTTTTTCTATATCATTTTATGACGTTATCTAAAAAATGAAGCATATCTAATCATCAGGTGGACCACACCATGAGAAACAGTGGTAAGTGGCTGCCCTATTATTAAATGCTTCTTAATATTTCTATAGAGTTTAAGATAAGGTCACGTGAGCCTGGATGAACACCTTCATCCATAGCTTTAGTGGTAAGAGACTGAGTGAAAGATACCTCGTTTCAATACTGAGGTCTTGGCATCGATTCCCTAGTGGGGGTGGCTAACAGTGATGTGTGAAGAATTGAAAGTGGGGTGTACTAACAAGCTAATAGAAAGAAAAAAAAAACTCCATGAAGGGAAAATCAAATATTAACTTATCTGAAACTTTTATGACTTATTAATTGTCAATCAATATTGTTTTCTAGATATAATCCACTTTATAATTGGATAATCAATATTGTTTTCTAGATATAATCCACTTCATAATTGGATAATCAATATTGTTTTCTAGATATAATCCACTTCATAATTGGATAATGCCTTAAAATGATATAGAAAAATGAATGGATAATGTAGATGCATAATACGTACATCAAGGAGGGTCCATGGTAACCCATGATAAGGGCCACACCGTCTTGGGTGAGGCTTGGGAGCGGATTATGTGTAGGGGTGTCAACGGGCGAGGCTCGAGCCATAAAAATCATAATTTTCAATAGGGCTAGCCCAATGGTTCGGGACGAAATAGTTCAAAATCTGGGTCAAGACCTACCCCAACCCTACCTATTGACTGCCCTAAACCTCACCCAACACGGCGTGGCCCTTCCCATGGGACCCACCTTGATCTGTGTATTTGTATCCATGATGTCCATTTGTTTTTCAAATCATTTTAAGGTATTATCTAAAAAATGAAATAAATCTAATTATCGTTGAACCATATCATAGGAAACAGAGGTGATTGAACGTCCTACCATTAAAAACTTCTTAGGGCGCACCTTAATATTACTGTAGCATTTATTTGCTATATAATTGGTTTATATGGTCACATAAGCCTGGATGGAGGTAAAAAAAACAAATATCAACTTGATCCAAAACTTTTGCAGCCCATTAATAGTAATCACCATTGTTTTGTATGGTATGACCCACTTGATGAATGTATCTGCTTCATTTTTTGGATCATGCCCTAAAATGATATATAAAAACGAATAGATAGTGTGAATATAGAATACATACATCAAGATAGGCCCCACGGTAAGCGCCGCACCGTCTTGGGTGAGTCCAAGTCTTACCTAATATGCTCCCAAAATGAGGCACGTAACTAGAAAAAGTTGGAGTAAATCCAATTTTACATGTGAGTGAATGGTCTACGGTGTAATGTGGTCGAGTTACTTAAAAGTCTAACGAGTGAAGAGAGCAATGCGGTCGAACAGTTCGATATATATACAAAAGACAATTGAGAGAAACAAAGCTTGGGCAACAAAATAGGAACAATTGTAAAAGAGAAATGTAACAAAAAGAAGGATTTAAAAAAAGACCTTTTGATTGTTATAACCATTACAGTAATGGAAGAAGGATCTTGAAGAATAAGTTGTAACAGAACTTTATAAAAGGCAGAAGAATTCAACCGAGCAAACAACCCAACAATAATCTATAAATCCAATCAAACCAAACAAATTTATCAATTTACTTTATCCTAGCTTATCCTACGAGTAGCGATAGTCCAGTAGCAGTAATTCTTAGCTATAGTTTTTTGTTGTAATTTAAATTTATGCTCGTACTATAGATTTGTTCTCTATCCAATATCACACAATTCTTTGAAGGGACGCATTCTTGTAGTTGTTCTTAGTGATTGATTGTGAGTTTTTCTTTTTGTTTGATTTCATCGGTATTCTGAAAGTCTATTCTTATGGAAGGCATAAAGCAATCCATCTTCGGATGAAGAACCTCACCTTCCGATTATCATCTTATCGTTATAAAATTCTCCAAGTGGCTGAGTAAGCGATTGATCTTCTCAGAATCTGGTCATATATGTTCATATCGGACATATCATTTTATTTTGGAGCTTGGGGTTGAAGTTGATCAATTTAGATCAAACCGCTTTATAAATTTTGTCATACACACGCATATGACATGCGACAGAAAATAAATTGAAGTGCCAACATTTTTTGCATGCCTTGTGGGACTACAAACTACTTGGTTGCCATAAATATACATTGTGCACTGACAGTGCAATAACTTTAGGAAGTACAAATATTTTGGCACATCCGGTGGAATTACAAACTACTTTCCATAAATATTCATTGTGCATTGGCTATGCAACAATTTTGGTGAGTGCCAACATTTTTGGTACACCCGATGGGACTAAAAAAACTACTTGGATGTCATTATTTTTTATTTTTTATTTTACACCAATTGTACAAAAAGAATGATTTTTGGCACACCAGTATACTTATCGGTGCAGTAATTTCTCGGAATCATAAGCCAAAGAAGTGATCATAATGCTTCAATAACCACTACTAATGCTATTGTAGCCAACGAGCCTTCCGCTCATGACGATGAGTTGCAAGTTCAATAGGTGCCTGAGCAAGGAAATCCACCACTTAGTACGAAAACTATTCCACCGAATCTAGGTAAACCATCGACATCGCAGGTTGAACTGCTTAAGATTATATCGATCGGGATGATTGATATACAATGAAGGATTCAACGCATCGCTGAATTATCGCGAGTTTAGGTTGAACACTCGAGAGCTTAGATGTAACACCCTGAAAATCGGGGGTCGAGCATAAGCTCCACTCCCGAGTTCCAACGCATCACTTATGCAACATAGATAATGATGATTAAATGTTGTCCATGTTAGTGCATTAAACATGAGTGAGATTACACTAAAACAGGATATCATACTCCAGAGACAGTTAAATTACGCAAGCGGAAGAACTGTGATAAATATATAAAGTATATAAACTGTTGTAAGTCTCCAGAGTGTGAACATGTTACCAGGTTAAATAGATATATGTATAATTTCCAAAATGGACCAAAAATGAATATACATGTGTTATTCAAAAAGACAAAATAGCAAGTGTAAAGACATCTAATCAACATCCCAGAAGTCCCCGTCAATCAGGCCACGGCTCACATGAACCCGCTTGAAAACTGCATGAAAGAAAATGCCTCCTCGTCATCCTCATAGTCCAGCTCTGCCTCGTAGGCATCACCTCCACCTGCAACTAAGACAGGGTCTGGTTGGTGTGTATAACACCGTCCCGTAATGTGGGAGTGAGTGATCAACTCAGTGGAACCATAAAGCAAAGGTTAACATGTTATCAATTCAGTCAAGTAGTAATGATAAAACAATAAAATCAAACATCCCTAAGTACTCTGATTAATGCAGGAATGATATGTATAAATGATGCATGCCCTCGCCTACACTCCCCCTGCGATCTTCATCTAACGGTCGCGCATGTCAGTCACTTCCTTAGTGCTCTCTACTTAACGCCAAACGGCACATGCAATGCGGTGAATGAGCGTGATTACCGAGTTCTTATTAGTCATTTTCATACAGCAGGATTTGGGAAGCTAAGGTACCTCCCTTATATCAATTTCCAAACAATGATCCATTCTAGGGTCGTCAGTCCTAGTAAATCTCATACGATAGGCAAGTTCAGGTCACTACCACCAACGCCCTACCAACTGACTGTCTATTTTCGAAGGCTCGTCGCCAACCCGATTGGGGACCACAGCCAGGCTGCACCGGGGTAGGCCTGTTTCATACTCGAGGTCACTCCACCAATGCCCTACCAACTGACAGTCTATTTTTGAAGGCTCGTCGCCAACCCGACTGGGGACCATAGTCAGGCTGCGCCAATGGAGGCCAACAGCTCGAATACAGTGTCCCATACCACCGTAGTCGGCTCACGAGTCTGGGTTGCTCACTGGTCACTACGGGGAGGCTCGTTGCCCCAGCATAGGCCGACAGCTCGACCACGGTGTCTCATACCACCATGCCCGACTCATGAGTCTTAACGGATCGAGGTACCAAGGTTAAATGAGTTTTCCATTGGTGAGTTTGGTACCTTAGATTCAAGCAGTAGCGTCCATACATGGTGAACATACATCAGGCCAATCGGGTTGCTTGACAAGTTCGACTGGTACGAGCGTACGCTGAATTAATCGACAAGGTACCGCTGTCGACGATCATCGTACGACTCGGATTCACCGAACGTGTCTCGTGTGGCGAAACGATTCGACCACTCGATCGGAAACCATTACCGATTGCCTGGACTATCGTATAGTCTCATTCACACTCCGAATGTAACAGATAATCACATGTGCTAGTTAAGATAGTATTGAACATACAATTCAATCACTACAATCATTTGAACATTAAAAGAATAAACATAACATCGCACATATGCATTTCATACTTAAATCACGTAGTTGGATCTAAGTTATGAGAAAGGATTTACTCACATAGCTAAGGTAATTGAGGATCTCGTCTTAACACCTTTAATAAAGACATTTCACAATTCAATTACTCATTTAGACATTTTATCGAACGCTTAAACTACGCACTTCAACATACATGACATATGTTGGTTATAACGTATATTAGGGCAAATCCATTCACGAAGGAGTCACCTTACATACAACAAATATGTATCCTAGGTTACAAGTCATGGCAAACGCTAATCCTGGTTCTTTACTTTCATTCTGACATTTTTACAAACACTTAGACTACTCCTTTCATCATATATGTATTAGACTAGTTATGACATATATCCTGGCAAGCCCTTTTACAAAGGAGTTGCCACAAACACAATAAGCATATATTCACGACGGATAATCATGACAAGCACGGATCCAAATTCCATACCCATTCAAACATTTCAACAAACATATGGAATGCATAGTTAATAAGCATAGTTCACACACATGTAATATATGGAAAACATCGCATCTAAGGGTATATGGTAGCAATCAAGTCAGTCATAAACCATTACTGACATTGAAAGCCTTGAAAACCATAACTTAAACATTTATAGTTTGCACCTTTCGCCGGTAGACTCGTAACGAACTCAGTTTAGACATTAAGCCTTTGTCTACGACACAACAATCACGTATAACATGAAATAGGTTAGCTACTTCATCACTTACACTATTGGAAACCCTAAAACAGATTAGGGTTAGGTTTTCTTACCTACGAAGGAGTCGGAATTGCCGGAATAGCGATGCAGAAGTGGTAGGTAAGCCCGTGGAGCGATGGGATTGAATCACAGGAACTCTCTCCCATTCTCTCTCACTTTCTCTCTTTCCTACTCTCTTGCTCTCTTCTCTCTCCTAGGTTTTCCAAATTCGTATAGAATGAGAGAGAGAGAGAGGGTTTAAAACCCTTATATAGGCCCAAAACTGACCGGAGTAGCCCTAGGGTCATTGTATACTTAGGTTATAGCTAGCCAAATGAGGACTGTTTCGATCCAACGGAGCACTTCTGGAGGCCCCTTTTCTGCGTGCGGTCGAACTTAAGCTCCCTGACATTGGATCTAAGTCGAGTTAAGTTTTCGGTCCGACCGGATTTACAGATCGACCATGACGGACCAGTTTCAGTTCAACGGTCACCGGTACTCGATCGAGGCCACAAGTACACTGACGTGTGTTGGAAATTTTTCTTGATCCGAGGGTGTAGTTGGGTCAGATTCTGACGGTTTGAAACCTTAGAATTTTCTGCAAGCGAACGGCTCAGTTTACTTAAATCTGAGCTCAATTTCTAAAAATATTCGCGTTTCTCACACCTTCGCTTTGGGCTCAAGTTGTGCGTTTCTGGGTATCATTAGGACTTGATTTCCGAGATGGTCGTCAAGCCCAACAAGTCGGTCTTAATCATTTAGTTTCGCAGTAATCGGACTTTCGACGCGCGGTACAGGTCCGATACGAAGTTTCAATGTGCTCCCGAAAGCAACTGGATTTTGAGATTGATCCTAGATTATAAGGTAATGTAGCGTTAATGATTCTACAAGTTTTGGGTCTTACAGTTCGTATTTAAAGTGGTTCAAGCGAATTTCACAGCTAATCTAGTTTAGCACTTAGTTATTTTCATCTGATTTCTAAAGGATTTGGTCCTGAGTGATTTTTGCCTGAGGTGTTACTCGGGTCTTTGTACGAATTTTTTCGGGACGTTACAATCTACCCTCCTTAAAGAACAATTTCATCCCTGAAATTGCCTAAGGATAATACGTAAAGGTTTATATACGTGTTAGGGTATATAATAACTACATCGGCCTAGCTCATATTGGTCTACCCCCTTAAAAGTTTCTATCTTTGAGGTTCGAAAACCAATTGCCAAATCATTATTATCGTGCTAAGTCTTGGATGATAAAGTTTACCTAAGGGTGGTATGTTCTACCCTTTATGATTGGGCTAATACGGAAAGTTAGTTGTTGTAGGCTCGAACCCGGTACGTCGATTGCCTGCCTGACCTGGGCAGACAACTCGTTGTATCCCTTCCTAATCCTGATGGATCCTGGTCTTCTACTTGGTCAAAGCAGTGAGTCCTTTGGTAATCACTCAGGATTGAGAATTGAGTTAAGCCGCGATTACCTTGTAGGGATATGGTTCTAAAATTCTGAAATCTGATCATCCTAAGTATTTAAGGAGTATTATAATTCGCTAGGAGGTTCCAAGCCTCATGTCTATAAGGTTGTCCTTTGGATCTTGTCCAATGAGAGTTCTTGTTTACCCTATGTTTAACTTGGTAGATAATAAGTTCTTTCATGGTGCTCATAGTCAAAAGGTTATACTAGAGGGGTTTTTCCGATCATACGACTAAGGGGTTATGGGCAGTTTGCACTTCGATTACATTAACTTCGGGAGGGAAGGAAGAGTCAAGAGTTCTAAATATTTCAGAAGTTTGGGGTGTTAGCAACATAAGGCAGCAGGAAAGGAAAGAAGAGAGACATTTCCTTAACGCGGTACGAGCCTTGAATTTACAAGGGAAATAAGAAACTTATAATATTTTACTGTAGTTCGCCTCTAACATGAGCTTACAGATTATTAACCTATGAAACTCAATCTTACCCGAGGGTTCTAATTTATTTGTACAAAACAACTAAAAATATATATATCTTTACGTATAATCAAATTTAATCACAGGATAATTCCTAGTATGATTATAAATAATTCCTAAATAGACACCACATATGAAAATATATGACCAGCCTATTGGTAACTCGAAGTTATAGAAATTTTTCGTTTCAACCCTTCTATTATTTACAACATACTTGTCACCTTTAGTTACCATATTATTTTTATAATGTGTATAGTAATCCATTGTTAGGCCTATTATTTCATACGAATTGGTTTAATAGACCCAGTGTCTACCAATAGTAATACAGGTGTACCTTGAATGTGGTTAGTGACCTCAAAGGTCAAAGGCGCTCAGTTGTTGACTCAAGTGCTTCAACTGTAAGTGCATGCACATGAGCTTGTTGAGGATGGTTTGGTTGCGCTGCCATAGGTCGTTGAGGTGACCTATTCTGAGGTACAGGTGGTCGGTAAAATGGCTGCGCTGGTGATGTAGATCGTAGAGGTGGAGTCGCTATCTCACGTGGTGGCCGGCGGTCGATCTTCTGAGGTGGCGTGATACCATTGTCTTTCATCTTGGTAAAATAGAAGGGGTCAGTGTGTCCCCCTTTGTTGCAGTATATACATCAACGCTTCGCTCGCCTTTGCTGGGTCGGCTGAGCCATGGGCCTGGGAGGTGAGTCTACATGTGGCCTCTTACTTAAGACTGGCCAGTGTTGTGATTCGGGCTGAGGCCACGGGCCCATTGGTATACGTGTCTGAAAAACTCTGTCTCCATCTTGTTTAGCTCATAAAGACACGTTGACTGGCTCGATGTAATTGGGAATGCTAACACAACTCATCTTAGCGTGGATTTCGGGCCGCAGCCCATCTGAAAAACGCCGCATTTTCATCGTCTCGTCAACTAGGATCAAAGGAGCGTGTCTGGCTAGCTCCGTAAATTTGTTCTCATATTCTGTCACGGTCATCCTTCCCTGTCGGAGGCGAAGAAACTCACCTTCCTTTTCATCACGGTACGTGAGAGGGAAATACTTCCTGTGGAAGCGCGTCTTAAAGGCCGCCCAGGTCCACACGTGTCCTGTGGGAGCTATTCGTAAGATGCAGTCCCACCATAAATTAGCCTCATTCTCGAACATATAGGTGGCTAGCTCAACTGGTTCTGCCTCAGTGCAGTGTAGCGGCTTTAACATCTTAGAGATGCGATCTAACCAGCATTCAGCCTCCTCGGGTCTGTGAGTACCCGCAAAAGTGGGAGGACGGAAACGCTGAAAGCGCTTAAAGAGTCCGCTGGTATTTATGTTCCCACCAAGGTGCGTAGGTGGTGCAGGCGTAACCACACTCATATTCTGGGCAAGGGCCCCTGTTATGGTGGCAAAAAACTGTTGTTGTTGCTGCATCAACAACATCATTTGCTTCAGCCTATCAGGAGGCGAAGCGAACTGTGGTATGTGAGGTATCGAGGTAGACGCACGGTTCTGCTCTGTAACCGGTGGTGCAACAGGTGCAAGCCCATTAGTGGGCTAGTGGCCGGCTGTGAACCCGGCATCGTCTCAAAGTCTGAGCTCAAGCTAGGGTCCGTATGGTTACCGTTCAGGGGAGATGCCCCGTCACTCGATTCGCCAATCGTAAGACGAGTCGCGCTCCGAGTACTCTTAGGTGGCGTACCCTATATATAATATAGGGCGCAACCCGTGTCAGATTTAGCATAAGCACATATACGCATCCACATCACTCACATTCCAAACCAAAGGAAACTTCGTGCATTTCATTTACTAAAATTGTCACAATACATGAGGTGTACCATTACATGGATCATGACAGAAAATGCAGGTGAACTAATCTAAGCAAAGTTTCAACTGCGATATTGCTAAGCCTATCAAGGCGACCACACAGAAGCAAGAAGGCAAGCAACAAAGCTAACTAAAAGACGACCACACATGTGACTAGTTGTCCAAATCTGTTGATGGAGGAGGTGCACCCTTATCCTGTAGACAACACAGGATAGCCCTCAAGGTGTGAGATATTTTATTAAATTTTCTCTTCATGAAGGCCCTGACTTTCTTCAAGCTTGGCCCGGGTCTCTTTGACCTTATGTCGCAGGGTAACCTGACCCTCCTCAATCTGAGCCAAACGGGCTTCTAAAGCAGCCCGATTACTGTCGCGCTCATGTGTAACAAGAGGAGAGCCCTCATAAGGGCCTTGGGCCTCCACTTCTTCCTCTTCTTGCCCTTCCTCTGACTCATCTCTCTTCTTCTATCTCATTACTTTCTTCCTCATCACTTTCTATCTCATCCCCATACTCGCTAAGCCGGCTTGACGTTATCGAGGGCCAATCTTCATGTTGTTAAGCGTAGTCTCATTAATGAAGTGGATTGATGCAACATCATCCATGTTGAGTTTATAGCCGAACTCTCGAGCAATCTTGCATACAAGTCGGCCAAAAGGAAGTGAGATATCATTCCTAATAGAGTGTACGGTCTAAATTATCTGTAGTAGAGCGAAGGTAGCAGACACGACTTGTCTCCTTGCCTAACTCTGTATAGGAAACGAGTGCATTTGGTACGGTTACTCGACCGGGGATACACGTTATATGTGCATATGTTGTGGAGTAAACGGAAGTCATCTGACATCTTGGTTGAAGCGAGGCCAGTCCCCCGCCTTCAATGCTCGAGCTGGCCACAGAGGAATCACGTGCGGAGTCTCTTCTCCCACTTACTAACGCAATTTCTCTCGCTAGCATGTACCGATCCCTTCAGAACACCCATGACACGAGCAATATCATCCACACCAACGTAATCTCCTGCCTTCCCAAAGGGGTGGAAAACTGGAGAGACTTCAATAACAGATTCCGAATGAGGGCGTAAAAAGTGCGCACAGTGTTTTCGCTTGCAGGCTCCTTTCCCTCAAAATGAGTCCCCACCCATTTTTCGCGAGAAAGTCGATGACTGGGTAAGTTTCATACAACTTTTCATCGACGTGTGCTTCAAACACGACCTTGCGGTTGCGGAACTTACTGAGACTGATGTTCGGTAGCAGCGATCTCTCTAACGGAATCCGAGGATCAAGGTCTTGCTTGGACCTCCGTTCTTGCCCGACACTGGTACTTGCTTCGGCATCGGCCCTCCTCGTAGGATGACGTGGTCGGCTTGGCCTGGCCTCATCCGAGGCCACTCTTTTCCTCGTCATGAGAGACAAGAGCGTAGAGATGGAGAAGATGGCGGTGACCACTTCAAAGAAAGCCATTGAGAATAGGATGGGTTGGTAGGTCTTGGAGTTGTGAGACACACAAGTGGGTTTGTGTACTCAAATGGGAAGAAAAGAGGGAGATGGTGTGAAAAATGAAGGAAAATGTGGTGTTTGGAAGATATGGAAGAAGATTTGAGAGGGATTGAAAAAGTTAGTGGGGTTTAAATCAATTGGAAAGAGAAATAGGGAGGTAGTGATGATGAAAGAAGAAGATTTGAAGCTTTGAAGATAGATTTGTGCAATGGGTTAGAGAGGAAGAGAGATTGGAGAGATTTGGAAGAGAATATGGAGTGGAGGTGGGTTTGAATCGTGCAAAAATACCATAAAAGGGTTTTTTAGAGAAGGGAGAGGGGTCCCACACGTGCGTGGGGGCCCACATGATCGGTCGGCTGGCGGGGGCCCCCGCCCGGGCCCCGCTGGGCGTCTGCCTTGCCGGCGGTGGGTCTGCAGGGGCGGGGTTCACACCACCCCGGGGTGGCGAAAAGTCATGGGACCCACCTTGGATCCCCTTTTAAGTAGCAGTATGGCCCCCCGCATTAGTTTGGTACACATTCGCACTCCCACTTGCAAATATTCACGCTTTGGCGTGTTTTGCGTGCGAGATTGACTGAATCGGCGTCTAAACTCGTCGATGGACGGATTAAGAAGAGATTTGGATCGTCTTACACGATCCACGGGGCCTACGGAGTGAACTACGAAGGTCAGTTTCGGCCGAATCCGACATCCAAACAAACTGAAAATCCTATAACTGTTTCTACGTTCTATCGCACCCTCCTAAGTTAAAGTACGTTAGTGGGCGTCGTGTAACCATAACCCAGGTCCAGTTTAATCCAAATCATGCTTTGATAAAAACTTGTAACACCCTGAAAATCGGGGGTCGAACATAAGCTCCACTCCCGAGTTTCAACGCATCACTTATGCAACACAGATAATGATGATTAAATGTTGTCCGTGTTAGTCCATTAAACATGAGTGGGATTACACCAAAACAGCATGTCATACTCCAGAGACAGTTAAATTATGTAAGCGGGAAGAATTATGATAGATATATAAAGTATATAAACTGTTGCAAGTCTCCAGAGTGTGAACATGTTATCAGGTTAAATAGATACATGTATACTTTCAAAAATGGACCAAAAATGAATATACATGTGTGATTCAAAAAGACAAAATAGCAAGTGTAAGGGCATCTAATCAACATACAGAAGTCTCCCGTCATAGGCCACGATCCACACATGAACCCGCCTGAAAACTGCATGAAAGAAAATGCCTCCTCGTCATCCTCATAGTTCGGCTCCGCCTCGTAGGCATCGCCTCCACCTGCAACTAAGACAGAGTCTGGTTGGTGTGTACAACACTGTCCCGTAACGTGAGAGTAAGTGATCAACTCAGTGGAACCATAAAGCAAAGATTAACATGTTATCAATTCAGTCAAGCAATAATGATAAAATAATACAATCAAACATCCCTAAGTACTCTGATTAATGCAGGAATGGTATGTATAAATGATGTATGCCCTCGCTTGCACTCCCTCTGCGATCTTCATCTAACGGTCGCGCATGTCAGTCACTTCCTCAGTGCTCTCTACTCGATGTCAAACGGCACATGCAATGCGGTGCATGAGCGTGATTACCGAGTTCTTATTAGTCCTTTTCATACAGCAGGATTTGGGAAGCTAAGGTACCTCCCTTATATCAATTCCTAAACAATGATCCATTCTAGGGTCGTCAGTCCTAGTAAATCTTATACGATAGGCAAGTTCAGGTCATTACCACCAACGCCCTATCAACTGACAGTCTATTTTCAAAGGCTCGTCGCCAACCTGATTGGGGACCACAGCCAGGTTGCACCGGGGTAGGCTTGTTTCATACTCAAGGTCACTCCACCAACGCCCTACCAACTGGCAATCTATTTTCGAAGGCTCGTTGCCAACCCGACTGGGGACCACAGCCAGGCTGCACCAATGGTGGCCGACAGCTCGAATATAGTGTCCCATACCACCGTAGTGGGCTCACGAGTTTGGGTTGCTCACTGGTCACTACGGGGAGGCTCGTTGCCCCAGCGTAGGCCGACAGCTCGACCACGGTGTCCCATAACACCATGCCCAGCTCATGAGTCTTAGTAGATCGAGGTACCAAGGTTAAACAAGCTTTTCACTAGTGAGTTTGGTACCTTAGATTCAAGCAGTAGCGTCCATACATCAGGCCAATCGGGTTTCTTGACAAGTTCGACTGGTACGAGTGTACGCTGAATTAATCGACAAGGTACCGCTGTTTTCGATCATCGTACGACTCGGATTCACCGAATGTGTCTCGTGTGGTGAAACGATTCGACCACTCGATCGAAAACCATTACCGATTGCCTGGACTATCGTGTAGTCTCATTTACACTCCAAATGTAACAGATAATCACATGTGCTAGTTAAGACAGTATTGAACATACAATTCAGTCACTATAATCATTTGAGCATTAACAGAATAAACATAACATCACACATATGCATTTCATACTTAAATCACGTAGTTGGGTCTAAGTTATGAGAAAGGATTTACTGACATTGAAACATTTCAACAAACACATGGAATGCATAGTTAATAAGCATAGTTCATACACTTGTAATATATGGAAAACATCGTATTTAAAGGTATATGGTAGCAATCAAGTCAGTCATAAACCATTACTGACATTGAAAGCCTTGAAAACTATAACCTAAACGTTTATAGTCTGCACCTTTCGCCGGTAGACTCGTAACGAACTCAGTTTAGACACTAAGTCTTTGTCTACGGCACAACGGTCACCTATAGCATGAAATAGGTTAGCTACTTCATCACTTACACTATTGGAAATTCTAAAACAGATTAGGGTTAGGTTTGCTTACCTATGAACGGAGTCAGAATCGCCGGAATAGCGATGCAGAAGCGGTAGCTAAGCCCGTGGAGCGATGAGAATGAATCCTAGGAACTCTCTCCCACACTCTCTCACTTTCTCTCTCTTTCCTTCTCTCTTTGCACTCTTCTCTCTCCGAGGTTTTCCAAATTCATATGGAATGAGAGAGAGATGGTTTAAATCCCTTATATAGGCCCAGAACTGACCGGAATGGCCTGAGGGTCATTGTATACTTAGGTTATAGCCAAATGGGGGCTGTTTTGATCCAACGGAGCACTTCTGGAGTCCTCTTTTCTGCGTGCGGTCGGACTTAAGCTCCCTGGTATTGGATCTAGGTCAAGTTAAGTTTTCTGTCCGATCCGATTTACAGATAGACCGTGGCGGACCAGTTTCAGTTCAACGATCACCGGTACTCGATAAGGGCCACAAGTACACTGACGTGTGTTGGAAATTTTTTCTGATCCAAGGGTGTAGTTGGGTCAGATTCTGACGGTTTGAAACCTTAGAATTGGCCCGCAAGCGAACGACTCAGTTTACTTAAATCTGAGCTCAATTTCTAAAAATATTCGCGTTTCTCACATACTTCGCTCTAGGCTCAAGTTGTGCGTTTCTGAGTATCATTAGGACTTGATTTTCGAGATGGTCGTCAAGCCCAACAAGTCGGTCTTAATCGTTTAGTTTCGCAGTGATCGAACTTTCGACGCGCGGTCCAAGTCCGATACGAAGTTTCAATGTACTCCCGGAGCAACTGAGTTTTGAGATTGATCCTAGATTATAGGGTAATGTAGCGTTAATGATTCTATAAGTTTTGGGTCTTGCAGTTCGTATTTAAAGTGGTTCAAGTGAATTTCACAGCTAATCTAGTTTAGTACTTAGTTATTTTCGTTTGATTTCTAAAGGATTTGGTCCTGAGTGATTTCTGCCTGAGGTGGTACTCGGGTCTTTGTACGGATTTTTTCGGGACGTTAAATTAGATTAAAGCCTTTAACAAGTGAATGGTTGGCTAAACTGAGAGCATGAATCGATTGATGACTTTATATTTTGAAAGAGCACTGTTGAGACTCAACTATTGCATATTTTCCCTCATTTATATATATCTTGGTTTTATGAACATGATAATGCTTAATGGTATATTTTATAGATGTTTGTGTTGCAAGGTGAGTTTAAGAGCTTAGATTGAAAAGAATGTTAAAAGCATGAATTTGATGCTCAAGAATCACCAAGGCAAAGAATGGATCTTTGGAGACCAAGATGGAAGATTTCAAGACCCCAAGATTCAAGAAAATTGTAGACACTAGAAATCAGCGCCCACGCTGATTTGTATGATATGTTTTAGTGATGGGAGTGATTAGGCTGATTTGTGGATGTTGGAGTCGCCACTAGCCAATTAATATCTAAGTCCCGCAGTCGGCTAGATCCCACGGAATATGTAAGGTTGGAGAAATCCGAACACTCTCCTACCTTTGGTTGACTCCTGGTCTGCGATTCGAGATTCTGGGTAAGGGACCTCGGTTACAAAGAGGGAAGGGGTTAGGCACCCTCTCTGCCCGTACAAATGTACGGTCTCTACTTAGTGTGGTATGACAATCTTAAGGGATGGTGGATGCTGTGGTCGTGATGAGACTAGGCACACACGCGAATTTCTGATGTAGCAAGATCCGAGATTTCTGTAAGCCACAGAGCATACGTCCAACGGCGTATCTAGAAGGCGAATGTGATGATGCTTATGTAAAAAGGTAAGAAAAATAAACTAGGTCTCTAGGAATTTCTGGTGTGATAGGATCCGATGTACGGCAAGTCACAGAGCATACGTTCACTAGAGTTGTAGAGAAGCAGGGGAATTGAGAAGGGAATAGATGTCATGGTGAATGCTTGTATGCAAAATGAATGGATCTTTGGCTTGATCTTTGAGTAGGCTAAGATATGGATTGAACCATGATCAATCTGGGCTAGGTTTATGAATTTGAAAGGTTGAGAGAAAGGTTAGGAGGTGGCTTGAAAGATCAGGGCTTTGAGGACTTGGGAGCTCCTTCCCTCTCCTTCACTCTCTTCCTTTATTTCTTCTTCTCTTTCTCTCTCTCTCTCTCTCTCTCTCTCTCTCTCTCTCTCTCTCTCTCTTCCCTTGGATGAGAAGGTGTGTTTGCAATGAGAAGAGGAGAGGGCTATTTATAGCCTTCTCCAATGGCATTGCTGTAAATATGGAGTAGGTAAGGATTAAAATTATGAAATGGAGGCTTGTGATTCGCTAGGGAGAGAAGAGCGCCACGTGGCGCGCTCCCATTGACTATTGAGGTGGGTAAAACGGTAAATAGTGAAGATGGGAGGGCTAAATTTAGGGAAAAGTTACCTTTTAGACGCTGGGACAACTGTCCACTCGCAGCCGGCGACCTTCGCCGACGAGTCGACTCCCCGCGGTAGCAAGCTAGGTGACACCCGATTTTACCTCTTCGGGCAGTAGTCAGACTACCACCCGGGCTTTATTCGGGCAGGGCTCGGGCGTGTGGGTTCTGCTTGCTATGTTGGTTCGCCTGGTGATCCTCTTTTGGGGGTTCACGCTCAATAGTGGGCTTAGGTTTGGGTAAAGGGCTCCTAGTTGGGTATAAGGTAAGACGAGGTTGTATGTGGGATGAACGGTTTAGATCGAGGTTTTGGGTCTCAGTTTGGAAATTGAAGACTTTTGGGTCAGGATTAAGTTTAAAGTGGGATTAAGGTTTGGTGCAGGATATGATCATGTTTCCTCGATTGTCTTAGCCTTATCAAGATGTTAACCTGGGTGGGGTGTCTACAAAAATCAAGTGGAGAATGAAGGAAGTGTCGAAATTAGTACAGAAATTCACAGAATCTGAGCTTAGATGTCATCGAAGAATTACAGAAAAATTGAGTTTGGTTGCTAGACAAACTGGATGCATTCTTCGATGACATCGAAGGTTGTTCAATGACATCGAACCGTTACGCAGATTTTACGCGGACTGTGTAAATTTGAAGCAGTTTTACGAATCTATACGGACAAGGCTATAAATATGAGTTTCCTAAAGACTTCTGGGGATATCTAGAGTTTTTAGAGAACATATCTAGGGTTTTTAGAGAGCTCTCAAGTTCTATAGTTTTAGAAATTATTTTTCGTTACAAGTTTTTAAATCTTTATTAATTTTTTCTTACTTTCTTGTTGCTTTTTATTTGCCATTTAATTATGTTTTTCTAGTTCCCTCTAACCTAAGCCAGAAGGGAAGCACCTGGGTTTAATGATTCTTTAAGTTTCATGTACCACCAGTTCAGCCAGTGCCACATATACTTCCCTTACGGCGAAATGCACCATCTATTCTTATCCTTGGTCTAAACAAAATTTGCGAAATTCACCGATACTGGTAGATTTTAGATGGTTTGAATATATTCTTGTCCAGGATGTATGAATTTCATCCCACCGATAGATTTCAGACATCCTGAATGTGAGAATGACAACTTAATCGTAGAAGCCAGGAATCAAGGGATACCTGAGGGGCAATCTTTGCCTAGAAATCAACATTTTGGCTCACTTTTGAGTAATCAAATGGTGTTTAAATGAGGTGATTGTAAATCCATTTAAAAATTCATCGAATTACATTTTCAATGAGTGCAAGTTCACCCAAATTGAACATGTAATGAGGGAGTTATGACTGTTTTGTGGGATCAACGATCTATACTGAGTATTGGTAATCTATAATGAGTATCGACGAACCGCAATAAATTTGGGCATAATTTTGAGTAATCAAATGGTGGTCAAATGAGGTAATTCTAAAAGCATTAGAAAGTTTATCAAATTACCTTCCAAACGAGTACAGGATTATCTAAATCGGACATATAACGAGGGAGCTATGACCATTTTCGTGAGACAAATGATCATCGGTGAGTACTGGTGATTCACAATGAGTTTCTGCAAACCACAATAACATTGTAGCTCTTTTGAGTAATCAAATGATATCCAAATGATGTGATTTTAAAGGTATTTAAAAGATCATCAAATTATCTTTACAACAAGTATAAGATCACCCAAATTAGATGTGTAACGAGGGAGTTATGAGTGTTTTCATGGGATCTGCGAGCCATATGGAATTCTGATAGTATGACTATTCATCAATTTCAACATTCTTCATTTACAATAATTTATCCATTTAAGCATTCATCACACTCATCTATTCTCCCACTAATCATACCTATAAAAAATAATTATAAAGGAAACCACGCACCCTCATTCCTTTCACAAACTCTTATAATTAATATTCAAAATGCGCACATACACACAAGTCACTATTATTATAACCTAAACCTACATTTGGCTGTTATAATTTGTATGTCAGAGAGTGTGGCTGAAAATTTAAAGAAATAGCTAAAGCTTGCGAGAATAGATGAAGTAATGCTAGAAACTCGGAAGTGAATCCACGGATGTGACAAATTGAAAAAAAAAAAAAAAAGAAGAAAAAAGGAAAAAAAATAAAAAAAGGCTAAATAACATTTCCGCACAATTATCCTAACGGGTGATAAAACATTCATCCACATCGCCCATCTGTCTTGACAACTCATTTTATACCATGATCCTAAAAACAAAGCATATCCAAATCTTAGGTGGACCACACTATAATTGACCATTAAAAACTCATCACAGGCCACACATTTTTTGGATTGAGCTGATATTAGTGTATTCCCTTCATCAAGCTCTTTGACCTTATCAACAGGTTGGATGGCAAATAAACGTTCCAGTAGCCCCCCCAGAAAATTTTAATGATGGTATTAATCACCATTGATTTCCTGAGATTTGGATCTTCTTTATTTTTGGAATCATTCCCTAAAATGAGTTGTCAAAACGTATAGAAGGCATAGATATAATTAATATATATGACAGTGGGCTCCACATTCAAGGATCCCACCCTCCTCTGTAGATCCGGAGATCAACCAAAGCCGCGCCTCATGGATGAGGCAGATACAAAATCAAGTGGGCCACGAACAGGAATAAACGCCGACCATTGAAACATTCCTGTGGCCATAGAAATGACTTTATCTTTTCACTCCACACCCATGGAAATGACTTTATAACCATTTGGATGACATATAAATATCATGATGGGCCCCACAAATGTTGCAACGGTAGCTGTTCGATGCCCACTTTTTTCCATCGTGTGGCCCGATTGGGTTTTGGATCAGCTTCATTTTTTTGGCTGATGCTCTGTCATGAGTTGGAGAAAAGGATGGACGGGTTGGATATCTCACGAATATCACGGTGGGCTCCACCATAATGTTTATATGCTATCCAAACCGTTGAAACCTTCCTGGGCTCCACCTTGATGCTCATATGCTATCCAAACCGTTTATAAGGTCATTGGGAATGGGATGAAGTGAAAACACCAAAGAGATAGCCTGATACAAAACTTTTATGCCCATAAGAATGCTTCAACGGTGCTCACTGAATTCCCACTGTTTCCTCTCGTGTGGCCTACTTTAGTGGTGGATATACCTAAGTTTTGGTTGTACATCCTTAAATGAGCTCGAAAAACGGACGGACGGGGTGGATTTGTCACAAACATCTCTGTCTGACCCACCCAACATCCTTGAGCAGGAACTTCCTGCGAAGGACTTTGCAGGAAATCCGCATTCCCTGTAGGCGGGGGCACATGCAACTACAACTTCCAAGTATATCCGTACAACAGTGGATCCACTGTGAAGCTTTGTAGATGCTATTTGCAGGGCCCACCCCTATGTGTGCATGACATCCAAACCGTCCATAATGTGAGGATCCTCACTTTATCCTTATAACACAAAAATCATAAAGATCCAAAACTCAGGTGGGCCACACCATTAACTTATTGATGGAGACGCCACTATTGAGATCCTTCCGATCGTGTGCAGCGCCACCTTATTTTTTAAATTCCATCAAATTCATTCAGAACACGTGTCCCAACAGGATGAAAGGAAACCCAAAAAATCAGGCCATTCCAAAACACGGGTGGGACACACCACATGATTTTAGAGGTTTTTGGCTGATATTTCATGGTGTGGCCCATCCGAGTTTTGTTTTAGCCTGATATTTGGGCTCCATCGATGAAATGAGGGGATGCAGATGATGGATGGATTGGATTTCATGTGCATACCCAAGTCCCCACGGTCTCAGTCGGGTCTGGTCAATTCAGCCCAGACTCGTGCGAGTACCAACTCGACTCAGTACCCAACGAGTCATCACAGTCTTCAAACCACGGTGGGGTGTGGAAACCGTTGACAGCAACTACAAGCCCATTCTCCCAACCAACAAAGAAACGCCACGTGTCAGCATCCTATGCTGATAGTCCACGTGAAAATGTTTTACCATGATCATGCTGTTCATATGGTGGGCCACCACACGGATGTGACCATGTCCCATCAGCAGCCTGAGAAAGGGACAAATCAGCTCAAACGAAGGAACGGCGCATACAACCAAAACTAGTAGCTGAATGGTTGTTGTCCAATTACTGTGCCTTTTGTCCTGAAACAGACCATTCATGTTGTGGCCCACCACATCAACGGCTCCAATCACGCCATATATTGACAAAATGTACCACAGCAATGAGTCAGTCACTAACGAGATTGATCTATTCGACCTCATGGTAATTACTAATTACCATACATTTGAGCTGTTTGGAGCCCACCCTGATGTTTGAATGCCATCCAAGCCATCCATTAGATCAGATGTGTCTCCTAATGTTATATAGGCCTGGATCCCAAATAACAGCTTCATCCATAAATCAGGTGGGCCACACAAAAGGGAACAAATCAGAGACATTGGAGAGAGTGACACCAACCATAGACACTTCCATATGAAATGTGGGGTCCATGTATTGCTACTATACCATCCAAACCATTAATCAGGTGAGCCCCACAAGAATGAAGGGGCACACCAAAACTCAGGCCACTCCAAAAACTCAAGTGGGCCACACCACGTGAAAATAAAGGTTTTAGGCAGGATTGTAAATTTCTGTGGTGTGTCCCACCTTGAGTTTTAGATCAGTATGGTTCTTCGGGTACGTTGCAAGGATTCACAGAGGATGCACGGCTTAGATTGCACGTATACATCGCTGGTGGGCCCCACAGCTCAAATGTATGGAATGAATCATTTGTTCAAACGCATACGACCGTTACCCCTACAACTGTATGGTTCATACAATCTGTAGTGAATAAGATCAGTCACAAGAACAGTCAGTTCAATCAAAGGAAACAACAACAACAATAACAACAACAAGAACAAAAAAAAAAAAAAAAAAAAAGAAGAAGAAAAACACCCATAATTATCACAATTCAATTCGATGGTGCATCCAAACACGGCCTGAAGATTCAAGCAAATGATACATTAAAACACCTGAAAAGCCTAAATGCATGCAAAATCACTAGGAAAGATTCTGAAAACTCAAACAGAAGCTAATCTATTATTTATATCACAAACCAAGTAGAAACATCTTACTCACACTTTCTAATTCCTTCACTGCCGCTGCATCCGTTCGGGCAAAATATATACAGTTCTGTGATTGGTTGAGAAGAAAATATAGAACTAATAGAAGCAACAAAGCAGCAGCGACGACAAACGAAGAGGGTAGAATGCAACAGTTGATAAATCAATTCATACTATCTTCTTCGATGGTTTTAGCTTAGCATATCACAAGAGCCCAACATCGAGGGCTCCCGATAAATGGAAATGATTGTCTCTATCATATTATAATATAGATCACCTTCCACTCTGGTGATCAAGGTGTTCCAAAACGGTAACAGTGGCCATAATGGCCACCACCGTTACCGTTATGATACGGGCCGTAACGGCCATTATGGCCATGTATCAGCCGTTATGACTGTTTTTATTTTTTGAAAAAACTATTACAGAACCGTAACGAGCTATCATGGGACATTACAGGGCCGTTATAACCTATTTTTTCTATAACGGCCATTACGGTCGTTTCGGCCCAGTAACGCATAACGGTTATGACCGTTACCGTTACGTAACGGCCGTTACGGCTATTACGTAACCGATTTTGAATACCTTGATGGTGATTTGGGACCGTCCACCTAGTGGGCCCTATTGTGGATGGTCCACGATTCAAAATCCATGACAATCCTAGTTATCACTTCCTCGGATTTCTCCATTGTTTTTTGGCTACCAATTAAATATTTAGAATCACCCTAATTCAGTGACTTTTGAACCATTGACCATACATGTGGTAGGGCCCACTACATGGACAATCCTGATCTACCATCCCTCCTACCCATGGTGTGCCGTAAAGGCCTTACGTAAAGGTAACAGTGGCAACCGTTACATGTTATGGGGTTGTAACGGCCGTAACAACTATTATGGAAAAAAAGAAAGAAATGTAATTGCTATTAACAACACGTTACATCCTCTATAAAAGCCATAATAGCCCCGTAATGGTCTATTACAAGACATATACAGGTTTTTCATACTTTTTAATCAACATTATAGGGCAGATGTAGGTTTTTCGGGGGGTTTTTTCAATAAATTAAAATAAAAGAGAGAGACCGCAACGGCCGTTACGGGGCTGTAACAGCCGTTATGCCCCGTATCGTAAAGGTAACAATGGTGGCCATTATGACCACCGTTACTATTACGGAACACGTTGCTCCTACCGCATGAATGTTGGAAGGGGGGCTGCATTGTAATATGATAGAGACATCTTAATCATATCATTTCCCACTGGTAATATTTGTACAAGAAAAACATGCCCGGATGGTGTTGAATTCTCTCATACGCCCATGAATGCTCGGCACTGGGATTCCCAATGCTTCTTTGCCTGCTGAACACGCTCTATTCTCTCTCTTTGCAGCCGTTGCTCCCAATACTCGTGGCAGCTGTTACAAGATGCGCCATGCGGTAAGGAAAGGTAATCATAACCGAACGGAAGCAACATGGTGTGTGCTTGCAATTCTGATAAGTGGGCCATAGGTAATCCAGACAATTGCTCTGTTGCTCCCACCAGGGATGGAATACAACCCCAAAATCTCATCAATAGGACAACCTTAACCTTTCGATTTGTGGCCATGGTTATGGAGAGAGAATACCAACACCAGAAAAACAAAAAGAAAAAAATCCAAAGAATGATCATTGGGATCTTCCTATCTGGAATATTCTCAAGGCATGGTTCATCCATAGTGGGACAAAACAGACTGATGGTCTGGATCGGGCCCACTTCTTATAATTGAAGCGGGACATGTAAAATATAGTTCCCCACAGAAAAATACCTTCTACTCAATAAAAGGCTTAGCTCCTCCAAATGCACAGCACCTTCATATACTCCTTCCTGAAACATATGTACATTATGCAATGGATACTTGTATATGAATATGGAATCATGGGGGTGTTTGGATGCACCAAATTTCATGAATATCATGAAATTTGGCACCAAATAATCATAAATTTCATGATATTTGCTACAACCAAACACACCCTAGAGTGAAAAAAAATGAAAAGATTGAAACAGATGGCGATTACTTACCTGACGGCATAAAGGACATTTTGATTTGGGTTTTGCGGACTTTAATCCGTCAACAATGGTCACTGATGCAGCAGAACAAGCACACATATAGCAAAAGATATGGCCACATGTAAGAGAAACCGGATCAAATACTGTGTCCTGAAAATCCAAATGAAAATTCTCAATATAATGAAAACAGATTTATCATCCTTATCACAGGCAGCAGTTTTGCCTGATAATCAAACTGCCTTCAATCCATAAATCAGTTTGAACGATTTCCGTTGTGTGTGCGCATGAGTTCGTGTTTTTCTGTGAATGTGGGTGCACTCCCAATTCCTTCCAAAAGAGAGGAATGCTGATTGTGGGCGCCCCATCTTCAAGTTCCGAGCACAAAACGGCACCAAGTACCAATGTGGCCCATTTGTGCAGTGTCTGGCAAGGTATTCAAAATCGGTTACGTAACGGTAATGGTCATAACCGTTACGCGTTACGGGGT
>JAJHSJ010000018.1:7897467-7969678 GCA_021015155.1 Magnolia officinalis | reverse complement strand
CCAACATCATTTTCTGGAATTGTAAGAAATAATTGATTATACTAAGCGTTCTAGTAGAGAAATTTGAATACAAGTCCGTTGCCCATACAACTGTTGAATTTTTTTGTATTCGTACACTGCTTAAAAATCTTCACATCTATCTTTCATCTCTACCAATCCCATGGTGTGACAATATCAGTGCAATCTCTTTAGCTTTTAACTTTATTTTTCAAGCTTACATAAAATATATTGGAGTTGATTATTATTTCATTAGAGAGAGTCATATGAAAGCACCAGGACATTCATTATATATCTCAAAATCAAAACATCGATATCTCTTCACCAAATGATTATTTTTACTTAATGAATTTATATATTTACACGCGTGTGCTCTCGTACCACAGTCGGATTTCACTACAATGGGTATTTCAACCGTGACCTGGTGTTAAAACTCCTGTAAGTCTACCACCAAGGCATGACCTCATGGGCGTTTTAAACTAGAAACCGATTCCTCTGCACCTGTTGCTCAGTAAGCTCATTCCACAAATTTGTGTGGGCCACACTGTGATGTGTGCATGACATGAAATCCATTCTGTTCATCACGTGTGCCCCCTCGATCCTGATCTCGACCGTCCACGTCCCAATTGTTTCCTGTCACGTGACCCATCTTTGTCTTGGATCTGCATGATTTTTAGACACGGGATGAAGCTGAAGCTGCTCACCTTAAAGTGAATATGGGCCGTAGATCACGTCAAAGTCCACTCTCAGAACTGTAGAATAATGCTTTAGGAGCCATATGATACACGGGCAGCGCATGCCGCTGGATACACTTGCACTCAGGCAATTTAAACTGTCTAAATTCGGAAACTAGTGTTGCTTTACATCTAATTCATCTGATTCATCAACTCTTTGTTGGAATAGGACCATTGGATAATTTTCCATTTCAGCCTTTCAATAAATATCCACGAATCCAACGGTCAGATGATCGAATAAGCATTGTTTTTAGTTCACTCCGCAGCCATGATATGGACAGTTTAATGTGACTTATATGCAACGTATGCCGTTTCTAGTAATTTTAAGTGCCTGCGTATCATCCATGGCAGTCTGCCAGAGTATCAAAGTTTCTCTCACTGTAGGAAACTAGGAAGGTTCTCTCTATAGACACGTCCACGGTAGACATATTTTTAGGACGATTAGACGGTTGATCGAGCGGGTCACCAAAGGGACTAACGGCAGTCTGGAGATTTGGATATCATTAATTTTTAGCCCGTGCCCTAAAATGAGCTGAGAAAACAGATGGACATTGTTAACATACAATATATATATATATATATATATATATATCAAGGTGGGGCCCCACATTCAAGGCCTGACCAAACTTGGTGTTACCCATACCTGACTGAACGGCTTCCCATATGATGAGAGAAATCAAACCATCCAATCTGTGAAAATTTTCCCCATTGAGTGGGCCCCACAATCACAGCCTGACCAAACTCAGTGCATCATGCTCTGATTTGTTAGTTGCTACTTCCCAACAAAGAAGGTGTGCCCCACACGATGAATGGTGGATATCAAAAGTGAGCTGTGGGCTCCACATGATGGACAATCCGCTTCAAAGGTATGGCCCGTACCATGGACGCATCAAATGTGGATTCCACGTGATGGGTAATAGGTAGTAGACATTGAGAGGCCCCACATACAGGACAATTAACATTGATGGTGGGCTCCACATGATGAATGGTCTACATCCAAGACGGGCCTCATATGATGAATGGCTCACTTTGAAGGTTTGACTCACATAATAGACTGTCCATGTCAAAGGTGGGCTCCATATGATGATTGATCCACATCTAGTGTAAAAGATTGATGGCCCAAATGTCGTAAAATATAAAGACTGTGATCATCTATTCTTTTGTCATTTGGGGCATGGTTCATCTATTGTTAAATCTATCAAAACAACTATTTAGATTGCTCTTTCTATAGATAGAGTTGTAATATTTAAACATGATATTAATTATTTAAAAAAAAAAAAAAAACTCTTATTAGAAATTGTTGGGGGAAAAAATATGCTAAGTCCGAAGACTCGGGTATGGAGCGAACTGACTCTCCCTCCTATTTTCGATCTTCGGACAAAGTAGCTAAGTCCGAAATACGAAGCCAGAGGCTTGATAAGTTGACTCGGTTGACGAGTTAGCAACGTCAACATAAGCCGACTAAGGCCAAATAAGTTATAAGCCTTCCGACTGATAATGAGAAACGAACTCGGTAAGTTGGTTGCGTCGGCTACGGAGTAAGGAAGGAGGACGGATAAAAGCTGTAAGACCTGTATCCTAGACCGTATCGTTCCATAGGCTTTCGCGGTCTTCCCGGTCGAATTTCGGCAACCTTCGACCCTTAACCGGCGTTGCGCGCGACCCTGATTCACACGCCGTCAACCCGAGTCGACTCAACCTAAGACTGATACCTTAGCGACCACGCCGACGCCGCGGTTTCGATGCCGCGACTCGCGCGCCGAGGCGATACCCAGGCCAGGAGATGTGGACCCGCGTTCAGTTCGAGGAAAACGTCGCGCGTTGCAAAACCCAAGAGAATCTCTACCGAATGTCACATCCATCAATCCATCAATCCTATCAAAGGTCAAGTACACATCACCTCACATGTCAAGTACAACCCCATCCCCAAGCAACCCCAAGTCAACATCTCTCTTACACCCAAGTACACACATCACTCACCTTTTCACCCATCACACCCATCTCTCTCTCTCTCTCTCTCTCTCATTTTCAAACTTTCATTCTCCAAGCAAGCAACTCCAATGAAGCAATCGTCCATGGCTCCCATGAGAGAGCAAGTGTGGCCCACCTTCCTACCTCCCATCTCCACCCTCCAATGATCATCTCCACCGTTGAAATGCGTCCCTCGGAGCTTTAGAATGCGTTGATGGAAGTGAAGGACCAAGAAGATCATAAGGTGAGTAATTTTATGTTGTGATTTAAGGGCCCACATATGTGGGACCCATCTTGATGTATGCATTGTTCAAAGAGGGACCCATAGTGGCGGGTCCCTCGGCTACCCCGATCTCTCTCTCTCTCTTCTTCTCCCTAGTTTGATGGCTCGCTATGGAAATTGTATGATCTAATCCACGCAGTTCATGGTGTTGTGGACTGCACCATGATGTAGTTGTTTCATTGCCGGGTTGTTTGGACGGCGTTGTACCGCCCTGACCATGAGGTATGGTTTGCATCCACCCGTCCATCACGGTGGACCCCATCATGATGCACGTGTGGAACCTCACCGTCCATGACTTGGACGATGGGCCACATCAATAAATGTATTCCATCCAGCGTCCATCTATCTGGACGCTGGTTGCTGTCCAAAACAAGCAAAAAAAAAAAAAAGAAAAGAAAAGAAATATAATATTATAATATATAAATATATATAATATATGTATATATATCATGTGTGGGCCACACCACGTGGACCCACATGAAATGTTCAGATGGTGGGCCGCCCTGGGTGCGAGTTTTCCCAGCCGTCCATCTGGACGGTTTGGATGGGGCGCCCCATGATATATGTATATAATATAATATAATATACTATATTATGTGGGCCCTACGTGGGACCCACCTGGTATGGTGAACGGATGGCTGGTGGCCCTACGTGGCTGGTGTACACTGGCCAGCCAGCTACAAGCTGCTGGACGCAGCAGATTTCTGTGGGCCCTGATGTACGTGGGTCCCACATGATATGCGTTTTATCTATACCGTCCATCTGTTTGGACACCGTGTCCAGCAGCATGAGGGGCCACCTTGATTCATGTGTTGGTGGGCCATGTGGATGTGGACCCTACCAAGATGTATGTATTGTATATCCCCACCGTCCAATCTGTTGGACGGTGGGATTCTACCACTGACGCATGCATTCTATATGCCGTCCACCCGTTTTGGGACGAGGGGCCACCCCACACGTGTGGCACGTGTGGGATGGGACCCACCTTGATGTATGCACTTTGTCTCCACGCGGTCCGTCCATCTGGACCGTAGACCACATTGATATATGTGTTTTATTTCCTCACCGCCCAGTGATCTGGACGGTGGAGACCACCTTGATGTATTTATTCTAGATCCTCCACCGTCCATCATAGGTACGGTAGGACCCATCAGCAATGTATGTATTATATATGCACCGTCCATCTATACATGTTGGTGGACGGGCCACCTGTTGTATGCCTTGATCCGCACCATCCAGCAGATGGGGACGGTGCTGACCCACCTGGTGCATGTATTTTATCGGCACCGTCCATCCATAAATCTGTAGGGACCCACCGTGCCATGCGTACTGTCCAGAACGTGGACACACCTGAAGTATGTGCTGTACGCATCACGTGGACCCCACCTTATGTATGAGGGTCATCTAGACCGTCCAGATCATGGGACGGCCATGATGTGAGGGTTGTATCATCAACGTCCAGAGGACGTGAGACCCACCCTAATATATGGGTACCATCCTCACCGTCCAGTGAACTGGACGGTGGAAATCACCTGGGTGTAAGTATTCTATCCACACCTGTTATATATGGCCCCCACCTGGCACGTGTCGTGTCCAGCACGTGTACGTGGACCCCACGAGAAGTATGTGTTGCATTCATACCGTCCATCAGGGGGCCACCGTGATTGCTGGACGGTGAGATTCACCGTTTTTTTTGGTTAGCTTGTTAGTATACACACATGTCAGTACACACACACTCCATGTTAGTCACCCCTGCTACGGATAGATACCACGACCCCAAGTGTTAAAACAAGGTATCTCCACTCAGTCTGCCAGTTGAGCTATGGATCTGGGTGTTGCCCGTGCATAGCATGTGGGGCCACCTTGATGGCACGTGTGGTCCCAACTGATGGGATCCACACCGTGGGTCCCAAGCAGCCTCTCATCTGCTGCGTATCCACGCCAGCATAGTTCTGTGGGACCCTTCATTGGTGCATGTATTTTAAGTTCACGCCACCCATCGGCCTGGCCCACCTTGATGTATGTGCAGTACATCCATGTTGTTCATCTGTGGGCCCATTTGGGAGGTGCGGGCCCACCTGCCGTCCCGCCTGATGTGATGTATATGAGGCCCATCATGATGTATTTTGGCCCACGTACGGGGCCACTTATTTGTATTTTTGGCCCATGTGATAGGGCCCACCTGTTTTGTATTTGAGGCCCATGTAATGTGGCCCACTTGATGTTTATATGGCCCATGGGTCGTGGTCCATTGAGATGTATTTTCGGCCCATGGTTTGTGGCCCATTGTGATGTGTTCAAGGCCCATGGGCGAGGCCCGATGTGATGTATGAGTGGCGGTTATATTTGTGTATGAATCCCTTATGTGGGTCACTCCTTGGGAGCAATGTTGGTTAGATGTCCACATTGATGGGCAATGATAGTTGAAAGTCCTCATGTGACCTTCCCTTAGGCTTTTGGTTAGGTCGATTATTGATTTCAATTAACGTGACCGATTTGCCGATTCCGACTATCGATCGGTGCGATTGTCGTGACCGATTTGCTAATTCTGATTACCTTGACTGATTACCGATTGTCATTAACGTGACCGATTTATCGATTCCGACTATCGATCGGTGCGATTGTCGTGACCAATTTGCTAATTCTGATTACCTTGACTGATTACCGATTGTGATTAACGTGACCGATTTACCGATTCCGACTATCGATCGGTGCGATTGTCGTGACTGATTTACTGATTCTGATTACCTTGACCGATTACCGATCGTGATTAACGTGACCGATTTGCCGATTCCGACTATCGATCGTTGCGATTGTCATGACCGACTTGTTAATTCTGATTATCTTGACCGCTTGTCGATTCCGATGGACGTGACCGATTTGCCGATTCTGACTGTCGATCGGTGCGATTGTCGTGACCGATTGCCGATTCCGAATGACGTGACCGATTTGTCGATGCCGATTATCGATCGATTTCGAGTATCAAGGCCAATTCCGATGATTTCGTTTTGTCGAGGCTGATTGTATATGCCGATTTTAATTGTTGAGGCTAAGTATCGAAGCCGATTCTAATCTATCGAAGACCAAGTATCAAGGTCGATTCCGATTGTTGAGGCCGAGATCGAGGTCGATTATCGATGTCAATGCCGATTGTCGATTCCGACTCCGATTGTCGAAGCCAAGTATCGAGGCTGATTCCGATTGTCGAGGCCGCGTATGAAGGTCAATTCCGAGTGTCAATTCGATTGTTGAGGCCGAGGCCGATTGTCGAGACCTATATGATGTATATGTGACCCGTAGTTGACGCCCACTGTGATGTATTCGTGGCTTATGGGCAAAGCCCATTGTGATATGTATTAGGCCCATGATGTATGGCCTATTTGATGTATTCGAGACCCATGTGTAGGGTCCACATGTCATGTATTTAAAGTCCATGACCAGGGCCCTCCCGTTGTGTATATATGGCCCTTAAGTAAGGCCCATTGTGTTATATATTAGGCCTTTGTGTGAGGCCGCGGGCCCACTATATGTTTGACCCTATGTGGGCCACCCCTTGGGGACAATATTGGTTAAATGTCCACATTGTCGAGGCCGAATGTCGAGGCCGATTATTAAGGCTGGTTATTAATATTGATTATGAGTATGTGACATCATAGCATCATGATACATGCCCATACGCATCATCTGCATGTTTGTTATGAGACGTGGTTGGTCATTGCATATGTCATTGAGCATGTTGTTATGAGACTCCCTGATAGGCGGAGGTTATCTCACATGAGCGCACGGTATGCGCAGGATTGATGCATGACTGGATTGTATGACTCATGCATCTTGCATTGTGTGCTGTGATTACTATACGCCCTAGCATCATCAGGGTCGTAGCCTCCACAGGTAGTTCGTGGATGGCCAGATGGGACACCGAAAATCTGTTCTACATAGGGTGCTATAGATATCCCTGGGTGAAAGTCCCTAAACCCTCTTGGTTCCAGAGGTTGCTCCAACGTTTAGACCGAGTGGATGCATGAGCGCATGAGGGCCATATACCGTTAGGCCGCGTCTCCCACTGTGTCGTTGTCGGTTGGAAGGGGGTACGACCTTACCTGCCCGAGAGGAGGGGGCAATGCTAGGATGAGTCTGACCAGCTCGAGGAATGGGTCCGCTATCAACGAGCCGGGCCCGATATTGGCAGGCGGATAGTGAGGTCTCTTCCACTCACCTTGTTGCGCGCGATGGGGCGGCAGTCTGGTTTGGAGTGTAATAGACCCCGGTGATTTCCCAGAGAGGAACCGTACTGATATGTGGACTTATTGAGTAGGAGTTGCATGCTCATTCATTCATTCATTCACTATCCACTCGGGCTGGTGGTGCGCAACTAATTGTTGTATACCTTCGTTATGGCAAGGATTTCAGTTAGGCGCGCAACTAACCTGAGGTCAGGAGTTTACCATGTTGAGTCTGACTATCCAAATTTAGGTATGGGACTGGTTTGGATAGAAGTCCCTTGTGGTGGACCCCGTAGCCTGCGATACTACGTACTATCATCCCGACTTCACACTCTAGCATGATCATTTCATTCGCATCGCATATTACATTACATCTGCAGGCATATGACATTTTGGGTTGCTATGTTTCTGCACTTATATGGCCTAGACAGACTTAGCAGGATTTGTATATTGCATTACATCTTCGGTATCTGATATTTGGCTCTTTATGACTCCTTATTGCATAGATGTTCTATATTGCGTATTCTAATATTAATTGACTTATGGACTTGTCCATACTTTCGCTTACTCTGTTATCGCATGATTTATGATCTTGTTAGTATTTCTGCTCACTCTGATAATTCATGATCTTGTCAATGCTTATGCTTATTCCGATAATGTACGATTTATAGATTACCAGTAATTTCGGTATTGTATGATGATGACATTGTATTGGATACTTGACACTTACCTTGACACTTACCTTGTGCACACACTTACACCACCCACTAAGCTTTATATAAGCTTATGCACGATAGATGCGTGCAGGTGACGTTAGGTTGCAGCAGCATTGAGCTTGGAGTGTGCAGCGGACTTATGGAGTTTTGATTTCGACATATGTATTTTCCCTTTCGGCATTGTATTCAAATGATTATATTAGTGGATATGTGATGATGATGTTGCCTTTGTGAATTGGGAAATCTTCTGGTTATGCTTATTATAAGTTAAATGTACATTGGAAAATCCTCCTTATAGGATCCCAAAATCGGAATCTAGCGTATGAACGCTAGGAGTCGAGAATGGGGTACTATGGAAGCTGTCGGCATCAGATTCGGCGATCAGGATTCCTGTGAATCCGATCTCCGGGTTTGGGGGCGTGACAAAAACCGAGCCTATTCCGCCCGTAAGAAGGCAAAAAACTTATTCTCCTGAACCAACCGAGACTCTTCCAGAGTCAGAAACGGCCGAGCCGAGCCAAGGATAGACGGTGTGAAATCAAATACCGTCCCGAAAATTCAGAAGTATAGGTGTCCGATCCCAAGGATCTCGGGATCGGGTGAAATCTGTCAAAAGGATCAAATCTCCGCAGATATGGGAAAAGAATCCCGGTACGGTGGGATCCTCCCTCTTCTATAAATAAAAAAGATTCAAAGGAGGAAAGGTACGCAAAAACTCTCTCCCAGAACCCCTCAATACTGTAAGACCCAGATTCCTAGCCTGACTTTGACATCGGAGGGTCCCCTGCTCTAGCCAGGGTCTCCTTTGTCTTCTTCCTGTGCAGGTACTCGAAGGTCTAAAGAGGGTTGACCAGATTTTTGCATCAATAGTTTGGCCGTCTGTGGGAAACGGACAAAAAGTCGTTTTTCATATTCTATCAAAAGAGCAGTAAGACAAGTTCTAATGGTGACAACTAGAAGAACAGATCAGAACGATGCAAACGAAGCCGCCGCCATTACAGCATTAGGAGCTCCACCATTGGTCCCTCCAGCTACGCTGCCGGTGGCCCCAGCCGTATCCAATAACCAGTGGAACCGAGGGAACGCACAGTTGAGTCGGGAGGTTCAAGAGATCCGATCCGATATGAACGTCATAAAGAAGATGTTGGAACAAATGTACAACCAGCAGGTGCTATCGCATCAACAAGGACAAACATCGCATGTTCTCCCACCTGCTTCCAGCCCTCTGCCTGTTGCTCTGCCCGCGGCTCCGCGAACATCCCATCAACCGAGTCAACACCAACGTCCGACTGAACCAGCACCAGCCCGTTCGGTTACAGCCGCACTGCCGCCTTCTGATCTACGGTACAGAATAGATCAAAGGAGATGTAGTTGGCCTCCCGCTGAGGAAATAACAGAAAGCGCAGAGCCCTGGAAAGCAGACATCCAGGATTTCAAGAAAGATATTCGGGAGGAAATAGCGAAAGAGATGACAGATATGAAATAGGGTCGGAATGCGTATCCAGCTCGACTCGAGGCTAAAGCGTCCCCTTTTATAGATGAAGTGATGCAGGCTCGGCTACCGGAGAGGTTTCGTTTACCGCAAATCATACCCTTTGTCACGCCCCAAACCCGGGACGGACAGCTTCCGTGATACCCCGAACCCGGCACTCGACTTCCATGCACCAAGTCCCGAGTTCGGCGCACCACAAGGAAGATTTTTGACTGAATTTTTTTTTTTAATATATACATAGTAATACCTGAGCATGAAGATCCATGATCAAATTACCAAGCAACACTCTCCATTATAAGTCCCGATGGTTATAAGTATAATGTTTTACAAAAGGTACATAACGTCAACATTGCCAAATTGAAGAATAGATGCGATACATCGAGAAAGCTAAGTCTTCCAAACTACTTCAGCCCTGAAAAAAAAGGAAAATAGGAAGCTTAGACAAAAATCCTAGTGAGTACACACGTGTGTGCAGTGTGTCCTACATGCAAGCAAGATAAATATGCTACAAGAAAATCATACCACAACCATAACCATATTACACGCATCCGTAATCACATTATCATCATCATATTGTCATGCTATAATTATACAATATCGGAAATACTAACAAGTCCTTGAGTCATACAATATTATAGTACGCAATATAGATCAACTATGCAAATGAGGAGTTATAAAGAGTCAAACATCAGATGTCGAGGATGCAATGCAATATATAATTCCTAATGAGTTCATGAATACTACCAGCTGTATCTAAATGGTGAAACATAGTAACCCAAAATGCTAAATGTTACTAATGCAATGCAATATGTGGTGCGAATGAAATGACTATGCTTGAGTGAAGTCGGAATGATAGTACGTAGTATCGCAGACTATGGGGTCTATCACAAGGGACTTCTATCCAAACTAGTCTCATACCTAATTTGGATAGTCAGACTCAATGTGGTAAACTCCTGATCTCAGGTTAGTCACGCGCCCCAACCGAAATCCTGACCATTGCGAAGGTACATGTAACAAATGGTTGTGCACCACCAGCCTGAGTGGATAGTGAATGAATGAATGAATGAGTATGCAACTCCTGCTCAAAAATCCACATATCAGTACAGTTCATCTCTGGGATCATCACCGGGGGTCTATTAAACTCTACACCAGCTTGCCGCCCCTATCCGAGCGCACAACTGAGTAAGTAGAAGAGACCTCACTATCCGCCTGCCAATATCGGGCTTGGCTCGTCGATAGAGGACTCATTCCTCAAGCTGGTCAGACTCAACCTAGATATTGCCCCCTCACTCAGGCGGGTAAGGTCACACCCCCTCCCAACCGACCACAACACAGTGGGAGACGCGACCTGCTGGTATACGGCCCTCATGCGCTTATATATATCCACTCGGTCTCGACGTTGGGGCGTCTCCTGGCCACGGAGGTTTAGAGATTTTCACCTAGGGACATTTATGGCTCCCATATGCTAGAACCAAACATTTCCGGTGTCCCACCTGGCCATCCACGATATGCCTGTAGAGGCTATGGCCCTGATGTCGCTAGGGAGTACAGTAATCATGATGCGAGATGCATGAGTCATACAATCCAGTCATGCAGCAATCCGGCGCATACCGTGTACTCATGTGAGACAATCTCCGTCTATCAGGGAGTCTCATAATCGTTATGCCCAATGACATATGCAATGATCAACTACCTCTCACAACAAACAAGCAGATGATGCGTATGGGCATGTATCATGATGCTATGTTGTCACATACTCATAATCGGCATCGATAATTGACCTTGACAATGTGGACATTTAACCAACATTGCCCCCAAGAAATAGCCCTCATAGAGTCAAACATATAATGGGCCCACGGCCTCACACAAGGGCCTAATATACAATACAATGGGCCTCACTCAAGAGTTTAATATACATCACGATGGGCCTCTCACATGGGCCTAACATACATTACAATGGACTCCATCGCCTGACCCTCAATGCATCACAATAGGCCTCATATACATCACATTGGGCCTTAAACACGGACTGAATGTACATCACAATGGGCCTCAAATATGGGCAGCATATACATCATATTGGGCCTTGACAATGTGGACATTTAACCACATTGCTTCCAACGAGTGACCCACATAGAGCCAAACATATAGTGGGCCCATGGCTTCTCACAATGTTTTCATAAATCAAGTGGGTCGCATCTCATGGGCCTAATGCACATCGCTATGGGTCCGCATCATATGGGCAGGAGATACATCTCAATAGGCCTCATCATATGAGCAGACATATATCACAATGGGCCTCACTAAATGGGTCGAAAATACATTACAATGGGTCATGACGTATGGGCCAAGTATACATCTCAATGGGCCACGACCCATGGGCCTCAGTACATCATAATGGACTGCAACCCGTGGACCTCAATTACAACAAGTGAGCCGCATCAATGGGCCTTATACACCTCAGGTAGGCCCTGCTCATGGGCCTCAAATATATAACATGTGGGCCCTATGCATGGGTCTCATATGCATCAAGTGGGCTGCATCAATGGGTCACACCAGTGGGGTAACCGCTTTACTAAACCTTCATATAGTCAGGCGGCCAGTACCACAATTTCACATAGTTTAGCAGTCACCTGAGCACCACATGATCATATGGTTGGGCCACACACTCCCCACATACCCACATGATTTACGGCTAACCACATCACGCATGATCACAAGATCTATAAGCTATATGTTTAATACCATTTTACCAAATCTACCTACCTTTATCCTTTCAGTGATCATAGGGTTAAGGGCCACAACAATCATAAATTCACTTAGACAAGTAGTCACTTAAATTGCCCCAATTTCATACAGTTAGGTGGGCTATAAAAATCATGCACTCATATGGTGTGGTGTCCCACACAACTTCCACCAATTCACACGACTAGCTGGGCCACCTAAAATCCCAAATTCCTATAGTGTAGTGATCCACATGATTCCTGCCAACTGACGGTCTAAATGAGGAATAACCATTATAATGGGTACCATGAAAATGACTTAGATTGTAGTAAATAAATAGGCAACCCCACACTCTAAAATGATCTAATCAAAATAGATGAATGGCTGATTAAACATGTATATTGGGTGTCCCATGATCGGTTTAAAGAGGATAGATGGATAGATTTCTCATAAGTATTACTACAGCTATAGAAAATAATTAACGGTGGACAAGTGATCAATATTGTTCCCATGGAATGAGATTGGATCTTATTAGTTTATGGAACCGTACCATAAAATGATAAGGATAAGCTGATGAATGACATGGATCTACATCATACTACAAGGTTGAGTCTATGGTCAAGGAAGCGTTCCAACATACAAGGGGCACATTAGAGCCTAAGAATTTCCAATGATTGTTACCATTGTTTCTACTTACAGTGTGGCCTACTAAAAATTGAGTTCTACTTTATCTTGTGTCCATAGGCAGGAGGTGGACCCACTTCCCAAGTGACTAGGAAATTATAAGCAGTATGGGTATACAACACATGCACCTAGGTGGGTTCCACATGTATCACGTTGTCCAGGGGAGTTTTCATTGGTGAGCATATAATTCCCTTTCCTTATTATTATTATTATATTTTGTATAATTGTGGGTCCCATTGACACCCATGAAAAATTTGTACAACAAACAACATCATAGTTGATACCGCCCACTAGAAGAATGACATGGATATAAGGTACATACGTCGGGTGGGGCTCATAACACATGGATGGTCTAAATGATGGACGACTTGAATATAAAATACATGTAACGAGTTGGCTCCACGATATGATGGCTGACCCAACTTTGGTGGCATTCACACATCAATGTAGAATTCAAAGGATTTAATAGTAGGGATTTTTATTCCCATTGTTTCTTATAATGTGGTCCACCTAAGGTGTGGATCTGTCTCATTCTTTTACTCATGTCTTAAAATGGTCTGAAGGGGTGGATGAATGGCCCAGATATACTTTTCATCACCAAGGTGGGCCCCAAAAAAAATCTAAGTATTTTGAGTACAATTTCCACTGTCCAAGTGGCATGGCCTACATGAACTTCTAATCAGCCTGATTTATATGCCCATGCAATAAATGAGGCTAATAAAATGAATGAATGGTATAGATCTAGCACATACATCATGGTGTGGCCATGATCGGCCCACAAAATTTTACCCCAAATGTGGACGTCCAGGGAGGACGCCACCGCCTTCACACCCATTGTTTTATTTTTATATTAATATTAATATTATTAGTATTTGTATATTTCTTATCAAGGTGGGTCACTTGAGGAATCCAGTCCATTCATTGTGTGTGTCCCACTTGATGGAGGGTTAGGCCAGCAAGTGCTTTTATATGTTTTAGCCATGTCTCTACATTATTTTAGATGGTGTGGGCCACCTAAGTTGTTTGTACGGTTGAGTTTTGGCGTAACCCATTTTTAAGAGGGAATCCATTAAATGTACAGTGTTGATGCTCGACACACATCAAGGTGGGTCCTATGGTGAGGCCCCCTTTTCTCCCGCGTTAGCAGCAGATGCTGCTTGCTGCAGCGTCAGAGACGCTGACAGCAACAGCGTCCATGCTGTTTTATTATTATTATTATTTTGTATTTTTTTTAAATATGGTCTCACAATAGGACGATCCAGTCTGTCTATTGTGTGTGTCCCACTAGGTTAAGGGGTCAGTCCAGTTTCCAGATGCACCAAAATTTCAGGTGGGCCCCAACAAGTACTTTTATATGTTTTAGTATGTCTTCACATGATCTTTGGTGGTGTGGCCTACCAGAGACTTGGATTATCTTCATTTTTCGGTTCCATGGTTAAAATGAGCTAGAAAATTAAATGGACGGCGTGGATTGAATACATACATCATGAATGAGGCCCGTTGGGGACCCACAGCCCCTTCCCTCATTCTTTTAAGCCAGCAGCAGGGACGCTGGCAGCACAGCTTCCACTCCTCCTTTTTTTTGTTTTTATTTATTTGTGTATTCTTATGGTGTGGTGTGCACATGTGTGCATGGGTGTGAGTGTCTCTGTTTGGCCAATCTAATGGGGCCATTCTTGGACAGTTTGGATGACCTACAAACATTTTGGTGGGGCCCACTATCAATGGGTCCCACGTAAAGTCTATGACAATTTAATTTTTGTATATTTTTTCTCATACATCTACATCATTAATCACATCATTATCATAATACCATCACCACCATTAACCATCTTTTTTTTTTTTTTTTTTTTCTTTTTTACATGTATTCTCCTATACATCCACACCATTAATCACATCATTATCATCAACATCATCTCCACTATACATAATCACAACAAAAATAAAATAAGCATAAGTAGGGTTGGTGTACTCACCTTGATAAAAATAGATGGATGGAAGGGATGGAATTGATGGTTGAGATGGATGGAAGGGATAAGATTGGAGTTGATGGCCCACCAAGATCACTCCTCTCTCACTCTCTCTCTCTCTCTCACACACACACACATGTGTAGAAAATGTTGAAATGCTAAGGGATGGAGGGGTATTTATAAAGAAATGGATAAAATTTTGGTTAAGTTAGGCTAATGTGATTAATATTAGCTTAGCCTAGGATTATGACAATTAATTCATGCTTTGTAATTAATGGTGGATTAAGGAGCATGGGATGGCATGGTGTGGTGATGTCATGCATAGTGTATGGAATTGAGAGGTGTTGACTTTGGGGAGCACATGAGAGATGGGAGGTATGGGTGTGTGACATCACACACATGGGTAGAGATTCTCTCACCCATGTGTGGCATGTATATGTGTGCATCACATGTGTTGTGCACATGTGTGGAATGAAATACATGGCACCATGCGCACATGATACACCTATTATTCTTCACGGTGTATCTCACTAATGGAGTATCATACCGACGCACGGGTGGTACCTCCACGATCGCGGCGACGGGGCGGTCGATATGAGATAGGTTTCGAGGTCTTGGGGTTCCGGTCAGTCGGGTATGTACTATGAACGGTCAATCCAGGTCAAGTTAAGGGCATCAATCATCATGCACATATGCATGGAAAATGGTATGGAATGGATGGGGTCTTTACACTCATCACTGGGAAAACCGACCCAACTGAGCACATCGAATGCTTCAAAACCTATATGGAGTTGCACAATGCCTCGCATGCAGTCATGTGCCGAGTCTTCTCTCTCACATTAACCGACGTGGCTCGACTTTGGTTTAAACAACTAAAACCGAGATCTATCGGTTCATTCGCCGAACTCAGCGACGCTTTCCTCACCAATTTCATTGGTGGGAAGAAGAAACTAAAGCCGCCGGTGCGTCTGAATAATATAATCCAGAAGACAGGAGAGTTGCAGTTGCTGAAGGACTATATCAGACGTTTTAATTTTGAATCTCTTCAGGTTCGAAAACACTTGGAAGAAACAACACTCAACGCGCTCATACAAGGAGTCAGAGACAAGCCATTTCTAGCATCTTTGGATAAAAATCTGCCGGAGACTCTGACCGAGTTTATGGCTCGGTTAGACAAATACGCAGATGCTGAAGAAACGCAACTCCTACGTGAGACCACTCAGAACGCAAAATCCTCAGCCAAATAGCTGGTTAAAAAAGGAATCGACTTGGTCGAAGGGAAAAAGCGTAAGGACGATCGAGTACACGATGATCAAAAGTCAAGGAAGCGACCCGACCGAAGGTTTTCCATATACACTCCCCTGAATAAAACTCAGGAACAAGTGTTAATGGAAATCAAAAGTGAAGGTTTCGTCAACTGGCCTAATAAACTGCGGGGCAATCCCAACCGGCAGAATAAAGATAAGTACTGCCACTATCATCGCGATCACGGGCACAATACGAGTGACTGTTATCATCTAAAAGAAGAAATCGAGCGACTCATCAGAGAAGGCCGACTCGGGGAGCATGTAGAAAAGACCGTGTCCGCGGAAGCACGCCCAAGCAAAAACCGAATCACGGAAGAAATCCGAACGATCGTCGGTGGTCATCGAGGTGGGGGCGATTCTAATAATGCACGAAAAAATCATGCTAGAAGCCTTAGTCTGCCCGAGTCCGAAATTTTCCTACTACATCGGCCCCCCGAAATAAAAGAAACGGAAAAAGTATTGCAACTCGTTCACTGAAGACGACGCTCGAGGCATCCATCATCCTCACGATAATGCGCTAGTCATCACTCTCACCATTGCTAACATAAAGGTGTTTCGTATACTCATGGACACTAGATCATCTGCGGATGTGTTGTTCACTCAGGCATTCGACAAAATGGAAATTGAACGGTCAGCGTTACGTCCAGTCCGAACTTCGTTGATAAGATTCTCAGGCGGCAAGATAGTCGCAAACGGAATTGCCTTATTACCACTCACCGCCGGAAATCCCCCGCATCATTACCATTCACCACCGGAAATCCCCGCATCAGACGACAGAAATGGTAGATTTCCTGATCATTAACCAAACATCTGTGTACAACGCCATACTCAGTTAAGGATGTCACAGGAGCCCTTAGAGTTAGGGATGATATCAGGTGATAAATTCAACACCTAAAAATCTCTCTAGAAATTCCGAGATAAATTGCGAGGACGAGATATATCAGGTGAAAAATTGAACATCTAAAAATCTCTCGAGAAATTCCGAGATAAATTGCGAGGACGAGATATATGACTGTGCATGTGAGTATATATATCTTCTTGTTTGGTTATTGTCTGCACGTGACCAGTGTGTTTAATGACTTCACGTGCACGTGCAGACGTGTGGCCCCTAGTTGGTCGGGTTCCATGGCTTCCACGTTTCTCAATCAGTAGGAATATATGGCATCCTGCAAACCCTACCTGAGTCTTAGAAAACCAGATCCCCAGACCCGACATCAGACGGTCACGCTTATCTGTTAGGTGGACCAGCCCACTCGAATGGTTCAAAAAACAGTGAATGAAATCGGCTAAAATAATAAACGGTTCAAATGATCCTAGCCTTTTGATCTGTGCCTCTCAAATTGACGGTTGGAAATTAATAATAAAAAAGGGTTATCGATCCAAGTATTGATTGGTGTGATTTTTAAAACGCGGCTGATGGAGAGAACTTTTTCTTTCTTCTTCTTCTTCTATTATTTTTTTAATTTTTTTTAATTTTTGATTTTTACAGGTAGTATCCCCAATCTATAGATGGTTTGGATCATTGAAAAATGACCCCACATCCATCTCATTCGTCACGACGTATCCTACAAACGATACTCCACCATGTATTCTAGCAAACCTCTTGTGATGATGGCCGAGCCCGACAGACCGGGCTTTTCAAAATTCACCAGCATTACATGATCTCGTGCCGCCCACCTATTTCAGATCAAAGCCTCTCATAAAGCATGGCCCGATTCTTCTTCCCAAAATATTTAGGATGAGTCTGCAGGTTGGCCATGTGTATAACAAAAATCCTAGCCTAACGAGCTTCTGGGCCTAGTGAGTCTAGTGTTAATGGGCCTTCTGCTCTGCCTCAGGGTCAATCATGCCCAGCCCACAAGTTAAATTGCACTTGGCCCAGCCAATCGTACAAGCTAAACCACTAGACCCTGCAGGCTTCATCCAATATACAGGTCCAATACCCACTAGGCCTATAGCTGTACAGGGACCCAATTAGCTAGCTCGGTCAACTCACTCGACTCAACTCGCAAAAACTCAACTTGATACGGCTCCAAACTAGCTACAATCCGCGTTGAGTTGACTTTTTTAGCTTAAAAATTTTTGGAGCCAAATTTAAGCTAGGCCAAGCATGGAGCTTGACTTGATTCGGCTCAAAACATAACTCGGCTCCAATCATATTGATTTGAATCAAGTTTACTTAATATAAATATTTTGTATAATTTGTATTATATATTAAAATTTTAAACTCAAACTTTAACTTAGTTAAAAAGACCAAGCTAAAGCTTGGCTTGAACTTGGCTCGAGCGGCTGACTGAGCCGAGCTGAGATAAGTTCTAGGATTGCCTGCTGGGCCAAGCTTGGCTATCAAGCTGGGCTACGCTCCACTCGGTTTGACTCATGTACAGCTCCTAAGCCTTGGGCTATTAATAGGCCAGGCCTGGCGGAGCTGAGTTCGGTCCAAGCCCAACCACATTCAAAATCTAGATCCGAGCCTAGCCCTTGATGAATATGCACGGCTTAAGCTGGGCCACCTGCTCTTATGTAATATCTGGACCGTCAATTGTGGCCAGTAATTCATGGTATATGATAATAGCCATTGAAACCCTAGATCGGCTGATCCGGACTGGGCCGCACAGATGGGCTCAAAAATCATATATGGGCCTACACGGTGGCTCGTTAGCAGTGGGCCAAACCCTATATCCAGGTCCAAAGTAGACTGTCTGGGTTGGCGCTCGGCCAGCCATGGCCTACTCTTAATTATGAAAAGTGGGTCCATGCTTGGGTCATCCAGACCATTGTTCCGTTCAATCCTATTATGGAGGGAGAATGCCCCTAAAATTCTCTCAGACCGAAAGATCCTAGCCACTAATCGGTCCCTGCAGGGGAGTTGGAGGATGGGAATGATGGATAGCCTATGTTTCAAAAACAACACTGGTTGGACGGTTCTATCCATCTAATTAAGGGCCTTCAAGTGGACGGTTAGAAGCGAAGGTAGTTTGTTGGCGACACCCAGCATAGAATAACGGAGGAAAGCGACAGCTAGGATCATCCAATCGGAGTGATTTCTTAAAAGTGCGCTGTTCAAATCAGGGTCCACTAGATGGACGGTCCCGATCACTTGTCCTCCTACCAATTACACTGTGGAAGGTAGGTCGCATGGGAGTTTGGGTAGTGGTCAACCCACCGAATCATTCCCCTTTCTAGTTCATTCCTCCCACGTTTCTGCACGTGGTGTTGCTTGTACGTGTGGGGCAGTTATACTGCGTGTATTCTGCAATTCTGGCATCTGCTTTTGATGTATTAAAATGTCTGTGGTGTACAAGTGTTCCTTTTTCTTTCTGCCAATCATACCAGCGAGTGTGGAAATTCCGCGAAGGAGGTGGATTAGTGGGTGTTAACCTAACTGTGTGGGGCCACCTTGATGTATTTTTGGTATATCCAAACCGTCCATATGTTTTCCCATATCTTTTTAGTACGTGATCCTAATTCATAAGAAGATCCAAATCTCAGGTGGACCATAAATATAGAAACAGTGATGAATAACCACTAAAAACTTTTTGAGAGCCACAAATGTTTTGGATCTATCTTATCTTTTCAATTTCTCTTCATCCAAATATTCTTGAAATTATAAAGGTTGGATTGAAAATAAACATTACGAAAACCTTACTACAGTCCCTTTGGAATTTTTAATGGTAAGGCACTCAATCACCACTGTTTCCTGTGGTGTGGTCTACATAAGATTGTTATATGTATAAAGTTTTAAATAACGTCCTGAAATGGTCTATATAAACGGATGGACGGTTTGGATATACAAAAAATTAAAAAAATAAATGTGGACCCCACGGTAAGGGTAATACACACTTAACCGGGTAACACCTAATCCGTTCCCTGCTACCATACATCCTGCCGTATTTGAATTGGATACGTCGGGACTTTATCAGTTGCGTCTTGGGTGATCTTTCAATGATCCAAACCGTTTATATGATGGGCCACAACATGGATGCAGATATCCCAGAGATAAAAACTTTTAGATTGGATTTTTCCAACCGTTGGATTGTTTAGATCGTGTGTATGCTAGGCAAGTTAGCAGAGCATTTCTCAGCCACATGCCTGAAGCTCATGCCGAGCCATGCATCAGGTGGGCCCCACTTTAAGGATGACCTGAGATGTAACACGTGTGTGGCCTACCGGATGAGCAGACTATTCCAATTTTTGGGCCGGTCGGAAGCCCGCACGAATCTCGCATGTTCCACATGCTTTGCAGTTGACACGTGTCGTGCCCATGTTGGTTCATGTATGGTTATTAGCAGAATTCCAAGCCACAGAATCCGGGAGCGGATTAGGTGCGGCCCTCGCCTGGCCCAGACGGTGCAGCCCTTACTGTAGGGCCCAACTTGATGTATTTATTCTACATCCAAGCCGTCCATCCGTTTTTTCAGGTCATTTTAGGCCATAAAATAAAAGATGAAGCAAAACCAAATCTCAAATTGACCATATTATACGAAACAGTGGTTAATGATTGCACCCACCATTAAAAAATTCCTAGGGTCTAATCTAATGTTCATTTAATGTTTATTTTTCCATCCAACCTGTTGATAAGGTGAAAAATAAATGGATGAATGTAAAAGATAAATATAATCTTGATCCAAAACTTTTGTGGCCCACAAAAAGTTTTAATGTTCATTCACCACTATTTCCTATGATATGTCCACATATGAGATTTGGATCTACTTTATTTTTCATTTTGTACGCTAAAATAATCTGAAAAAACGGATGAACGGTGTGGATTTATAATATATATATCAAAGTGGGCCCCACGGTAAGGGCCGAACCGTCTTGGATGAGGCCGGGGCCGTACCTAATCTGCTCCCACGGAACCCACCCTGCTAATTTACAGACAGTTGCGTGCGACTTCCGGAGACTAATATGGGGAGTTTTTGATACTCTGGCAGCGTACGACGTTTGATACGTAGTTACTTAGAATTGTACACGTGGCGTATATTAACTCAACTAAACCGACTAAAATGTGTAAAGAACTTCAATTAAGATACATTCCCAAAATCAGATTGGTTGAACAATCCTAAACTCTGATTCTTGAATACTTGTTTGGAACGAAAAGACCATTAGATATTTTTCATTTTAACCGTCCAATAAATGTCCACCAGTCCGGTAATCAGATAATCAAATAATCTTAATCCTTTAGTTCATATTATATCTAAACTAATTTGAACATTTAAATATGAATTAATTTATGCCACGTACATGGAATCTGAATTATTTCTTAGTGCCTGAGTATCGCCCATCATACTCTGCCAGAGTATCAAAGTTTTTCTCCACTCAAATTCGTTCTGAGACGATCTCCACTGCCGAACGCATCCACTCATTTCTATAACTCTTTCTATACGTCAGAGTATGTATTGAAAACCGTCCAACCATTTCATTTCCCACTGCCAGGCATTCGAGGAAGATCTCAGCCATCCAATTTGTGTGACCGTTGGGGCAGATACCAAGAACCCCACCAATAGGACAATGATTTTTTTAAGGATTTCCTGCCTCAGATCAATGATCTGAACCGTCCATCTAGCTGCCCAAAAATGGATGGGTAACTATAGAAATACCACATCAGTCAGATCCTAGCCGTCTATTTGTTGGGTATATTGTGGCCCACCTTCGCAGTGAAACGGTCTGGCCACATGATCCAAACAGCATGGCACACCTGCTGAAAGCCCAGAATTTGAACATCTGACGGCTGTTACATCATCCTAACCGTCCAATCAGCCAGATTTTTAGCTGCACTCGATTCCAGTGGGGCCCACAATATGTACGGTTGTAGAGTGCCCGTTCACAAAAATCTTTACAGGGCTTATCGTGATGTGTGTCTAACATCCACTCCGTCCATCATCTATACAAGCTGTACGTTATGACATGAGCCAAATAGAAGGGTCCAAAACTCAAGTGGACCATAGTAGAGGCAAAAACGGAGAAGTGTGGAGATAGGATCGCCTTCCATTGAAACCTACGTTCGCCCACTGTTTTCTAGATTTGGTTTTTCGCCTTCACCGAAGGTTGGATGGAAAGGGAGCAGTGCGGCGCTTACCGTGGGGCCATTTTGATATATGTGTTTTATGTCCACACCGTCCATCCGTTTTTACAGATCATTTCATGAAACAAGCCCAAAAATGAAGAAAATCTAAATCCCCGTTGGACCATTTTATTAGAAAAAGTGATGATTGAACGTCCCAACATTAAAACTTTCCTGGGCCCACCGTAATGTTTCCGTAAGGTTTATTTTTCATCCAACATTCTGATAAGATCACATAAACGTACATAAAGGAAAAAAAAAAAAAAAAAAACCAAATATCAACTAAATATCAACTTGATCCAAAACAATTTTATCCTACAAATGGTTTTTAATGGTTAATAACCAATTTTTACTATGGTATGGTCCGGATGACATTTGGATCTTTTCATTTTTTTAGTCAACCCGTAAAATGACCTAGAAAAATGGATGAACGTAGTGGATATAAAACATATATACCAAGGTGGGCTCCACGTTAAGAGTTGTACCATATTGGGTAAAGATAGGCGGCACCCAGTCCGCTCCATGGATGGAATAACCGGCACAATACAAGCGTAAAACTCCTCTGGGTGTCTCTAGGGGTGTATACCAACCAAGCTAGCTCGGTTAGCTCACACGACTCGAAAAAGCTTGATTCAAATCGGTTCGAAGCTGAGTTCAACTAAAGTTGAGCTGATTTTTTTAGCTTGAAAATGAGTTTAAGCCGAGTTGGGGCTGACTTAACTCGGATCGAACCCAGCTCGAATTGAACTCGGATCAAACCAATTCAGTGACTCCGTTACTTTGATATTGATGTTGCTCACCAAGCATTTGTTGTAATGATTCAAAGAAGTGTGGCTGGTAGCAAGGAAGGTATGTATATGAAGTCAACTCCTTTTTTTTCTTAATTTTTATGTTGCTTAAAAAGTGTTTGATAAAATACTTGTAAAAACCATTGCTGCTATTTCAAATATAGTGAAAATTTAAAGGTGAAGTCCAGGTGTTTGTGAAAATGCCTCAAGGATGAACTCGGCTTGAACTTGGCCCGAGCTGCTGACCAAATCAAGCCGAGCTGGCCCTAGGTGTCTCTTGCCTGATCACAAGTTACGTGGTCCACTGATATCATCAATCCAATTAATCCAACGATCAGAACTGAAGCAGTGATCATACGGGCCACCTAATAGATTTCTTAGGTTAATCTAACCCATGATCTATGCGTAAATCTAATCCGTCATCAGGTGGGACCCCTTAATATGAACCGCACACGATAAAATCCTCTATATGCCACATCACTCGGTGTGGGTAGCACGTGTTTTGGATCACGCTGATTTTTGTATCTTCAATTAATTCCGGTGGATTACACCTGATTAACAGGACAGATGAAAGATATATATCATGGTGACCTCACAAATAAACCTATGGCTAGCATCCCATACCCATTGTTTCACTTCGTGTGGCCCACCCGAGTTGTAGGTATGACTGATTTTTAGTCCCACAGAATAAAATCAAGGATAGAACCTGATGGACGGATTAGATTTTTCATTTACAGCTTCTTGGCTTCACAGAGCTTCGGTGTATTGCTCACTAATTAAAACCGGTGTGGTAGAGGATTCTGGTCCGGGCAGGGCACACAAATCACGGTGCTCCCATGGAGCTTTTTATCGAGCGGGCTGTCTACAATGGCCGGTTTGTTTTCTATCCATACCCGATGGACAGAAGAACAGCCTCGTCGTTTGTTCGCTCGAATCAGTTCTTATATTCGTCACCGTCTGATCATATATACGCAAACATCCCCAAAAATTTCCTGACAAAGAGAGAGAGAGAGAGAGAGAGAGAGAGAGATTGACAGAAACTCCCTGCAATGGCAACGGACAAACCAGTGATGGTGGTCGGGATCGACGACAGTACTCAGAGCAGCTACGCCCTTGAATGGACTCTCGACCACTTCTTCTCACCCTTCCCTTCCAACCACCCTTTCAAGCTCGTAATCGTACACGCAAAACCCTCTCCCACTTCGATGGTCGGACTCGCCGGACCCGGTATTTCGTCCATCGCATCTGTATCTAGAGATGGCATTTGTTGTAATTTCGATTTCGCTCGAGGTTGTTTTTATAGTATTTTTGTACATGACAAAATGCAGCTGCTGCCGAAGTATTGCCGTTCGTCGAGGTGGATCTGAAAAAGATTGCAGCTCGTGTTATTGAAAAGGCCAAAGAACTCTGCCACTCCAAATCTGTAAAAATCTCTCCCTATCTTTTTTATATTTCAACCCTTCAAATTGATAGCTCGGCCCAGCGAGGGCATTTTAGTAATTCGTCTCGCCTGACTTTTTAGAGATTATTACGGGCTCTTTTAGACGCGGATTGCGAAGTTCCTGGAATTGGAAGGTGTGTGGGGCCCACAGAGATGTCCGTGAAAAATCTATTCCGTCCATCAGTTTTTCAGGACTACAATAGGACAGTATTTTAAAAATTGGACAGATCTAAAACTCATGTGGGCCACACCACACAAAACAGTACTGTGGACAGTGTGGGGCCCACCTTCGGGTTATCCAGATAGTTCATCTAAGGGTCTGGGGGCAATTATTGTGGATATTTGACGTGCTGGAAGTTTCCTCCAGTGGCATGTGATTACAGCCGTCCAACGGTTTCCTCCTTTTGGCTATCTTTTTGTCAGACAGTGATTGGATGGTTGGGATTGTCTGCTGAGGGAATTTACCCCAGCGTCACCTGTCACTGTGAGGACCTCCAGATGAATGGTCTGGATCGCTGAAGGGGGTACACAAATGTATGGAAGGCTAGCCCAATTGAAAAGCGAGATATATAGGCGGGGGGTGACCACTGCTGGGCTGGGCTGTCGGGTTTCGGGTCCCGACAAACAAGGGTCCGGCTTGGGCATGTTATAAATGGTCGGACATGGGCTGATTTAATAAATGAGCCCAATATAGGCCCATTTGTTATGTTAATAGAGGGTTGGGCCGTCAATTAGAGGCCCAGATAGTCCCCATTGCCAACTAGGGTGTTGTGGGCCATGTTGAGAAAGCCAACTCAAAAATTCAAAACTCGGCAAAAGTCAACCATTGGGATCGTAGCATTCCACTAGGGCCCACAGAGTGGTGGCACTCACTTTGGCCTCTTTTCTATGTAACCCTTCTTAGGGTATGGTAATTGTACTCTGGTTATCAAGTAGCCCTTTTTCAGGGCATGGAAGTTGCACTCTGGTGGTTGCACTTTGATTGCTCAAGTAGCCCTTTCCACGTCATGGCGGCTTTCACTTTACTCCAGGTTGCCCTTCCACAGGTCACCCCTTCCCGTGACTCGAACACAGGACATAGTGTTAGCTTTGATACCAATTGTTAAAAACCTAACTAATACACCAAAAGCACTAGGACGAATGAAATGCCCACAAAGCGCTCTTACTGATTTGCATTCGAAGTGTGGGAGATTGAAGATGCAATCTGTGTTTGAGAAAATGTCGCACTGGCTCAAACTCGCCTCGAGCTGGCCCGAGCTGTTGACCGACCAAACCGAGCCGTCCATCAGGCTCCAGGACCAAGCCGAGCCGAGTTCAAGCTGGGGTTGGCTGTTGGCCGAGCCAAGCCGAGCTATGCCAAGCTCGACTTGATTTGACTCGTGTACAACTCTAATAAGTGGTAGGAAATAAACTAATTTTTGGTTATTTCCACTTCACTAGAATAATTATCACAATTAAGTTCGATAGTGTAACCAAACACACCTCTAAATTGGGAGCTGCCTCTCAATATAAGTGGTAATTTTTTATTTTTTATTGTTAACTAAGTAGGCTAAGGAAATTACAATTTGGTTATTTCCACCTTAGACTAAATATTGCAAATCAATTCAATAATTTATCTAAACGCACCCTTTGGCCCTTCAACTATCACCTATTCTTCTGTTGCTTTCCTGAATATGAACATTTTGATGGATGGGCAGGTGGATGATGTTATCACAGAAGTGGTCGACGGAGATCCCCGGAATGTTCTCTGTGAGGCTGTGGAGAAACATCAGGCAACCATGTTGGCTGTGGGCAGTCATGGTTATGGAGCTATAAAAAGGTATGGATTTCTAGCACTTCTTAATTTGGAAGTTCAAACTGTAATTAACGCCTCGTTTGGACCCCAAAACTGGATTTCTGGAAAAACCAGGTTTAATGAACCCGACCGACGATTTCAGCTGTTCTGCAACCCAAAAAATTGAAATTATGAAAAAACAAGTCTTAGAAACTGTTTGGTAGATGCCTAAAAATGAGTTCATCTCATTTTAGTTTGTAAGTGATAATGTATTAAAGATCTCTCTTTCAATACATAATTACTATGAACATGAACTCATTGTGTGTAGATATTGAGATCTCTAATATGTAACCACTGTTAACTGAAATGACATTAACTCATTTTTAGGTGTCTGCCAAACAGGCCCTGGTTAGCTGAAACCAAGTTCCAAAAACGAGCAAATTGCTAAGAGGTCGGTTCCTCTACAACCTTTGTGGAATAAGAAACTGTGTGTGGGGCCCACCATGATGTGTCCTTGAAACCCACTCCATCCATCTTTGGAGGCCAGAAGCTAGACTGATCCAAAACTTTAGTAGGACATGTCTAAAGACATTAAACTCTTATGTTGTGGCTTGGAATGTCCTGATTTTTTAGGTCTGTTCATCCTGGTAGGGCACGTCTAATGAATGGATTGGATACTATACGTAAAACACGGTGGACCCTACACACAATCTGGAAGGCTTTAATGGTGGTTGTCCCAATCCCAGCTGTTCCCTGTCCTGTGACCCACTCGTGTTTTGAATCTACCTGATTTTCTGGACATAGGGTGAACTTGAAGGAGTGCACCTTATTGAGTGGGTGGATGTGGGCCCTACACTATGGTGGGCCGCGCGCAAGTTGCCGAATAAGCTTATTGGACAACAATTGTACACATGGCATGCAGCTCAAATCCAAACCATGAAAATAGTGCAACCTGCCATGGATGGATTAGAACCCAAATCTAGCTGATTGGTAATTATCTAATAGTCAGTGAAAAATGAAGATTAATGGTCAAAGTTCCTCAAACAAATGTCCAGTAATCAGAGGCTAGGATCATCTCATCAATCTGATTTTGGGATATGACCAATGTGCGGAGGGTTCCACCACTGGGGCAGTTTGGATTGAGCTGCACCCCCCATGCGCTCTAGGGGAGGATTTTGCAACTCGGAGAACATCAAACCAAAATCTTGTGGGTCCCATTGCAGATAATCGTCCATCCACACAATCTGGGCCTTGTTGAAACACTAAGATCTAATGTTCATCGAGCAAGAGATGTGAAGGATGGATTTCCATGTCTAGGAAAGGAGGATCCCTTATCCATCCTTGTCCCTACACGTCCCGGTATCTGACTTGAGTCAGAGTGTTGTAGGACATAGCATCTCCATTCATACTTTGTGTGGTCAATAAAATGGGTGATCAAAGCTACTCTAATCGAGTTGAATTTGAAGTTCCAACCATAGGAATACAATCTCAAAAAGGATTTTAGAGGGTGTTTGGATGAAGGAAAACTTGAATGTGTGTACATATGATAACCTAAAATCATCACGAAATGGAAAAACCATGGGTTCCAATTTTCCTCTCATTGTCTGTTTTCATTTCTAGTTTTTTTATCGATTGGGGAAATGAATGTCCACAGTTTTTGAGGAAAAACTGGGAAATGGAAGTTGGTTTCCAAGCCCACTTCTTTTTTCTCAAATAGAGGAAAAGTAGTTTTTTCATGGAAACCATTTTCATTTCCCGCGGCGATTTTCGCTTCGGATAGTAAGCACAAGAAAAGAAAAATAAAAGATTTCCAACCGCATTAGCTATTCAGCGCAAGGATAAAAGAATTGTTTGTGTATTTTCTTTTCAGGACTTGTTTTGATGTGACATACAAATGCATAACAGCGACGGTATTAATCGCCATGCGATTTAAGAGATCCAATTCTTTGGGAAGAAAGAACCCATTTAGCAAAAACCATTTTGTTTTGATTTTTTTTTTTTTTTTTTAAAAGAGCAGGATCTCTTAAATCAAACAATTTGAATCATATATATGGCTGTGTATTTGCATTTCATACCATACTGCAACCATTGCATCTTTCAATAAATAGCTTCTGCATTTTCTTTCCATTTGCTACATTCAACTGCCTATCTTACTAACAATTAGTCTAACAGACATATTAACCTGAATTTTCATGCAGGGCGGTTTTGGGCAGCGTAAGCGACTATTGTGCTCACCATGCACACTGCACCGTTATGATAGTGAAGAAGCCTAAGATCAAACACTAATATACTCATTCGTACATGAAATAAAGGTCTTTCGATATGTTAACATACCCTTTAGATATGGCCTAAATGCTTATTAAATGGCATATGTCTGTAATAATATCTGGAACATCTACCTTAGATTGATTCAATAATTCCAATTGGTTGTAGGGTAAAGGGTTTGTATTATGCATCTAGCTTACATTGCGAATAACGGCACGAATCCTGTGTATGTGTATGTATTATTCTCATAAATGAACTGTTTGAGAGGCAGGACTTAGTATTGTAAAAGGTAGTTGTGGAATTTTACTATCATTATTTAAGCATTTCTACTATGCTTCCATAATAATGAGAGGTGGCGTTTGCAGTTGACCATTGACTCTAAAACATTTTCATGAAAATCAAACCATGCAAAACAAACTACCTACATTTCCATTTTTCTCCATGTCATCAAATTTCTATAAGGGTTTTCCATATCCACATTTAAGGTTCTTCCTATCCAAAGTCTAAAGATTACAATTGCAAGCCAGCCCATTAGGGCAGAAAATGGGTTGGGTGTAGGCTTAGCAAAATTAATCTTTGAATGGGTACAACCCATTGGCGCTATTGCCCTACAAATCATAGCATGTTTCTCCAATGGTGGTGTTGTGCTTTAGGATTTTTAGAAAGACAAGGAATTTAAGGTTTTTCAAGAATTCAGATTTAATGATTTTAGTCTTATGGATCCTCGTCAAAATATTGTTATGTTTCTAGAAAAATAAAAATAAAAAAGCAAAGAATTATAGAGGTAAAATTACGTAATTGAAGAAACCATGAAATCATCCATGCCAATCCTTTAAAGTAGGTCTCCTTCCAATCTATCCTAGATGGAGGAGAAGACAAAAACCAACACACCAATCCTCAGAGTAGGGTTGAGGTAAGCACATGAGAGTGTCGTGGATCCCACAAGTTCGCTTGTATATGTGCGGAGGGAGGAGAGAGAAGGGTCTCTCTCGCAAGTGGTGACCCCATATCGGGTCTAGATGTCCAAAGGCTCTCTCTAATCCCTCTGGCATGGGATATATATACATGGAGGAATTAGGGTTTCGTCCGCATGGTAAGAAAGTTTGTGATCATGCCTTAACCATGTACCAGAATTGACTCAAATCCCTCCACTATCCATGGCCATCTACCATTGATCCAATTCTCATACAAGCCAAGTAGTAAACCACAAAATCTCAACCGTTGGAATTATAATCAACTATGATTAAAATATTTCAACAGTTAACAGGAAAGATTAATGGTTCAAAACATTTGCAAAACAATTTAGAACCTTTTGAGCGTTGGCCTAGCTGCAAAATCATGTGATGAATATTCCAATCTACCTAATTTTAGCCATAATAATATTCCTAGATAATCAATGAATACTTTGCTTAATCACATGGATCTTTGTATCCTAATGCATGTATCCAACCACACATATAAACCACTGCAATTGGGTCAATATCCCAAGCCAAGTGCTATGCTAAAAACTTGAATTCTTTGTATGACCTCAGGTTTAAGGATTGGCCAAAGCTAATACAAGTTGATCTTGACCAAGCATGATGGGTTCTAGTTCAAAATGCTTGAGGTGATCTTACAATACAGGCATCGAATAATTCTAATAATAAGATACCATTGACTCATTCTTGAACCGGACGGTGTGACCTTCCATTGCAACTCATTAACAATCCCCTCACATAAGATGACCACATAAAAATAACCACAAGTTCTTATTAAAATATGCTTAGATATTCATGGAACAACATGGTAATGAGATCATGAAACAAAACTCTCCCTTGGCTGGTGGCCGTTGTGCCCAACCTAAGTTTTAATATCGACACAAGAAAACTGCTCCTTCAACCCATGTTCTTTTGTATATTTAAGGTATAACTCACAAATTAATTATGAAAATAACATGCTCATACAGGACACATGGTCATCATAATCTACAGACATAAATCATGAATATCAATGGTTAATCATATTATCAATGGATAAGGTTCACATTAGTTCTGTAAGGCACACAACCCCAACATATAGCATGTGCTTCGATGGATTCGAAAACAGAGTCTCACAATGAATTGATGTTTAGAGTCGCCAAAGGATTTCTATTGGCAACATTGGTCAGTCATCCAACGACTTATCTATGGCAAGGGGATGCTTGACCAGACGATATGTGGCCACATTAGGGAAATGATGGATTTTATTTAACAGTGGAGAAATCATCTATTGCTCTTTGGGAGCCATAAGTTATAGCGCTTCTAGTTGCTTTGGTACACTTGGATGGTCCAAACAATCAATCCAAGCTGTCTATTAAGTTCATCATACATTGCATGGGTTAATACGTGAAGATTACACTAATGGGATGATAAAGTGATGTAGGACAATTAGCCACTTGCTCTAAAGCTTGAACTGATAGAGAGCGGCGAACCAATCTATTTATCTCTTAGCTCAGGCCCCACATCGCATGGGTTAGGATGTCAGCCGAACTCTCCTCGTGGGCCCCACTTTACAGGGGTCTGCCTCACACGAGCTGCCCACCCCAAGTGTGTCCCCGCATCCCACAGGCTACCCCACTCGAGCCCCGTGTGAAAATGCCCTTGCATTATAGAGGGTTAGGATTCTCCTAGTAAACATAATCCTTTTGAACCATAACAAATACACGATCAGCCTTAACAAATAAGTGAAACTGAATTGTCGATTCGAAAGCTAAATGGAACTGAATGAGCAAAAATGGGGAAGAACAATGGAGTAGCTATTACTGATGGTAGGTGTACCAAACATGGCATTTTTTCCAAAGAGTCATGTGAGAGGGTTCAGATGTAGCAACAGTTCTATAACATGAGCCAGACCAACAAGAGCAAACGGTCCCCATTGATCGGTATGTAATACAGACCATTGCTATTATGGGGCCCAAAGTCCATACAACAAAAATATCCCAGATTGAAAATCCACTTTCCAATTGATGGCCAGAGAAAACATAATACAGCACCATTTCCAGCTAACTCATTGACACAGGGATGAACGTGATGACGTCGATCACCGTCTTCCTCTAGGATAACTACTTTGAATCCACGAAGCTTCTCTGGACTCGTCACAGAGACCTCTCGAATCCATGAGGAAAAAAGTAAGAAAAATATAAATAAATTCTATAAAATTCATAATTTGATTGATTTATGAAATAAATGAGTTCACAACCCTTTAAATAGGGATACTAAGCAATGAGAGAAATTTTAGAATCAAACTACAACTAAAACTCCTAGAATTCGCAACTTACTATAAATAGTAAATTTTCTATTTATAGTAAGTGTCCTATGTGGCTTAACTATGATATTCTCCTAATTTTTCTAAACAATTTTTATGTTGGACACAACTCTTAAAGCCCAACGGATGAAGAGTTATAATCAAACTAAAATTTACCAAAAATAGTAAAAACGGAAATAAATATAGAATTTGACCGTCGCTATGATGGAATCTCGCAAATTCGGCATGGTCAACCCGGCTACGCCGGTTGGTTGGCTAAAGTAGCTCATCCTACCCCAAAATCATATAGGTTAACTCATTTCGGTTTGCGAGATATGCCTATTATAAAATTCTGACGGTCTTGATGACTTCCTCCTCCGATCGGGTCTTCTCTGGTTCATCTTGGACATGAAAGTATCCACGACCCACTCTACATCACTCATAAAAGGGTCAAATACCCCTCATGTAGGATATCCTTAAATAGGGGGAGATTTTTGGTGCATGGACCATTGAGTCCCATCACATCAACGGTTTATATCACAAAACCATGGCCCCCACTGCCACCAAAATAAGGTCCAAATGACCAGTGAAAACCTTGTAATAATAGCTTCATCTAATGTTGTGAAAGAAATCATGCACTACCTCTCTTATAAGCATTGTGTAGGTCTGAATTCCTTCTGTATCAGCTTGTTCAGTTAATTCAAAAGCTTCTGTTTTTTTAATCGACCTAACCATTGGGTCCCCTATTAGGAAGAAGAACGATCTTAACCACAAGATCAATCAATATTTGATCATACATCTCTCAAGTGACCTAACTTCTCAGCCATGAGAGAACCCTAGATGAGAAACCATGAAATCAAAGGTGGAGGCAATGACAAGGTCTACCCATCATATATATAAGTTTCCGGGTGAAACTAACAGAATGGCCCATGAAAGGGTAGTTAGTACCCCATCCAAATCAGTAGGACCCACCATGTTGTAGATGTAAATTACACTCCACACATCAGGTTCTATCCTCAAGGGAGAAATGAGCTAGATCCACAACTCATATGGACCAGGGATGGGATCCCAACCAAAGGATTTTGTGTAGCTATTTAGCACAAGGATAAAAGAGTTGTTTGTGTATTTTCTTTTCGAGACTTTTTTCAGTGTGACATACGAATGCGTGATAGTGATAGCGACCGTATTAATCACGGTTGGATTTAAGAGATTCAATTCTTCGGGAAGAAAGAACCCATTTTGGAAAAAAACCATTTTGTTTTTATTTTTAAAAAGGGTGGAATCTCTTCAATCATACAATTTGAATCACAAATATGGCTATGAATTTGCATTTCATACCATTGTGCAAACTGTTGCATCTTTAATGCAGGGGTATTTTCACACCGGGCTCGAGTGGGGTAGCCTATGGGATACAAGGACACACTCGGGGTGGAAGTGGAATTCATGTGAAGTGGGGCCCACGAGGGGGTTCGCTCGAGGTCCTAATCCATGCAATGTGAGGCCTGAGCATTGAGATGAAAGGATTGATTCGTCACTTTCTATCAGTTCGAACTTTTAGAGCAAGTGGTTAATTGTCCTGCATCAATCTTCAACAAATAGCTTGTACATTTTCTTTCCATTTGCGCCACTTAACTGCCGATCTTGCTACCAATTACAGTCTAACACATATATTGACCTGAATCTTCGTACAGGGCGGTTTTGGGCAGCGTAAGTGACTATTATGCTCACCATGATCATTGCACCATCATGATAGTGAAGAAGCCCAAGATCAAACACTAATATACTCATTCGCATGTCAAACAAAGGACTTTCAATGTATTAACATACCATTTAGATTTATTTTTTTAATGACATCGAGGTGTCCCCGACCCATTTTAAAGGTATAGGGCCTAATGGCCTAAATGGTTGTTAAATGGCATATGTGTGTGATAATATCTAGAACATCTACCTTAGATTGATTCAATAATTCAAATTGGCTGTATGGCAAAGGGTCTGTGTTATGCATCTAGCTTACATGAACCCTCTCATAAATGGCCTGTATGGACCTTATGGCCACAAAAATTGTATACTCTTTGTTTAAACTTCGTAATGTTGTCTTTGTCCTTTTCCTTGTTCCAATTTGTATTGTAAAAGGTAGCTGTGGAAATTCATTATCAATATTAACTTTTCTTTTTAAAAAATTATTGATTTTTTTTACTAAGAAGCTAATCCATGAGCACTTTTATGATAATGGACACCTTCATGACAATGAGAGGCGACTCTCACAATTGATCATTGCCTCTAAAACATTTTATGAAAATCAAACCATGCAAAACAAACAACCTATAATTCCATTTTTATCCACATCATCAAATTTATATAAAGATTTTCCAAATCCACATTTTGGATTCTTCCTATCCAAATACCAAAAATTATAATGGCAAGCCAGGCCCATTAGGGTGGAAAATGGGTTGGGCATAAACTTAGCAAAATCAAACTTTGAATGGGTAAAGCCCGTTAGCGTTGTTGCCTTACAAATCTCTAGACATCACACACAAAACGAAATTAAACTACTCTTCAGACTGCTAAGCTTTTATAAATTCATCCATGACAACTCGAGAATCATTAAAAATCATAATCAACCAAAAAGGCAGAACCCACGCACATCTCGGGAACAATTGACAGACTTGATTGGTAAATCAAGAACCAATCATTCAAACGATATGGAAACCCACTCTATCCGACTTGTAAAACATCGCAAATCCAAACGGGTCATATATTCATGGTCATCGGCATCTCTTTGAAGTAATCAACGGACTCGATCGATGAAATAAAAAAGTAAGCTCATGGCAAGCCGACAGTGACACCATCATTCCTACTTCTGTTTTTCGAAACAACTTGTGTCAAGAAACCTATTTTGACGAACAAAATGGTGCCAAGTGGACCATTGGCTCACCGTAAGCTGACAGCCACCTGGCATACTTTTTACCTAATAGAAACCTATATTCAGATTCTGCTAACATCAAAATTGTGTCGAGACCCGATGGTCTTGATCGATAAATGCAGCGCAACAGCTACCATTCCAGAATCAGTAATCGAGAGGGGGTCATTGAGAGATACGTGGGGTGGGTCCTGCTCTCTAAAGATGTCAGAGATTTTCCTGATTGGTGCCGAGACCCAACTCAAGAGGATAGTTCTGAGAAAAGTAGTTCGCAAAAGAATCCAGTAAAAGTTAAATGGTAAGGTTGGGGCGGATGCCTCCTAAAGAGTAACGGAGGTGTGCGAAGGTAGGCTCAGGCTGACGATTCTGCTCGTGAGAGTAATGGTATAAGCCTGCCTGATTGTGAGACCGACTGGTCGAACAGAGACGAAAGTCGGCCATAGTGATCCAGGAGTCCCGTGTGGAAGGGCTCTCGCTCAACGGATCGACAGAGGATCAATTATCATGGTTGTCAGGAGGCGAGAATGCTTCCTGGTGCCGCTGATTGAGTGGTCTGTGGTCTGCGGAATCAGAGATATCCGACTATCCCTTTTGCAAAAAAGAGTGTTAGGTCTAATATTTTTCTTTTTATATATCAATTAAGCTCGAATCGCATTTCACTCCATACATTCCTAATATATTTAAATAATCAACTCGCACTTATATTTTTCTTTCTTTTCATCCATTTTTTCTTTATTGCATTCACCTACTTGAGTCATTTGACTCTGCAGGTAAGATTAGGATAAATTTATTTTTTGTTTGCTCGTCCCTCATGGGTTACGAGGAGCATGGCTAGATATATAATGCCGAAATTATGATAAATTCCTCTAGAAGTTATCATAGAATAGATATTGCATGTTGCACGAGCAAAAAAGATGCTTAACCCCTTCCTCTCATGTCAATGAGACCCTTACTCAAAATTGACGGTTGCAGATCAACTGCATGAGTCACTTGAATCAGGGAATCTTACAGTTCTCCAACCATAAGCACTAGCCAATCATAAATTCTAAGCTTCATTTGGCTAGTAGCGACTCTAAAAATCAAACACATCTCTAAATTTGAGTTAATTCTACACCTTATCTAAGCAATTTAAAAAGTATAAGTGAAAGCGACCGCTCTCAAACAAACGAGTGTTCACAAAATCATAGCATGTTTCTCCAACAATGGTGTTGTACTTTGGGATTTTTAGAAACAAAGGTTTTTTTTTTCCCCTAAGAAACCACGACATCGTCAATGTCAATCCCTCACAATAGGTCTCCAATCTATAGATTCTATGCTAGATGGAGGAGAAGGAAAACCAACATACCAACCCTCACAGTAAGGATGAGGTAGGCACACGAGAGCATACCTCATCCTTACTCTATGCTCTCAAGGGTAGATGCCAATGGATAGTTAGGGGATGGGGTCAATTTTGGTACATGGCTAAAGCAGGATAAGGTGGCAAAGCACCATACTAGTGTCTCTCCATATAATCACGATTCCTTGATGCATATTGATCCGATGCGAGAGGAATTTCAGAGAGAGAGAGAGAGAGACTTTTGTGATTAAAACATTTTAATGGTTAAAATAAAATATTAATGTTTGAAAATATTTATAAAAATATTTAAAACATTATGAGTGTGGGCCAAGCTGAAAAATCATTTGATTGATACTTCAATCTATCAAATCTCCATATTCCAATGCATGTATCCAACCACATCCATATGGGCCATTGGAAACGCTAGAAACTTTGATGATGGGTCACTAGTTCACAAAACTTAAGGTAATCCTCAGTTGCAAGCGTCCATCAGTTTTAATGATAAGATACCATACCCTTGGTCCTATGTGAGAACAACCACAGGTTTGTATTACCTTCCATCCTGTCTCATCAACAGTCCCCACAATTAAGAAAAACCACAGGTTTGTCTTGTCCAGTTCAACTTCCCTCCTTCAACCCATATTCTTTTGTATATTTAAGGTATATAGCTCACGAATTAATTATTAAAATAATAAAATGGTTACACAGGACCCATGGTCATCATAGTTCATGGAAAGAATCATCAATCTGTATCCATGAGTCATATCATGAATGGAGAAAGTTCACATTAGCACATCAACGTTTTGTATCACAGAAACACGGACCCACTCCCACCAAAATAAAAGGTACGAATGGCCAATGAAAACCACTTCCAAACAACATCATTTCCCACAGACAACTAGCTACCATCTACCTCCATTTACTCCCCAATTCCACCCATTTATCTCCATTTACTCTTTTATCCAAATTATCTTAACCACAGGATCAATCAATATTTGACTATTCCGGAGAATTGTCTACTGCTCAGACATGAGAGACCTTGGATAAGATGAAGGGCAATGACAAAGTCTCACCAAATGTAAAAGTTTCTGGGTCTTAACTACCAGAATGGACGAAGCTTTCCCAATCCAAGACATTGGGACCCACAATGTCAGAAGTAAATTCCACTCCGCCCATTAAAGAAATGAGCGAAGATCCACAGCTCATATGGGCAGGGGGTGTTATGCCAACCATAAGGCATCTTTCAAGGAAACCTGTAACTAACGGGACAAGGGAGTGGATTTTATTAATATGGCTCTTTTATGCCCTGCGTGTAAAACAGGTGGAGAAGACTATTCAGGTCCCACAGGTATATTAGGAACATACCTATAATATACTAATCATCACACAACCCCTAAGAATGAAATAGAACACACACATGATAGAGTAACATAGTTTATTGTCCAATCCCACAACGACATTCTCAAAATGATAATTATAAGAAAACAAAAACAAAAATCAAACTGAAAACCCGAAGTCCTTATTTGAAAGGAGTGTAAGCATCCACATAAAAATTAAAATTTCAAAAAAAAAAAAAAATGCATTCTTAAAGTCTAATCCCTTGTGGATTTTGGTCCGAGGCACGGCATCTAAAGACGATAAAATAAACTAAACTACAACACCTGGGCATTTTTTCAAAGCTCTGCAGGATCTCATTCTTTCTAGCACTTGACCTCCCTTAACCCGTGGCCGAAGTATAAAAACGTTGGATCAGTGGCACCCTCCTTGTAATATGCAAACACCAGGCCCCCATCATCATGCATGCTCTCACCGACAAAACTGCAAAATGCATCCCATGTCAGTACATAAGAAGGGTCATGCATGATACGTTCTGAACAGAATTGATTCAAGAATTGCACGGTAAAGTAATGCAAACGTGTAAGATTGCAAATTCCCTCAGAAGGCTGAAAAAAAAAAAAAAAAAAAAAAAAAAATGAAGTTGCACGGTACGATGCTGTAATCAACAAATGCAAATCAACAACGGACTTATTTCCATGATTGGGATGACCAATCAAAGTCTTCATTCATGACTATCTAATGCTATGAACTTGCTGTGCACTGCAGCTCCACTAATACTGCACTCAGATTCATGCAATTGGATTGTACAGTGAATTTAGACAGTGAACATGAAACATGAAATCATCATAGCTAATGATTTCAGGCTGAAATGCGGTGCTCAGAAAACCCCCAGTGCACATGCAAGGGCTGATGGACCCCGGTGGTCTCCATGGGATGTAGAAGCGGGGATGAAATGGAAGGAGAAAATCGGGTCTTTGACGAGATGGGAATGAATGTTGAGAGTTGTACAAGGCCGAGGCCTATAGCATGAGGTAGGGTAGCAATATATGGGTGGAGAAGATTAGATTTCCCAGGGTTTTTGTCTGACATCACTGCAGTCAAAGGAGGCGCAGGATTACAGCCTTTAGAACCGCTATCCAACCAACAGCAACTTGCAATTCTGACAGGTTTCATTTCATTCACTGTGGAATTCTTGTATCCCTCGACAACTTGGTTGAAATCAGTATACATGTAAATGACACTGGATAGATATCATTATTGCTATATTCCCTCCAACATAGCATGTTTTCTAATAATCATATGCCTATATAAGCACACCCATTAAATAAAGAAACAGCAAATCATACCAATTAAATTCTCAATTCAAAACAAAAAGATTCTTGTTCTGACAATAAGACACATGTTGACTAGTATACTGCAACTGCGTCCCTCCAAAGTTTTAAAAAATCTTTAGGGACTCAGCCGCGGCTGCAAATTATGATCTCTTCTGCATTTTCGGCTGGAAGCCCAAGAAAGCTTTGAGATGTTCACAAACAGAAAAATCCAGGGAAGAAAACATAACAGTTCTACAAACAAATAGAGATCATTAAGCTTCCTAAAACAGAACAAAAATCTGTGTTTTCTAATCACAAATTCTATGATGTTTATAAAACCAGAATTAATAAATAAAATATAAATAAACAAATATATAAAGCAAAAGAGATATCGGTAAGAAATTACAATTGAAGGTCCTTGAGCTTCGAAAGTAGGAACTTTGTTGCTCCCTCAATGTTCTTCTTAAAATGTTCCTGATGCTCTCCTTCCAGCTTAGGAGTCAACAGCTTGATATACCTCTTCATGAAGGTAACAAACTGCTTCCTATCAAAAGAAGGTTGCTCCTACAAAGAGACAAAATTTCACAACAGTAAACTATCGATAAGCTTCATCACATTCAAGCAAAAACAAATTACTCGTGGAGAAGGGGTCGGCAATCACCTGAAGGCGGAAAGTGTCAACAATGTCGACAACTTTGACAGACTGATCATCAACACCCTCGTCATCCTCACCACCTTCAGCAGAAGGGTTAGCACCAATATCTACATCGACGGCTCCTTGAACTACCCACTGCAAAGTGTTTCAAAAATTAAACTCTTTAATGCACAAAAGATAAACAAGATAACTTTTATTCTTGAAGTTAAAGAAACTTCAAATGTAATGGATAATATACAAGAGCTTAGAAATTGTTAGTATTCAAATTGGTCAAATTAAACCGTACAAATTATGGTTTTCATTTTCGATGTCATCATCATCTAAGCCTTAACCCAATTAATTGAAATCAGCTACAAAAATTACTCCTCCCGTGATAATCTGACCTATCAGATAGGTAAATTTGGCCAGTTAAAAATAAAATTATCCAAAGGTCCTACTTAAATTTTCAACAACAGTGTTTAGGAATCGAAGGTTAGGATTGCTCAACAAGCTTCATTTTTGGTCGGTAACATATACCCAATTAAGTCACTTAAACTTGATGGACTGCATCATATGCTGCTACATATAGCTCCCAATTTGTGAATGACCAGATGGGCATTATCATGTTGAAGAGGACTGTCCATACAGTGGCCACATCATGAAAGGCCATGTTGTAAAAATAACACCAAATGTTACAGTTCAGGAGTCTGATCGCTGGCCATGAGTTACAGACATGGAGTGGGGAGCCAAGTGGACAACATCCCAAACCCATTTCCACCACTGAAATGTGGATTAGCAATGATCCATACAATATGGAACCCTAGCATCAATATCATGAGATTGGCATAGCACAAATTGTCTACCCTTCAAATTGCCCATGTTAGGCCCAGAGCCCAATAATCAGGCTGGTCTGTGATTCGGGTGGGCCATACCCAAGAGAGACGGACCGGAAATGCCCACACTTGATTTTTAAAGAGCCAACCATGATGTGTATGAGAACTAGAGGCCCAAAAAATCAGGCTGACCCATGATTCAAGTGTGCCACACCATGGGAAACATTTGAGAGAGGGATGCCCACATACCAGGTGGTGTATGTGAAATCCACTCCAACCATCAGGTGCGTCATTGCCATTAGGCATTGGGCCCAAAAATCAAGTTGGTCTGTGACTCACCACGGAAAACAGTTTTGAGGGTGGGCATCACCCTGTTTCCAAATGTGCGGCCCACATAAATGATGGACATGCCTGATTTTGGGCACAATACCTAAAATGGGGTGACACATCTAATGGTCAGAGTAGATTTCACCCACGCACCAGTGGGATCAAGCCGAGCGCTTGCATGTACGTCCCATGTGCTGCAGCTTGCAAAGAGGCTCCCAGGAGATGCATCTGACGGTAAGAGTGAATGTCACCTATGCATCAATGCCACCACTACCCCAAGGTGGAACAACATGAAAATAGTTGAATTAATGAGCTTGTTTGGTAAGACATAAATGAGTTCAACTCAATTTAGTTAATCATAATTATGCATTAGTGATTATGATCGTTGATTATCAAGATCATTTTCAATACTTAAAATAAGTAATATGATCTTTAGATACATCATTAGGATTATCTAAAATGAAACAAACTCATAAAATCTTGAATTTCATATATAATGGTTAATTAGTGAACAAAGACATACTTTCCCCTCGACTTCCCATAGAACTCCATTCTCAATTTCTTTATAGGGAAATGAATCTGACAAAAGCTCGTCACCTGAATTTAATGGACAAAAGCCACATATCAGTTACCAAAAAGGCCATATATTTAGGAAAGACACAATTTAACCTTATCAACAATAAACCAAGAGGCAAAGCTTAACTTCTTGAAAGAGAATGCACATAAAAATAATAACAGTAATAACAACAACAACAACAACAACAAGTTTGCAAGTATCCAAACGTTTCTACATAGAATACATTAGAAATATGCATTTCACTATACTGCAAAGATGACAAAAAAGGTCCAAACAACAAAAGACCTGAAGAGTTTACATGGAAAGATAGAGAAAGCATTTGTCAAAAGGTGTAATTTGCCATCACAGTTGTTCACTTCTCCTCCATTCTTTTTTCAATTAGAAATGATACATTTACGAATGAATGCACATAACAAAAATAACAGTAATAATAATAACAACAACAAGTTTGCAAGTATCCAAACGTTTGCACATAGAATACATTAGAAATATGCATTTCACTATACTACAAAGATGACGAAAAGGTCAAAAACAACAAAAGACCTAAAGAGTTTACATGGAAAGAAGGAGAAAGCATTTGTCAAAAGGTGTAATTTGCCATCACAGTTGTTCACTTCTCCTCCATTCTTTTTTCAATTAGAAATGAGACATTTATGAATGATGCCTAAAACCAACTATTTCATTATTGCTCCAAATGAAATAAAGGGCTCTCCATCCTTAATAACAACAGCAAAAGCAGAGTGTGAGGATAGTAGAGAAAGTATCTCTCAGAAAATGGGGAAAAAGAAAAAGAATGACATCTGACAAATTGTAGCGAAGGTCAAACAGGCAAAGGCATCAAACCCGGTCAAAATATGTTGGTTTTTGTCATATTCATTTTTTTCTGATTTAGGAAAGTTTCATTTTTAGGAACAGACTTCTTTTCTCTTGGACAAACACATTCCATTTATTTTAATTATCCATCAACAGTGCCAATAAAATTGAAAGTTGTACTTCAGTTTTCGGGCTTTAATTTGAGATTTACAGTGATTTGTGGGGCTCTGGGCTCTCCTTGTTTGTGGGGTTGCTCAACATACCCTGCAAGTTTTAGCAGATCTGTACGCATCATGTCCAGCTTTACGTCCATTTTTTAGATGTTTATTAGCAGTTGATGTCCAACAGACATGGATAACCATTTAAATACAACACAATATTACATGAACATGGACAGCAATTTTGAAATAGGTATTAGGACAAGTACAATACCTACATGGATATGGAAATCTATTTCAAAGACAAAACAAAAACAAAAACAAAAACTCACCCTCTCAACTGCCAAAATCCATGCCAAGGATGCAAATGAAATGGCAATAATATGTTATTTCAAAGACAATGGATAAAAACAAAATAACTTTACTAACTAATAAATATTGCACCAGAGGACATCTTGGAAGCAAGGCAGGCATTTAATATTAATATAGAAAACTTGTAGAATTAGAATAAGAAAGAGTAGGTGATAATACCAAGGATATTACCGGCTAAATGACGGAAAATACTATGCATGAAGATTATAAGATGACAAAACACATGATATTTGGGCCAAGCAATCCCTCAGCACTGAGTTGGTAAAAAGTAGTGCCAAATTCGGGATCATACATTGACCTAAAAATCAACAAGGTCAGAAGATCCTGACCACCCAATGTATGGTCCTCCATTCATGAATTATGGATCATGGCTGTATTTTTGTTAAATATCTATATTTAGAGTCCAGTTATTGTTAAGGTTGCAAATTGGGGAGTTCATATGGCATAGCCCATCAACAGTATCTTGGGTTATGGATCATGGCTGTATTTTTGTTAAATATCTATATTTAGAGTGCAGTTATTGTCAAATCTGTGCATTGGGGAGTTCATATGGCATAGCCCATCAACAGTAAGTTGGGTTATATCAAAACATTGGATTTCCAAACCGTCTGGGAATCTAAGACTTACGAGTGAAACTCAAATTATCCCTAAATTGGTGCAAACACCATATCATTAACACTCCTAATGAAAACCAACTACTGAAAACATACTGACGTCTATAAAAAATAACATAGAAACCCAAGGCCTAAAACTCCAAACCACGCTAGGACTCAAGATGGACAATGTTATCATAAATAACATGACAGATTTGGGACGCAATCTTTAATGGGGGCAAAAATTAAACATCCTCTAATTAAACCATAAGGTTATTGACTGCTTGGATATTGATAGGTCCTCCTCGCCCAGTCTTGATCAGGAGACGAGTAAAAATTACAGTTCCACTTACTAATCCAGAAAGCTCCAATTTGGCTACTTGGGTCAGGTTTGGCCAGCCGGAACCGTGATACATGTTATTTATCACTTAGCGGGTACTGGAAATAGATTCAAAGGGATTGAAACAATCTAAGCATACCGACTAGGCTGTACCATATTTGAAGCATGAAGATGATAAATACATGAAGACCTCCCACAGAAGGACAAAAGAGCCACTCCAACAGTCTCTAGGGAATTGAACCTCTAGAAGGAAGTCCCATAACATGAATTTCGAAGGAAGTCCCATCACATGAATTTCAACGAAAATAATAGAATCTAGTTCATATGCAGGACCTGTGGACCTATTTTTACTTTCGCATGTGAGGACTGGGTCTCTACTGAAACTTGAACAATCCATAATTGGAGCAAATACACATCATCATTAACAGTCCCAAGTCCTAAGTACATCAAACTGCTGAAAACAAGCTTTAGTATAGAAGAAAAATAAAATCCCAGCTCGTACAAGAACTCCAAACTATAATAATGCTCTAAACGGACCAAGTTACAAATTACACAATAGATAAGGCTCGAGCATAGGAGATTCAATCTCTGACCAGGCCTGGACTGGGAAATAGCTAGCCCCAACGGTTGATACCCTTACGCAGGAATTAAAACCCTAAGTTTCTCTAATTGCTCAAATCTAGATTGAAATAACAGGATTTACTGAAGTTTCACTACACGTGAAATAAGCTCAAAAGATCACTAGAAACAACATCAGAGCTTGAGACTCATGCAGAAATAGGACCCCGCAATCACCAGGCCTAGACTCGAAAAAAGGCCGCCAGCCCATTGATGCCATTACCAGGCACTGACAACATGCCATAAGCATAAAAATCGGCAGAAGCTACATCAAAACTTAAAATTCTTGCAGAAAGCACAGATCGGATCACAATAACAAAACAAAATACAAGATCAGAAGAAGTGCATGAGAGATATCAAGCAAAATAGATGCCGTCAACCTCCAAAATCAAAACTTTCAGATCTGACGATTCTGATCTACAAGAGATAGTTATTCGGATCTGATACTCAAAACATAGAACTAAGAAGAAAAAAGTAGAATCAGATCTAAAGACAAAACATTAAAGCATACGAAAAGCGACAGAAAAAAATGATCTGAAACCCTAAAACCATAGGATCAAGATCCGAGATCCCAGAAACAGAATCGAAGACTGAAATAGCGAAAACCTGGATACATGTTAGATAAAATCCTAGATATACAGATAAAACCCTAAAAGAGAAATATATACCTGTGAGGAGATCCTGATAGACCAGCATGATTGCTGAGGAGAGACGGACGAGAGATCGAAGACGAAATGAGGAAGAGAGTCCGCGAGAGAGCTAGAGGGTTTGGGAGTGCTGCTGAAATTAGTATTTATAGTCGAGGGTTTGGCTTTAGATAGATTTTCGTGTCCTTGAGGGACACGGAGACTCCGTGCCCCTGAATCTTGAACCGTCGATGTGGCAAGCGAAAATCGCTCCACGGCGCTTGCGGAGGGGAAGAGCATATTCCTTCGAAAATCGAGAATCCTCTCTTCTGCGCACCGCGTAAAACACCGTGGGACCGCTATGTTGTATATGTAAAATCCACTCCGTCCATCATGTTCCTTATCTGATATTAGGTGCTGACATAAAAAATAAGATAAATATATATGTCAAATGGGTCACACTAAATGGAACAAGGGGATATGATCCCCAACCGTAGGTTGTGTGTAGGGCCAACATGGGGTGTATCCGTGATCAAACCCTTTAATCAGGTTTAAATCACTTGAATTAATGGAATATTAAAAAATTAAGATTATAAGAAACTCAGGCAGGACACACAATGTGAAATTAATGGTTTTGGGAGTAGGTTGGCATTTTTCCCGTTGGTGTGGCCCATGTAATATTTAAATAATATTTATATTTTTATATGTATATATTTACAGTAAAAGTAATGTTTTAAACCTGATAGACGGAGTGGATTTTATGTATAAAGTATTGTGGATCATACAGAGTATTTACGCTGCATAAATCAGGTGTGGTAAACGATTCCGGTCACATGCGGAGCGCGCAAGTGGACGGGCATATTCCGCGAGAGCGGAAAAGAAAATCACTGATGGTTCGTACGCACGCGTTCGTAAATAGTAACAGGCAGGCATTTAGTCGGGATTCGGATTCCGTAATGTGTCACGTACTACCGACTTAGATGGTGTGTTTACGTGGCAAAGGTTTTGGGTTATAATGATCCATCTGTTATATCTACACCGTCAATGTATTTTTTTTTAATTATTTAGTACAAGAACCCAAGAATAAACGAGATCAAAGGCTCAAGCGGACTACACACCATAAAGCAAGGGAATTAAATGCTCACTGTTGAAACCTGGTTGGTGGTCACTAAGTTTTAGATCAAGCTAATATCATTATTTTCCCTACCTTATAGACAGGTTGGATGCCGAATAAACAGCGTAGTAGGCCTGAGAAATTCAACAGTGGACTCCAAACACCGTCCTATTTTATGTGGTGTGCTATATTCGAGTTTTCAATTATATATATATATATATATATATATATATATATATATATATATATATATATGTATATGTGTGTGTGTCTGGGGGGACGGCTGATGGTCGGTGCTCTGTGGGCCTACATAATGTATGTGTTTCATCCATTCTGTTCATACATTTTTACAGATAATTTCAGGGTATGATCCCAAAAATGAGCGGGATATAAATATCAGGTGGACCACACTACATGAAAATAATAGTGATTGTATATCCACCATTAAAATTCTCCTAAGGCTCATTGTACTGTTTATTTGACATCCAATCTGTTGATTAGGTCATACAGGCCCAGATGAAGGTAAAAAAATAAAAATCAACTTGATCCAAAACTCTTATTGCCCCCAAAATGTTTTTAATGTTTGACTCTCATTCGACATTGTTTCCTGTAATGTAGTCCACTTGAGATTGGAATATACCTCATTTTTAGCCTCATGCCTTAAAATGATCTGTAAAAATTGATGGACCGCATGAATGAAACACATACATCATGGTGCGGCCCACAGAGCACCGACCACCGACCACCGCATGGATGAAACACATACATCACGGTTTCAGTACACCACGAGAAACCGTGGGAATGAACGCGCCTACCGTTTTCGATTAAACTGATATTTATGTTTCTTTCCATTGATATTTATGTTTCTATTAGGTTTTTAATCAAATATTGTTGAAATTTTATTAGTTAAAAAATTCAAAAATAAAATAATATTACTTACAAACGAAATTTTTCTTGAAAAATCCTTGGGTATCTATAATTTAGCCTCCGTGTAGGTTCAAGCACTGCACATGGATCAAATAGCCAAAAATGCATTTATTTATTTTCTTTTCTTTGAATTGATATAGTTGAGAATTTGTTGCCACATGGTATGCGTATAACATCTAACTTGTAGAACATATGCTTACCATGATATGTTTCAATTATTCTTTTGAGGTAGGTAACATGCTGTACACATGTCCAATTAATATATTTGGACAATTTAGTTTGTTATGATAAGCAACTAGTGGGGTCTATAGAGATGTGGTCACACCCGGTTTCATATAATTCCCATGTATCATATACTCTTTAAAAGTTAAATAATGCATGGACTCTTCTCCCAGAGAACACTAAGATAGCACATGGTTTTTTTTAACAAAAACACATATACACACTCTCAAACCCATGACCTATGTGTTGAAACGCACTTTGTCTACCTCAGCCATGCGTTTGAATATATTCTACCATCCAGATGGATTGCTATATATATATATGTTAGTATTGGTTCCCGACTTTCCTCACAAAAATAAAACAAATAAAAAACATGACACATACAACCATTCCATTGAGCATGCTTTATGCAGATTGAATCATAAATGGGCAACATGTGAATCTAGATTGTTTTTTTATGGTGTGGTGTAGACCATCTCATGATTGGATCCATCATATATATAGGGTGGTCTATGGGCTAAACCTGGGCTAGGTTTCGGCTTAGATATTGAAATGTTTTGGGCCGGGCTGTTGGACTAACCCTATTCAATTTTGGATGCCCATCCCATTAACAGCCTTAATCATATATATTTGTTTGTTATAGTGGATATGTCTTTTCAGCAAGTTGGATGTCATATGCATACTATGTGAGTCCTTTCATTCTCGACTCACCCGCACTTTTAAAAATTAAAAGAAAAATAAATAAATAAGGGTATTGTGGTAATTTCATCATGAAAGGATGCTATACTTTAATATAATTTTAACACCAAAATCGCAGTACTTTTGTAACAAAATCATGAAAAATTAAAAAGGTAACTTGTCTTAAATTTCCTTCATAATCGTGATTTTGTTAATTAGTGCCTTGGCTGATCTAAATTCCAAGAGGTGCTTTTTAAGGATAAAATGGCTAAAGCGCCATTTTATTTTTTATTAAGAAGTTACAAATATGACATTTGTAGGGCCCATGTGACATGTGTATGACATCCAACCGCTTAACAAATGCAATCTACCAGGACAATCACATAAAAATATGGATAATCTAATTGTAAGGCCATAAAAGAAATGTACGACTACCCAAAATTTTAACCCATTTGATGATATGATCGGGTGATATTTTTAATTCATTTAATCATCACAATGGAGTGCATATGTTTAACAAGTTGGATGTCAAACACATTACAAGTGGGTGCCACAACTCACAACTTCACCACTATCTTAAAGAAATAAGATTCAAGAGCATTGGTTGTTCTTTTAGACGAAAAGAGATGTTAATGATTTTGGATGCTTAATTGATACAAGGAGTAGCGTATGAAGGCTTGTATCCGAAGTATATCCAGATCCAATAGAATCCATGACTAAAACCTCCATACCTAAACCTCGTAGACAGATTGAGAAAAAAAGTTAATAATTATACTTATACCGTTCGTAAAACCTTGTGCAACATGCTCATATTCTTGAATGATGGGCCATAGGGATGTGATTGATTTGTATACTTTGTTTTATTCTATACTACACTTCAGAAGGTCGACAAAATGACTTGTTAGCATTGTAAGAGTCGTCACTAGTCAAAATGAAGGCTCCAGAATCTACAATTGGCTATAATCCATGGAATTGCATATATATTAGGAAAATTGAAAAATCCCTCACTCGAATGAGTCTTAGATAGGTCTGCGCAATGGATTCTAGATAAGGGCCTCAATTATGGAAAATGAAGATGTTAGGCACCCTTTTGTCCCCCATGTTCACACGGTCTCTATTTTGCCAGGTTGTGCACTTTTAAAGGAATTCAGATAACTTTAAGTAAAGTATTAACATTTAGATGCCTGAACTATAAAAGATAAATTGAAAATGAAATAGAAATAGTTGAAATTGGTTTTTCGATAAAAGTCCGGAAAAGAAAAGGAACAAAGAGTTTTCAATTACTCCTTTAAGTCACGTTTTTTGATACTATTGACCATATCTTACATGATATATAAACAGAGCTTACTACATCAAGTATTTAAAGTAGTTGGGTTAAAATATACATACTGGAAAAGTATAGATCAAGAATACGACATTGACTTTGAAGTTGAAATATAATAGAATATATTGAAAAAAAAAATGAAAGAGATTGAGAGAATAGATAAGAAGCCGAGCTTCCGGTTTTGGATGGTAAAGGTTAAGGGCGGAAGCTCTGCCTCTATCTCTCATTTTCTTTGTTTTTATGTTGCAAAAACCCTAATTTATCTATCTCGCTAAACTCTCCTTTTTAGGCATTTGGAGAGGGACAATAAGGCTTGATTGTAAGTGACGCAGGGGAGGACGTGAGGTCGAGCACCGTCTTCCTCAAGAGGATAACTATTCCGAATCCACGGAACTTCTCTGGACTCCTCACAGAGACTTCTCGAATCCACGAGAAAAGAAAGTAGAAAATAGAAATAAATTCTAAATAAATTCGAAATAGCTTAAGCAATTCATAAAAACGAGTTTACAACCCTTTAAATAAGGGTACTAAGCAATGGGAAAGAAATCAGAATCAAACTACAACTAGGACTCCTAGAATTCGCGACTTACTATAAATAGTAAACTTACTATTTATAGACGGTCGTGATGTCTACTAGTGCGCAAGGTTTTCGGCCAAAAATAGTAAGTGTCCTATTTGGCTTCACCAACCCGTTCTCCTAATTATTCTAAGCTCTTTTCACGTTGGGCGCAACTCCTAAAGCCCGACGGATGAAGAGTTATAAGCAAACTAAAACTTACTATTTATAGTAAAAACGAAATTGAAACAGGGAAACGACCGTCAAATCAGGGGTTTCTCGCAATTCCGAGCGTCGCAACCCTGCGTAGCTGGGTTGGTTGGCTAAAGTAGCTCGTTCTACCCCAAAATCATATATTTTTCGTCCGCTAACTCTTCCCGGATTGCGAGATACGCTTGATTTAAGGTCTGATGGTCCAGATCACTTCTGTCGCCGACCGGGCCTTTTCTGATCCATCTTTGCCATGTAATTGTCCGCGACCCGCTCTACATCAGTAAGGTTCAGTTCTTTTGAGCCTAGGCCTTGGTATCAATGCTAGGGTTGAGCCGACTGAAGCAAATTCAAGAGGATTAGGTTAAATGAGCCAAAGTCATGGCAAAATTTGCACAAACGGTGAAGCGTCCACTGCATTTGTGCAAAAACGGTAGAGCGTACATCGCATTTGTGTAAAAATATGCGGTGGAGCTACCACCGTAGTTGCTTGATGAATCATGCTAACATGTGTCGTGGTTTGATGTGAGGTGTCTACAACAGTAACGATGTTGCAGATTTGCAATTTATGAAGTAATGGACTGTGGAGGATTTGCAGATGGGTTCCGAGTTATATGATAATGGGGCTATAGATTTACAATTTGTGAAGCAATGGGGTTGCGAATTGCCATAGACAAAGGGGTTTGACGAGGTTTTGAGGTTTGTCAAAGACGAAAGGTATTGATGAGGTTGAACGAGAATGTCTAAACAGGGTAGTGTCTGATTCACACATGAATGAGAATGAATTCCATTGGATCGGATTCGACAGAGACGAGACAGATGATCAAATCCAGGCACAAGTGATCCTTGCACGGAGATGGTGCGCAATGTCTGATTTGAGAATCACAATCAATGTCTGCAATGAGATGTGCGACAACCGGCAGTGACGAGCGACAATGATAGGAGGGCATTCACAATGATGGGCTCAATAATCAATGGCTTGGATGGATCACTCTAATTAATACCATAATAACACAGGAAACGCTAAAGTTGTTGGAGAATTATCCAATGAGTTTTCTATATTGATCTAATCTCAAAAGGGTTTATTTATAAAAATGTTCAACATATGTATCTTGTTATACATGGAAAAAAATTTTAATTACAAAATTATAATATATATTTATGGAAAGAAATAATAATGTGTTAGTTATTACTCTTCTGGTAAATACACACTTCTGATAGTTCAACTGTTGCTTTTCTATAACTTTAGATGTTTTGACAATAAAGGAAAAAAATTTAGTCTAAACACTTAATACAATAACAAATTTAGTTTAAAACTCTTAAAATAATAATAAGTTTGTTCCCTACACCTAGAATAACAACAATTTCGATCCACAATAGGCAACGCAAATGAAAAATGTATCCTGTAATAAAAAAGGGCCCAGTATGAGGAAGGCATTCTGTTGAGGTGTGCAGAAAATATCATGGTAACGGGTTTTTGCTGGTGAGTTTCTAGCCGTGATGGAATGCCAATTATGAATCGAACATGCAAGATGTCTAGAATGAAACAAGATGGATGCAATCATGAAGACAGAGCAACAGAGCAGGTTAGTATGGATGTAAACCAATGTAGTGCTATGAACGATGGATAATAGTGGTTTGTTGAAGATTATGAGTAAAAGAAGATTGATAGATGATGGGCAGAAAAAAGATGAAAGTTAAGAATTAGAGACAGTGCTATGACTCTAATACCATGTTAAAACACAAATTAAATATTAGAAACTATAACTTATTTATTTTACTAAGAATAATGAAATTATACAGGAGGAGAGATATGTGACATCGATAGAAATCTTAACAGATACACGCTTTAATATAAAAGAAAATGGTGGTTAAGAAAACATGGTTGTGCCACGAATCATGATATCTAATATATAGTTGTCTAGTACATAGTTGTGATCGATAAATTATTTAGCATGCTCATTGTATGAAAGCCTCCACATACACATAATTGTATTTGGATTGTTGTCATTTGCACCACTTATCTAGACCGTCAATTGGGTATAATTCTCTCTTATCCCGTCAACTATGAAAAAATCACTACAATTAGATGTTTATAAACGATCATTGGTAGATTTATTTTCGATGAATGATCTTGTTCATCTATTTTTGCTTTCCACTAACCAATGGTTTGGATCATCTGATCTATATGTTTCTTTTAAGGCAACCTTGGAGGGTCTTGTAATGCCCTGGAAATCGGGGGTCGTGCATACACTCGACTCCCGAGCTCCCGGGGTCACTTATGGCCGGTTTTATTAATATGTGTTTAATCCGGTTTAAATGCGCAGCCCGTAATTTTCTGGAACATGAAGCACAACCACACAAGTCTACTGAAATGAGAGAAATCCATCATATATACAGGTCCAAAAATATAAATGGGTTGCACAAGGCGTTGCCCAACAAAAAGCAACAAAAGAATACTATGTCCAAAAAGAATAAGGGTGAGCCCACTGCTCAGCAATCCAATGCTGCATCTCAAGCTGGCGGAGGACCATCCATCAACTGGAAGTAGGACAGCTCGTCCTCCTCCTCGAAGATCGCCTCACCAGGCTCCTCAAGCCCTGAGTCACCTGCATCTATGAACGGGTCTGGTTGGTGTTTTAAAACACCGTCCTAGAGTGGGAGTGAGTGATCAACTCAGTGGATACTATTAGTCTTAAGTTATAACAGACATCAATTGTAATATTAACTTAATGAAAAGCAGTCAATCATCAACACCTACAACTCTTATTAAATGCGTATGCAATGCGATGATATGATGCATGCCCTTGCCACAACGCTCTCTCAAGCGACTCCATCTAACGATCGCATATGACAACACTCCCTCAGAGCGACCTCGACTGTCGAGTCGCCACCCTAATTAATGCGATGCAATGCGATCGTGTTAGCCGATTTATTAGTTAAGTCCATTCATCTAGCAGGTTGGGAAATCTGATACACCCCACATATCAATGTCCTAAGCTGGTTGCGAGGCCAAGGCCCCATCAACGAGTGAGGACGAGACCCCGCGGTCCGAGATCTCGTTGGGTTCCTCATCCCCGACTTCAAGCACATGAGGAATGCCGAGAGAAGGGATCACTCGCGGTCACTACGGGGAGGCGCGGTACCCCAGCGTAGGCCGACAGCTCGGACACCGTGTCCCATTCCACCATGCCCGGCTCACGAGACTGTGGATCAATTGCAATCTAGTTATCAATGGGCTACAATGGTTGTAAGGTGTTCCAGGTTCCATACATAGGTGAGCAAACAGGGTTAACAATAAGGTTGGTCAGACAGTAGGCTAGACCGCACGAGTCAGGCAAGCATGAGACGAGTGACATCGGGCACAAGGGACCCATGTAGTCGAACTAAAGCCACCCGAACATGCCCGCCGAATCCCACGGATCTAGCCCTAGTATAGTCATACCGATGGAACTACCGTCTTTCATCATGTTCCTGACCAACCCAAGAGGGTGAAGGGGATCCATAACATGTCAACTATCAATGCATCATCTAACATAAACAACATCATGTTCTCATGCTTCTCAACATAAAATTCTAAACTTCTACTAACATGTAAAACTAATATCATGAACGAGGTGTGTGTGTGTGGTGTAGATTGGTGAGGAAGTTAAGCACTTCCTCTATCTCAAGAAATCATGTGCACAAGGGTAATGAATCATACATATTATGAAGCACAACATATGAGAAAACCAACAAGCATAAGCATGCGATCATCCATGCACACAATCGTGCGAGAGGCAAGAACACATAATGAGAGACCTAAGCATGCACATCCATACCATTCCAACAACAGATAAATTCCTAGGGTTTTTCTAGAATTTCAATTATAACACCCAAGTAATCAAAATTATTAAGCTCATACTAAAATTGGTGCTAGGCTACCTAAGAATAATAGTCCGCACCTATGAATCGTTGGAGATTTGGAAAACGTCCTAGGAAAGAGAGCTTTGAGGTCGATCGGCCGGAATCCCTAAAACATGCTCTTGCATATGAGAAATCCAAGCCAATCTTTCTTAATACATGGATTTTCAAGAAGAATAGGGTGAAGGATCTTACCTAGTCGACCCATGGATGATCGTTGAGGTTATGGTGGAGAGTTTCTCCTTTGAGGAGAGGTAGGGAGTTGGAAGGGTTGATTCTCTAGGGGCCCACCTTGATTTAGGGCCCACCCTAGCTCAACATCACTCACACTTTCTTCTCCTTTACTCTCTTACTCTCCAATTTGCTCTTGGTAGTTGTGGTAAATGAGAGAGAGTTATGAGAGCTAGAGTTTTATTTCCTAGACTTGGGCTCTTTGGCCCCAAGCTTCCACAAATTTTCAAAATAGCTCTGTGGAACTCTATATTGGTGTGGGGGCCACCAAACTTGGTGTGTAGGTGCCTTATGGCCCGATGAGAGATCATGCAAAGTTTAGGAACAAACGGATGATCGAGTATGGGGTTTGAGCATACGGTTCCGATCTTTAAATGGCCCTGAGGGGCCCATTTCGGTGATTGCGGTGGCTCTGGTGGCCCTCTGGCTATGAAACTTACAGGATAGGTGACCCATGGCCCGATGAAGGGCTATGCAAAATTTGGGGACGATCAGATATGGGGTTTGGTCGCACGGGTCTGATTCGCGATCAACGGTCACCGTGCCACGATCGGTACCCATATTTTGTGGGCAGGCGTAGAAAAATACATTAGACCTTCACCGTAAATTTGGAAGAAATCTGACGGCTGAAAAGTCTGGTATCTCGGTTTTATTGCAAGTGTCAGATTCCAATTCTGACATTGGTGGAGTGCATTTGGCAGGTGCCAGATTCTAATTCTGGGTGTCTACTGGGTCCGTGGTCCGCGATGGACCACAAGCCCAGTGAGATCTATGCTTTCTCAAAGTTTTAGATTTTTTCTGACCCTTCTCGGTCGCTGAGTGGCCCACACAGGCTGTTGTTAAGTGTAAACAGGTCATCTGGCTTGGCGGCCCGCACTTTGTCCCATCATAACTAGACTGGTCCACCCCAGTATAAACTAACATTGAGTGCTAATGGTCATTAAGTGATATTATAATTTAATTAATAAAAAAAAAATCTCAAAGATTTTTGAAAATCCAAAACAGTGAATTTCCGGGATGTTACAGTGGGCCATGGCAAATTGTACAGTAGTCATATTGTCTTTCGATTTTAGATTCGATCACATGTTATATTTGAGAACCAACTGTGCGGCTCTATTTCAACTGAACAACTTTGACTCCAAGCACATAGGTAGATTTGTCAGAATTGACAATATACAACCGAGATTTGAGAAGTTTGGTCGCCTATTAAGTCACTCGCAAAATATTGTTTAAAATGATTAGTCGATTATTGGAGGGTAGGGTTCATCCTACAAGAATGGGTTGCACCTTGACTTTCGTACGAGAGGACTTTAAGATATAAAAGTAAACCACAAAAAATGAAATACTTACAGTCGACGGTAGGGAGTAACTGCAAAGCACATTTTTTGAGAAAACTGCTTGTAGTTCAGTAGAAATTGTACAGGGCATGAGCGTAGACTCGAATTCAGCTACTGAATTATTGCTACTCTTAATGTGAGATTAAGCTACTAGTTACACTAAGGAATGTAAAAGACGATTTATGCTAAAGAATATAAAGAATAATTGATAGGTAAATTTGATTTGGTTGATTTAGTTGGTATGAGACACTTTGCTTCGTTGAACTCCTCTATTATTTATACATTTTCTTGAGATAATCATCTAGATGTTTCTTTCCATATTCGATCAGTTATAACAATTGCTTCGACACTACTCCGGCTTTCCAAACTTTTCTTAGGGTCAGTTTGGGTAGTGGGATTAGAAGGGATTAGGTGGGATGGGATTCATTTGATCCTGTGCCAATTCCACTCCATGTTTGGGAAGAATGGAAAAGCTTCGAATTACATTAAATGGAATTGCATTGGTCCTGCGTCAATTTCACTTAATGTTTGAGAAGTTGTGTAGGTCCCACCATGATGTGTGGGCTATATCCACACCGTCCACCCATTTATAAAGATTATTTTAGAGCGTGGGCCAAAAAATCAGGTAAATCTAAAGCTCAAGTGGATCCCACCATAGAAAGCAACGGGGATTGAATACTTATCATTGAAAACTTCTTTGGGGCTACATAAGTTTTGGATCCACCTCATTTTTAGGCCCATGCCATAAAATGAGGTTACAAAACAAATGAACGGTTTAGATATAGCACACACTTGTTATTCTAAGTAATTTCAAATGATGATGGGTATATCCATTCAATGTACTACCGTATCATCAACAAAATATGACATTAATTTTATTCCATGGAAGCCAGAGACAATCCCTACAAAGGGTAATAATTATGTTTTTTGAATCCCATCCCACTTAATCCATTCAATGGTTTTTTTGCTACTCTTAATGTGAGATTAGACACTTGTCTCGATAACCGTCTCAATACTACTTTTCTCACGACCACGTCCTGCTTTCGGGTTTCTTGGGGTTTCTCAATAGTGCCAGCTGTAATTCCACAACATAACATTCAAATACCCTTTTATAGATTTTAGACGCGGTTTATTCCACTCATGCAAAGAGTAAAGACACATGTCCCTTTAGTCAAAAACTCTTCCACGAGTCACTAAAAAATAGGGTACAATGAATCCCTTGAGTTGATGCGAGTACCATTAACATGCATGTAAGCTGTTGGAGTTTGGCTGATGGTCCCTACAAAGTCAAGCCCAGCCTCACCCCAATCAGGCGCAGCCGTAATGCAGGGCTGGTTTAGGTAGAAGGATCCGTCCAAGCCCATCCTATGCATGTGGGCCCTGGTCAAGTAAGACCATCCAACTCAATGGTTGCGGGCGCGGATTGGGTACTGCTCCCATCAGGACACAGCTAGAGACGGACGTCCTATCAGGCCTCTGTAGCCCCCACCGTAATATTTTTTCATCCGAGCCGTTCATTCATTTTGAAAGATCATTTTAGGGCATGAGCCCAAAAAGGAGTCAGATCGAGTCGATCTCGAATGGACCACACCATAAGAAGCAGCAGTGAGAGCGACCCCAATGTTGAAACCTTCCTAAGGCCCACCGTGATGTTTATTTGCCACCCAACCTGTTCATAAGGTCACGTAAACCTAGACGAAGAGAAAACATAAACATTAGCTTGATCCAACACTTATGTGGCCCCCAAGAGGTTTTCAACGGTAGATATTCAATCCTCACCGTTTTATGTGGTGTGGTCCACTTAAGTATTTGATCTGCCTCATTTTGGGCCCACCACCTAAAATGATGTGTCAAAATGAATGGACGGTGTGGATAAAATACGTAATCAACGATGGCCGACATTCACTTTCCTTTATTCCCTGTCCACTGAGGTGTAGGGGTAATATTCGTTTCCCTTGGAACACATTTTCTCAAGAGATGACGTGGTAGAGCTCGAAGGAATAATATGGTAGACCCATCTCTTCTGTATCGTACAAGTGGCAGGTCGATGTATTAATCTGGACCTTCCGTCTATTGGGTCCTGCTACAAATGATAAGCATTTAAAGATTCATATAAATCGGACGATCCTATCTATCTGATTGGTGGCCTTCACAGCAACGGCGGAGAATGAAACTTGTGGATCAAAGTGACCGCTGGGATGGTCCAATAGGTATAAATTTTTATCCGCAAGCGATCCATGATTGAGAATACTAGATGGACGGTCAAGATTAAACATAACCATGCCACGTGTATTTCGAAGAGATGACTCTAACCAATTCCAGTTAGTCGAACTCCACCGCTTTCTCTTCCTTTTGTGAGATTATATTCCATTTTCACTTTATTCTCCACATGTGCGTGCTTTGGATTCTCCATTTGCGAGAATAGCAGCCGTTTAAAGTAAAGCAAAAAGGTTGAATTATCGGATCTTGTGGCCGGATCCCACTACAAAGCTTTGTAGGCTGGCTGAAGCTAACCTCGACGTTAGTGTATAGTGCACAAGTGTTCATCATATCCAGTCCGTCCATTATGTGCACCCCTCCCTAGTATCCCTAGGGCCCGAAAATCAGGCCAATCTAAGACTCAGGTGGACCACACCATAAGGAACGGTTGAGATGGAGATGCCCACCATTATAGACCTTCCAGATTCGCCATGTGGGGTCCACCGTGTTTTGTAAATGCCATCCGATCAATTCAAAAGATGTCACCCCCACCAGGATGAAAGGACGCCCCAAAAGGCCATTACAAAAATGGTGTGGCCCACTTGAGTTTTGAGTAAATTTTTTATTGTTGACATCAAGGAGAAAACGAATGGGGCCCACATGATGGACGGCTTGGATGTTGTTCAAACATCTTGATGATCAGCTAGCACATTGTATTATTTGAGAATAAGCTAATCGTACACGGCTTTGCAGTGGATCTGGGCTCTTGGTTTTTGCCAGTAGATTAAAAAAAAGAGAGAAATGATCACGTACATGCACCTCCTTTTCCCGCCCATGTGTCACTTGTGCTGGACACAGGAGCCGTTGAAAAGATGCATCGTACCAGGAGTTTAGCTGTGGTGAAGATCAATCCTATCCACTCATTAGGTGGGACACACCTGTATAATGAGCCTTCCCACCAGCTGTCCATTGGTTTTGACTTTAGCCTGTATGATTGGTGGGCCAACCTGCTTTAATTGTAAGTGATATGCGATGTGTGGCCCACCTCTTGCAGCTCGATCAGGGGAAACGGATTGGCTATCCGTTCTCACCACGTGAGAGATCCTGACCGACCAGGACGCGGATTTCCTGCGAAAGGCTTAGGAGGTTCCTGCCTGGGATGCTAGGTGGGTCCCACCGTCATGTTTGTGATAAATCCACACCGTCCATACGTTTTGGGAGATCATTTTAGGACATACGGACAAAATTAAAGTGTATCTAAGACTTCTGTGAGCTGTAAGAGAGTAAACAGTGTAGATTCAGTGGCCACCGTTTGAAACATTCATATGGCTACAAAGTTTCATATCAGGTGAAATTTTTAACCTTTTAACTACATCCGAGAGGTAATGACCTTATTTGAAACATTCGTATGGCTACAAAGTTTCATATCAGGTGAAATTTTTAACTTTTTAACTACATCCGAGAGGTAATGACCTTATGAACGGTTTGGATGGCATATAAACATCAAGTAGATCCCAAGAAGGTTTCAACAATAGAAAACTCTTTCTTGGGTTTTCGCTCTCGTCGGGCCCACTTGAGTGTGGGATCCACCTCATTTTTAGCATAATATACTAAAATGACCTCCCACAATGGATGGACAGTGTGGATTTCTCAGAGACATTAATGTGGGCCCCACCTAGCATCCGAAAGAATCCTCGTCCGACCAATTACCGGGGGACGCGGATTGCGTCCTACCCCCGCCCGGACGGTAATCCGTTTGGGCAGGGCTCTGTGGGGTCCACCGTGATGTAAGTATTTTATCCACACCGTTTATCACTTTTCTTATATCATTTTAAGACATTACTAATGAACTGAAGTAAATTCATAGCCCCAGTGGACCACATCAAAGGAAGCTGCAGTAACAATGACACCACCATTGAAACCTTTCTAAGGGACACAGGGATATTTTTTTACCACCCACTTATTAATAAGGTCATGCAGACTTGGATGAAGTGAAAACAAAAATTTCAGCTTGATCTGATACTTCTCCAGCTCTCAAGAAGTTTTTAATAGTGGACGTTCAATCCCCACTTTGTAGTCCACTTAAACCCTACAACTACCTTAATTTTCGACTCATACCTTAAAATAATCATATAAAAACGATTAACTATAGTGATAAAATACTTACATCACGGTGGGCCCACAGAGCCGTGCCCGGATGGATTACTGACCCATTGCGTCTCCAGTCATTTTAAGTTATAATCTTAAAATTGAGGCAGTTACACAACTCCAGTGGACCACAACAAACTAAGCTGCACGGATAGTGACACCCACCGTTGAAACCCTTCGAAGGTTCACTGTGATGTTTTTTTTTTTTTTTTCTTTTTACCATCCAACCTATTCATAAGGTCACGTAGATTTGGATGAAGTGAAAACACAAACATAAGCTTCATCCGAAACTTCTCCAGCTCCCAAAAAGTTTTTAATGGCGGAAGTTCATTCCACACTTTGTGGTCCACTTAAGCCTTTGACCTGTCTCATTTTTTAGATCACAGCTTAAAATGATCTGAGAAAAATGATGAACGGCGTGGATAAAATACTTACATCACAGTGGACCCCACATATCCCTGACCAGACGGATTACTTTCCGGGCGGGGGTAGGGCGCAATCCGACGCGGTTTGGCTATTGACCCGAACATCAAAACATTGTGGGCTCCACCATGATGTATGTGTTTTATCCACGCCGTCCATCTATTTTTCCAGCTCATTTTATGGTATGAACCCAAAAATGAGACAGACCCAAAGCTCAAGTGGACCACTACAAAGGAAACAGTGGATATTGAAAACCTCTTAGGGGCCACAATTTTTTTTTCATCAAGTTGATATTTGTCTTTTCCCTTCATCCAGGTCTGAGTGACCTTCAGAACAGGTTGGATGACAAATAGACATCATTTTGAGCCCTGGGATGTTTCAACGGTGGACATCATTTTCTCCACTGTTCCTGTGGTGTGGTCCACTTGAGCTTCGGATATACTTCATTTTTAAATTTATGCCTTAAAATGAGCTGAAAAAATGGATTGACAGCATGGATAAAATACATAGATCATAGTAGGGCAACAAAGCTTTGACACCAACTCACTGGATGGTGTTCGTGTCACCAGCCAAACCACATCCAACATTAGCATATATGCCATGAATCACATATCAGCCAATTCACTCATCAAAAGCGTAGACTCGGTGCAAAGAAAGTGAACAGTAGAAAAACCAACGGCCTAGATTCATCAGACAGGTGTAGCTTACCTGATGAGTGGACCAGCCTCTCGATATGGGACAGGAAATTAAAGTGCAAATAGGCTCTCACATGCTGCATGGCTCATATCTTTCACATGTGTGAGTCTTGAGTTTGTGCGTGGTTCTCTTCTTCAATGGCTATATAATTTTTTCCCCTTTTTAAAAAAAGGCTATCACCACCTATATAGTAATGGTTATAGCAGCCGCTCTTATGACCTAATGGTTCATTACAAAGCTGATATAGTTGTTATTTATTTATTTATTTATTTATTTATTTTTGTTTAATCCGGTTACAGCAGTGGCTGTTATGGCCACCGTTATAATTATCAAATACCTTTGGTTGAGTTACCTTCAACTCTGGTGAGTTGCAACTCGACTCAACACTGAAGAAGCCAATTCAAGATACGTAGTCTTTTAACTATGTTTTTTAAGGTTTAAAATATCAAAATATGGAAATTGTATAGTGTAGTGTAGGCACCCAAAGTGTGAATGCGGGGGCAGCTCCATCATTTTTGCGCGAATGCGGTGGATGCTCCGCCGTTTGCGGCCGTTTGTGTGGTTTGGCTTCGACTTTCATTCATTTGATCTAAATCTCTTGACTCTGCTTTCGTCTGCCCAATCCTGGCATTGATACCAAAGCCCAGGATTGAAGCAACCGAACCTTATCATCCAGCCTTACGTGTGCCCCTCTAAATGCCTATAAAAGAGAGTCTGGCAAGAGAGATAGAGGAGTTTGCCACAAAAAAAAGAAAGAAGGTGAGAGACAGGGCCCTGACCACTACCATCCAAAGCCAGGAAGCTCGGCTTCTCGTTTGTTCTCTTGATGTCTTTCATCTTTTCAATCTTTTCTATTGTATTTCAACTTCAAAGCTAATATTATTTTATTTTAACTTCAAAACCAATGATGTATTCTCGATATATCATTTTTCAATATGCATATTCCAACCTTACTGCCTCTGACATCAAGTAAAGTATGCTCTATAGTTGCTGTTGGGGGCCATTGCACAAAACCTTAGGATATAGCCTCCCAAATACACCAGAATTATGAGATAATAAAGCAATGAAATAAATCAAAGCACAAACCATACGACACAATAGATTTTTACGTGGAAAACCTCAAAGAAGTAAAAACCACGGGACTTAGTCCAGAGCAACAATCCATTATAAAGTAGAATGTTACAACCAATCACAAGCACACACCGCTTGAATCAAACCTTCTTCACTCACGCAGGAGTGAATAAACAATAAGAGAATAAAGAAAAACAGAGAGATCTCACCGATTACGAGAACGTAGAAGTGCTGAAATGTCAAGTGCACAATAGATCACCTCTACGAGCAAAACCTCCCTTCCACAAGCTTCTTCTTCTCCCCCCCTCTCTCTCTCAAACACACACACACACATTTGATAGCCCTAAACCCTTTAGCAAACCCTTGTAAAGCTTTAGAAAACTCTCTCGCATTACCTAGAACAGCCCTAGAGACCCTTCTTTATAGTTTAGGAAACTCATTTCCGCACATCTGTGAAAACCGCCTCAAATTTACGCAGTCCGTACAAAATTCGGACATGAATCTGCGTAACCTCTACTGGTCAAGCAGAGTCCTCGACCGATCGAGCGGACCACTCGACTGGTCGAGCACCTCCCTCGACTGGTCGAGCACCATGGAATTCCAGAACCAATTGCTTGTTGGACTTTGAGTTGAGCACCACGGAAAAACATTCATTTTTCAACGGGTTGCACTATCTCTCCTCCGAACAGAGGAGGAAAAACCCCATCAAATCTCTTCATTTCTGACTCAAGAGGAATTCACCTTCTTTAAGCCAGTCAGGTTTCTACAAACCTCAAATTTGCCCTTGAGCAAAGCCTTGGTCATCATGTCTGACCCAATTCGTCCGTGTGGACCTTCTTAAGTTGTAACACCTTCTGTTCTAAAGTATCTCTGATCCAGTGATACCGAATTTCTATGTGCTTTGACTTAGAATGCTGACTTGGATTCTTACTCAAGTGTATAGCGCTTTGACTATCGCAATAGACCACGAGCTGCTCCTGCTAAGTTCCTGTATGAACCTCTTAATCCAAAACATCTCTTTACATGCCTCTGTGACTGCAATGTACTCGGCCTCTGTCGTCGACAATGCTACGACCTTCTGTAGCTTGCTCTGCCAAGAGACCGCTCTCCCTGCAAACGTGAACATGAACCCCGATGTAGACTTCCTGGAGTCTATGTCACCTGTCATATTTGCATTTGTGTAGCCCTCTAACACATGTTTTTCGCCACCATAACATAGGTTCAACCTGGATGAGCCTCTTAGATACTGCAGTATCCATTTCACCGCTGCCCAATGTTCTTTGCCAGGATTGACAAGATACTGAATGACAACACCAACCGCATATGCTATGTCTGGGTGCGTACATACCATAGCATATATCAAACTTTCTACTGCTGACGCGTAGGGTATCTTCTGCATCTCATCCACCTCTGCCTTCGTCTTGAGACAGTGTATGTCGCTCAATCTGAAGTGACCATCCAGTAGAGTACTAACCGGCTTTGCTGCATTCATATTGAACTGCTATAGGACTTTCTTAATATACCGCTCTTGTGACAGCTAAAGCTTCCTGCTGCTTCTGTCACGGGTTATCTTCATTCATAGGATATGCTTAGCTGAGCCTAAGTCTTTTATCGCGAACGACTTGCCCAACTCCTGTTTCAGCCTGTTAATCTTCTTGATGTCTTTTCTCATGATGAGCATGTCATCAACGTATAACAGCAGAACTAAGAAATCACCATCTGAGAACTTGCCTGTGAACACGCAGTGGTCCGACTCCGTTCTATCATACTCATGCTTTAACATGAACGAGTCGAACTTCTTATACCATTGCAGTGGAGCTTATTTCAGCCCATACAAGCTCTTCCTCAGCCTACACACCATATGCTCTTTGCCATTGACTTCGAACCCCTCTGGTTGGTGCATATAGATCTCTTCTTCCAGGTCACAATGGAGAAAGGCGGTTTTAACATCTAATTGCTCTATCTCCGTATCTATGCTGTGTAACAGCCCACGCCTACATTGTATGATATTGTCCGCTCTGGGCACAGCCCGCACGGTTTTGTTCTCAGGGTTTCCCCCAAAAGGCCTCATACAGTATAGGGTGACAACTCCACATATAAACACCATTACTTCAGACAACTTTTCCGATGTGGGACAAGTTACGCTACAGTCAAATGTTCACTCCCCAAGTATAGGGTTGTGAGGTAGTAAAAACTCGGTAAGACCGAGGTCGAATCCACAGGGATTGAAACCTGTACGTTATCTGAAAATAACCAGATCTGGAACTAGGCTAAGATGAAAACTAAACCAATTGTGTTTTGAAGAATAATAGTGAAATATTGATCTAAATTTAGAGAATTCAGAGAAGAGAATTAGGGATTCAGGGGATCCACTTGTAGAGATCAGGGAGATTACGCTTGATTTACGACCTCAACTAGAATTGAACTATTTTTGATTAAATTTCTAAGGAGATGAAAGGTGTGAGACTCGGAATCAATTTCATCACAAAACCATGCCCATGAGACAAAGTAAACAACAAAACGAAGCCAATCCACAACCAATCAACAATGAATGTTAGAAAAGGTTCTGTCATCCGACCATGTCCAAGGGGCAATGATAAATAACAGGATTTCCTAACATCAAGATAAAAATAAAGGAATTACATAAAGCTATCACAGATTAATTGTAATTACAGTCACAAAAAATCATTAAAAACTATATGTAATTTCTTATAATCAACAAATGGAAAAATAGTTCAATATATATGATCCAAGCCGTAAAATCCCATCATATTACAAGCTTCACCCCTTAGCCCTAGCTAAGGGGTTTAGCCAACCATGGCTAAATCATGCAACAACAAATGGAGAAAACAGAAAAAAAAAAAAACAAATCTCTTTCAATCTCTCTCTCCCTGTCTTTCTCTCTCCCTCTGTCGTGGAATCTCTCTCCAGCCGTGAATGTCTTTCACTATTTTCTCTCTTCCTCTTATAGGCCACAAAAACTGTAGGTGGAAAAACTTCCGCACCAAGCAACGTGCGTAGGCAGCTGGCATGCAATTTTAGAAAGTGTCACAGCAGCAACAGAAGTCCTGTTTTGCTTCATTAGACCGAACGGATGTGAGAGATGGATTTGCATCAATCTTGCCAAGAGACTTGAGTCTGACCCACCTCATCCATCAGCCGAACTCTGGGCGGTTTTGGATCAACGTCCGATGCTCCTGGCCCACGGATCTGCGACTGGTGCAATCCCGCAAGCAATCTTCTGCGCAACAGGAATTCGGTGTTTATGCGAAACGATCTTCGCAGAGCAAACGTCGGTGAGGAGGTTTCCTCGTTTTGGACGACATGGTGGCGACCGAATCTCACTCTGTCTTGATTTGGAAGGTCTGGATTGAAGGAAATTTCTGAACGTGGATCACATTATCAGCAACAGTCAAACGGTGTCTGGAATTTTGCTGATTGCGGAGGAATTTTGAAACCGACTTAGATCTGCTTTCAATATCTCTTTAGGAGTTGTACACATACAGCTGTGATCAGCTTCATCTCGCGAGCACTGTGGACGGTTCAGATCAGTCTGAGCATTCCTGAAGGTGGGCCACATCGTCCTCCAAACGTACAGTCCTTCCGGACTGCGCGTAACAGAGACGTAAGTCTCTGATTTTGCGATGCTTAGTGGGCCTCCTGTCGGAAGTTTCTGGGAAATCCACTCCTTCCACTCGCTTCGTCTCGCCAATTCAGTAAGAAATTGTCGGTTTTGGATTACTTCTGACGCGGCCCACTTGATTTCACGTCTACCGTCCAACCGTTGTTTGAACGGTTAAAATTAATCTTCGCTGTCTTTTGAACTTTCGCCACCTAGGCGTGGATTGTGGCCGCCTCAGAGAACGAATGAACGGTCTGGATTGTCCGTTTGGACGATGGGTGGGGCCCACAACAGAAACCGATAGTTTTGGTTGCGAAACAGAAAACGGAGATTTCTGTTTTTGAATTCTTTAGAAGGCGAGTCGGTCAGCGCCGCTGACTGACTGTTGAGTTGTTACGTGCACACCCGGTGCACTTGTACACCGTACACACGTGATGTACATGTGGGTCCCACAGAGATGTTTTTGAGACATCTGCTCCGTCCATTCATTCTGCCATATCATTTAAGCCATCAATACCAAAGTTGAAGCAGTTCCAAATATCAGGTGGGCCCCAACTTGGAGATTAATGGGCTGATCTGTCCGTTGGACCACTTCCCGAGATCGTCAATGGCTGAAATTTAATATGTACGGTTAATTTACGGCCCCCATCACATGTATGAAGTTTCGAGTCAATCTGATGGCGGAAACCATGTGATCCTGCATTCTGCACCAATTTCAGGCCTCTTTAACGTGAACAGCTTGATTTTCTCTGATCTCGGGCATGTAAATTCATCGTTCTTGGTCCCCTGGGGTCCCGTCCAATGCCTTGGTGATGTCAGAGCGTTAAATCCATGCTTTTACCGTCCTTTTCAGTCCACGCTCCTAGATTCACCTTGTATCACAAACATGATTAAAATAACCCGTTAAGCAGTGTGATGTTCATAAATCCAGATAGTAACTGGGGTTCAATATGCAATATTAGACCCTCAACATCAAATGCAATAATAGCTCGCCCAGGCCCTCAGGCCCCGCCCACATCGCGCCCGCCCACATTGAAGTAGTGAACGGGGCGTCACATTATCCCCCATCGAGGGCAGAGCCGTCCTTGGCTCTGATACCATTTGTAACAGTCCATGCCCACACTGTATGATATTGTCCGCTCTGGGCACAACCCACATGGTTTTGTTCTCGGGGTTTACCCCAAAAGGCCCCATACAGTATAGGGTGACAACTCCACATATAAACACCATTACTTCAAACAACTCTTCCGATGTGGGACAAGTTACGATACAGTCAAATGCAACAGTAGCTCGCCCAGGCCCTCAGGCCCCACCCACATCGCGCCCGCCCACATTGAAGTAGTGATCGGGGCGTCACATGCTGGCCGCCAACCCAAGCAACACCCATATGGATGTCATCTTCACCACTGGTGAGAATATCTCCTCGAAGTCTACAACTTTCCTCTGACCAAACCCTTTTACCACAAGTCTAGCCTTGAACCTCGTCTGTGAATTCTTCTGCTTAATCTTCTTTCTAAACACTCACTTGTTGCTCAGAGCTTTCTTACCCTTAGGCAATTTCATTATATCATACGTGTGGTTCTTATGCAAGAATTTCATCTCCTCTTGCATAGCTTTCAACCACTCCCCCTTATGCTCGTTGGCTAGGGCCTCAGAATAATCTTCTGGCTTTCCCCCATCAGTCGGCATAATATACTCATGCAGTGAGTACCTCTTGGATGATTGTCTGTTCCTAGATGTCCTCCTCACCTGTGGCTCAACAGGTGGATTAAGTGGGGGCTGCTCCCCAGGTCCATCTTCTGTAGAAACTTTCTCGTCCTCTGCACCTTGTTGTACTCCCCCGATATCAGGCACCACGGGAGGAATAACCGGATCCATATCCTCTAGCTCACTTGAACTAGGCTGGTTCTTCTCTAGCTTACCAATGTCTTCTATACACTGATCTTCAAATAATACCACATCTCTGATCCTGACGAGCTTTTCTCTCGGTCGGATCCCACAGTCTGTAACCGAATTTTTCATCACCGTACCCCAAGAACCACATTGTCTGATCTTCATATCGAGCTTAGACCTCTTGTCATTTGTACGTGAACGGATGCCCTGCATCCAAATACCCTGAGATGATTGTATTATGGATCTTGTCTAATCCACACCTTCTTGGGTACTTCTCCATTCAATGGGGCTGATGGAGACCTGTTTATCAAATACACTGCCGTGTGCATGCTTCTCCCCAAAACGTCTTGGGCACTTCGTGTGGGATAACATGCATCTGATTTTCTCAACAAGGTGTGATTCATTCTCTCAGCTACACATTATGCTGGAGTTCTTGGAAACCGTCTGTTCATACTGTATACCCAAGGACTTGCAATACTCATAAAAGTCTTTGATGTATTCACCACCATTATCAGTGCAGATGCACTTCAATGATCTACCTGTCTCTCTCCTCTCGACCATACATGAACAATTTAAAACCCACCAAAATCTCGTCCTTGGATTTCAAAGCATAAACCCAAACCTCCTAGATGCATAATCTATAAACATGATAAAATACAATGCCCCACCTAAGATTTTTATCCTCATAGGACGGACAAACATCATAATAAACCAAATCTAATGCATCGCTTATTAACATGAGAAGCAGATTTAACAAATGAAATTCTATATTGGTTTCTCCTGATCAACAATCAATACAGGTTTTGAGAGGTATACCTGTCACGTCTGGAAAGAGCCGTTTCCTCGCTCGCCAGTAGTTAAGCCCCTTTTCACTCATGTGGCCTAGACGCCTGTGTCACATGTCAATAACTAAATCTTTCGCTGCGTGTAACCGACCCTTGCATACACTGACACTTGCCCTATAAAGGGTGCAACACTTCTTTCCTCTGGCTGCGATCAACGAACCCTTGATGAGCTTCCAACGTCCCTAGCAAACCGGCTTTCATAGCTATCATCATCCAACCTTCCTGTCGACATAAAGTTGAGGCGAAGGTTTGGGATATGCCCACATCCTTGAGAACCAATGTGCAGGCCCACATCAGTTTTTCACACGAATATCATCGACCCCCACTATCTTCGATACGCAGAATTTTCCATCTTCACGGTCCCATAGTCCCTGACTTGTAGCTTGTGAAGAAGTCTTTGCATGGAGTCACATGAAACGAGGCTATCGAGTCTATCAACCAGTCGGTTATCCTGACTCGTAGCCGTGGGGACATACATTGTGATCTGTTGAGGAGAGAATACAACAAGTCGCCATCTGAAGCGACCGCAGTGGAGTCTGATTCATCTTCATTCTCCTTTCATTTCCTTCTTGTCGTTCTTCTTATTACGACATTCATGCTTATAGTGGCCCTTCTTGTCACAATTCCAACATTCAACATCTTTTCTGGTACTCGACTTGCCTATTGATTTATCTCGCCTTACCGCCTTTTCTGTTTTTTCCTTTCTCGCATTCTTATGTCACAAGGGTTTCTTGCTGAGTAGACCCCTGAGACTCCTCCTTGTCTCCTCATTGAAGAGCAACTAGTGTAACGCCCTGAATTCGGGGGTCGAGTATGAACTCAACTCCCGAGTTCCAACGCATCACTTATGCAACATACACAATGTCGGTTAAATGTTTGTCTGAGTTAGCGCAATAACATGAATGAGATTAAACCAAAACAGTAATTCATACCCAGTTCAATTGCATTTAAAAAAAGCGGAAGACTGAAATTTTATATACAAGTATGTAAAGTAACAAAATTTTCTGAACTTCAGGGTATGAGCACTAGCTGAGCACCAATATACATGTAAAGTTTGTAAATTAAAAACCCAAAATACATCCTCAAAAGAGGCCCCAAAAGTCCCGCGATGCAGCCGGCCTAGGCGTAGCCGTCAGAAACTGCATGAAAGAGAACTCCTCCTGGTCCTCATCAACGTCGGGCTCTGGCTCCTGAACCAAGGCGCCCTTTAATCCTGCAACAGAGTCTGGTTGGTGTGTACAACACCGTCCCGTATCGTGGGAGTGAGTAGCTAACTCAGTGGAACAATAATGCATAAGTTAACATGTTATCAATCAAACAACCAAGCAGTAATGATAAAGCAGTACAAATCAAGCATTTCTAACTACTCTTGTTTAATGCAAAAATGATATGACATGATGCTGTATGCCCTTGCCAAACACCCTCAAGCGACATCATCTTACGTTCGCGAATGCTTAACTCCCTCAGTGCGCCACATCTACAAAGCACATGCGGTGCGATGATGCTCGTGATTGCCAAGTTATTATTAGTCCATTTCAATCAGCAGTATTGGGAAACTAAGGTACCTCCCTTGTATCATTCCCAACATGATCCATTCATAGGGTCGTCAGTCCTAGTTATTCTCATACGATGTTATGGTTTGAGAAGCTTAGTGATGGCATCACAACAGTTCGTCACCCGTCAGCGCGGATACAGATCTCACCGTATGCGGCTCAATTGCTGGCCGTCAGCTCGAGTACAGGTTCCCACCGTACTCGGCTCAATCACTAGCCGTCAGCTCAAGTACAGGTCTCCCGTACTCGGCTCAACTCCACACTCTAGTTATGTGAAAGGCTCGTGGCCAATCACAGATACTTAAAGTACACTCGATGATACCACGGAGGACTCGTCGCCCGTCAGCACGAGCACAGATCTCACCGTACTCGGCTCTCGCCGAAGTATCGACAGCTCGAATACAGTGTCCCATACCACCGTATTCGGCTCACGAGATAGTTGCGCAATGGTCACTATGGGGAGGCACATGGCCCCAGCATAGGCCGACAGCTCGACCACGGGTCCCATACCACCATGTCCGGCTCATGCGTCTTAGCGGATCTAGGTACCATGGTAAACAGGAATCACCACTGGTAAGTTTGGTACCCTAGGTTCAAGCAGTAGCGACCAAACAAGGTGAACACACAACTACACTTCGGTTCAAGTGGCGAGCCTGACTAGCTCGAGCGCACCACAAGTTGAGCGATATGGAGCGCAAAAGCACTCCGCGTGGCCAACCACTATCGCCAACCGAATACGACTCGGGTTCGCCGGGCCCGTCCTTTGTGGCGACATGAATCTCAGCCACAATCACAAGTCTGGTACCGAGTGTTTGGACTATAAACATAGTCCCAAACTCAAACAGTTTTCATCGCTAGCATGTGAAGTAAAGCATGGTAAACAAGCAATACAAGCATGTTAGTCGGCATGTTATAAAGCATAAAGTAAACATGGAGTAAGCATGTTACAAGGCATGTTGAGAAGCATGTTATAAAGCATATTGTAATGCATGTACTACAGCACTATCCCCATAGGGATAGAATTGTGTGTGCACTGCAATTAAGTGGTTGCGGTGAACCACCGTATGGAGGGGATCCTACATGTCTCTAAGGAGTTGGAGAATCCATATCAGCGCCTATCTAAGGCACTAGTACATACATGTACACCTACATGCACATACACAAACCATTAGAATACACATTTTCAAATACATGACGTATGTTAGGCAGTTCGTGATTGGGCTGTCCCTAAGCCCCGGGAGTATTTTTCCCGCGTATATCGTATTCATACAACAAATAATCATTACAATTACATATCCAAATCCGCACGCATGCGGGATTTCTAGAATACGCAATATCGACATACATGGCATTTACACATGAACATATATTTTTGATCGATCTTTCGCGCCGAACTAGTATTTTATCCACACATGATATAATCAAACATTAAATAAACATGTCAAACATTTTCTCAACAAAAATACGTATACGTATTTTCTACGTATATCAAGAGTATGTAAAATTCCATAATCTTTATCGCTAATCGAAACAAGAAACGGAAAGCACTTTGTACATGTGCATTTGCATGCAGATCATGAATCTATCATTATCTGCCATTGAAAGCGTTGAAAACCGTAACTTATACGCTTAAAGTCCTCACCTCAGCCCTTGGAATTCCAACGAATCAGCAAGAAGGTTGGTGCTTCCGTATACGGGAGTTTTTCTAGCCTAAAGATCGCATTCGATAGTCTTTCCCTAACCTATCACTAATTAGACTCAAATCAGACCTAGGGTTAGGGTTTCTTACCTTCAAATGGGGTGGAAACCGCCGGAAACCTCTTGGAATAGCGCGGTGTAGGCCGTGGGAGAGGTGGAAGCAGCAGGAGGAAGATCGGCTTCGATCTCCACAAGTTCTCTCTCTTTTCTCTCTTTCTCTCTTAGGGTTTTAACCCAAATTCGTATGGCTGTGAGAGGGGCTGTTTCTAAGCCCCTTTTATAGCCACAAACCTTCCCAAAATAGACTCAGGTTCAAGGGCAACTGCTTACATAGGCATTTCGCCAATTTCCAAGCTCAAAAGGGGTGTTCTGGTGGCCCTCTTTGAGCCAACGTCAGACTTAAGCTCACCCACTGCGGATCCACGTGGGATTACGTTTTTCGGCTCGATCGGATTCCCATATCGCACGTGGCGGACCACTCTCAGTTCAACGGTCCGTGGGCCACGATCGGAATTTCTGAGTACATGTAAATGTTCCTGAAATTTTTCTTAATCCGAGGGTGTAATTTGGTCTGATTCCGACGGTCAGGTTGCTTAATACTGACGTGCAACCGAAAGGTGCCAGATCACTATTCCAGATATTTTCTCTTGAATGGAAATAGTGTTTTTTCACACTCCCTCGCTCCGGAGTGAAAATAATGGCCGTGGGACATCGGAATCATCTGATTTTTGAGATGATTGTCAAGCCCAGTGGGGCCGGTCCTGTTCCTTAGCTTCGTGTTAATCGGACTCCCGATGTGCGATCTAGACCTCATACGAAGTTTCGTTTCAGTCCCGAGAGCAGACGGGTAATGAGTTTGGCTCTAAACTTTAGGGTAACCTAGGTCACAATTCTGCAAGTTTTGGGTCTTGCAGATCGTATTTAAAGCGATCCCAACGGATTTCATGATTTACCGAGTTTAGCACTTAGTTAACTTTGTTAAATTTCTAAAGGATTTAATCCTATGTGATTTCTGGTCGAGGTGGTACTCGGCCCAATGTACGGAAATTTTCAGGTCGTTACAACTAGT
>JAJHSJ010000018.1:7842627-7897367 GCA_021015155.1 Magnolia officinalis | reverse complement strand
CTGGGTCAAACTCGCCTCGAGCTGGCCCGAGCTGTTGACCGAGCCAAACCGAGCCGTCCATCAGGTTCCAGGACCAAGCCGAGCCGAGTTCAAGCTGGGGTTGGCTGTTGGCCGAGCCAAGCTGAGCTATGCCAAGCTCGACTTGATTTGACTCGTGTACAACTCTAATTTTGGTTATTTCCACTTCACTAGAATAATTATCACAATTAAGTTTGATAGTGTAACCAAACACACCTCTAAATTGGGAGCTGCCCCTCAATATAAGTGGTAATTTTTTATTTTTTATTGTTAACTAAGTGCTAAGGAAATTACATTTGGTTATTTCCACCTTAGACTAAATATTGCAAATCAATTCAATAATTTATCTAAACGCACCCTTTGGCCCTTCAACTATCACGTATTCTTCTGTTGCTTTCCTGAATATGAACTTTTGATGGATGGCAGGTGGATGATGTTATCACAGAAGTGGTCGACGGAGATCCCCGGAATGTTCTCTGTGAGGCTGTGGAGAAACATCAGGCAACCATGTTGGCTGTGGGCAGTCATGGTTATGGAGCTATAAAAAGGTATGGATTTCTAGCACTTCTTAATTTGGAAGTTCAAACTGTAATTAACGCCTCGTTTGGACCCCAAAACTGGATTTCTGGAAAAACCAGGTTTAATGAACCCGACCGACGATTTCAGCTGTTCTGCAACCCAAAAAATTGAAATTATGAAAAAACTAGTCTTAGCAACTGTTTGGTAGATGCCTAAAAATGAGTTCATCTCATTTTAGTTTGTAAGTGATAATGTATTAAAGATCTCTCTTTCAATACATAATTACTGTGAACATGAACTCATTGTGTGTAGATATTGAGATCTCTAATATGTAACCACTGTTAACTGAAATGACATTAACTCATTTTTAGGTGTCTGCCAAACAGGCCCTGGTTTGCTGAAACCAAGTTCCAAAGACGAGCAAATTGCTAAGAGGTCGGTTCCTCTACAACCTTTGTGGAATAAGAAACTGTGTGTGGGGCCCACCATGATGTTCCTTGAAACCCACTCCGTCCATCTTTGGAGGCCAGAAGCTAGACTGATCCAAAACTTTAGTAGGACATGTCTAAAGACATTAAACTCTTATGTTGTGGCTTTGAATGTCCTGATTTTTTAGGTCTGTTCATCCTGGTAGGGCACGTCTAATGAATGGATTGGATACTATATGTAAAACACGGTGGACCCTACACACAATCTGGAAGGCTTTAATGGTGGTTGTTCCAATCCCAGCTGTTCCCTGTCCTGTGACCCACTCGTGTTTTGAATCTACCTGATTTTCTGGACATAGGTGAACTTGAAGGAGTGCACCTTATTGAGTGGGTGGATGTGGGCCCTACACTATGGTGGGCCGCGCGCAAGTTGCCGAATAAGCTTATTGGACAACAATTGTACACATGGCATGCAGCTCAAATCCAAACCATGAAAATAGTGCAACCTGCCATGGATGGATTAGAACCCAAATCTAGCTGATTGGTAATTATCTAATAGTCAGTGAAAAATGAAGATAATGGTCAAAGTTCCTCAAACAAATGTCCAGTAATCAGAGGCTAGGATCATCTCATCAATCTGATTTTGGGATATGACCAATGTACGGAGGGTTCCACCACTGGGGCAGTTTGGATTGAGCTGCACCCCCCATGCGCTCTAGGGGAGGATTTTGCAACTTGGAGAACATCAAACCAAAATCTTGTGGTCCCATTGCAGATAATCGTCCATCCACACAATCTGGGCCTTGTTGAAACACTAAGATCTAATGTTCATCGAGCAAGAGATGTGAAGGATGGATTTCATGTCCTAGGAAAGGAGGATCCCTTATCCATCCTGTCCCTACACGTCCCGGTATCTGACTTGAGTCAGTGTTGTAGGACATAACGTCTCCATTCATACTTTGTGTGGTCAATAAAATGGTTGATCAAAGCTACTCTAATCGAGTTGAATTTGAAGTTCCAACCATAGGAATACAATCTCAAAAAGGATTTTAGAGGGTGTTTGGATGAAGGAAAACTTGAATGTGTGTACATATGATAACCTAAAATCATCACGAAATGGGAAAAACCATGGGTTCCAATTTCCTCTCATTGTCTGTTTTCGTTTCTAGTTTTTTTATCGATTGGGGAAATGAATGTCCACAGTTTTTGAGGAAAAACTGGGAAATGGAAGTTGGTTTCCAAGCCCACTTCTTTTTTCTCAAATAGAGGAAAAGTAGTTTTTTCATGGAAACCATTTTCATTTCCCGCGGCGATTTTCGCTTCGGATAGTAAGCACAAGAAAAGAAAATAAAAGATTTCCAACCGCATTAGCTATTCAGCGCAAGGATAAAAGAATTGTTTGTGTATTTTCTTTTCAGGACTTGTTTTGATGTGACATACAAATGCATAACAGCGACGGTATTAATCGCCATGCGATTTAAGAGATCCAATTCTTTGGGAAGAAAGAACCCATTTAGCAAAAACCATTTTGTTTTGATTTTTTTTTTAAAGAGCAGGATCTCTTAAATCAAACAATTTGAATCATAGATATGGCTGTGTATTTGCATTTCATACCATACTGCAACCATTGCATCTTTCAATAAATAGCTTCTGCATTTTCTTTCCATTTGCTACATTCAACTGCCTATCTTACTAACAATTAGTCTAACAGACATTAACCTGAATTTTCATGCAGGGCGGTTTGGGCAGCGTAAGCGACTATTGTGCTCACCATGCACACTGCACCCGTTATGATAGTGAAGAAGCCTAAGATCAAACACTAATATACTCATTCGTACATGAAATAAAGGTCTTTCGATATATTAACATACCCTTTAGATATGGCCTAAATGCTTATTAAATGGCATATGTGTGTAATATATCTGGAACATCTACCTTAGATCGATTCAATAATTCCAATTGGTTGTAGGGTAAAGGGTTGTATTATGCATCTAGCTTACATTGCGAATAACGGCACGAATCCTGTGTATGTGTATGTATTATTCTCATAAATGAACTGTTTGAGAGGCAGGACTTAGTATTGTAAAAGGTAGTTGTGGAATTTTACTACATTATTTAAGCATTTCTACTATGCTTCCATAATAATGAGAGGTGGCGTTTGCAGTTGACCATTGACTCTAAAGCATTTTCATGAAATCAAACCATGCAAAACAAGCTACCTACATTTCCATTTTTCTCCATGTCATCAAATTTCTATAAGGGTTTTCCATATCCACATTTAAGGTTCTTCCTATCCAAAGCCTAAGATTACAATTGCAAGCCAGCCCATTAGGGCAGAAAATGGGTTGGGTGTAGGCTTAGCAAAATTAATCTTTGAATGGGTACAACCCATTGGCGCTATTGCCTTACAATCATCATAGCATGTTTCTCCAATGGTGGTGTTGTGCTTTAGGATTTTTAGAAAGACGAGGAATTTAAGGTTTTTCAAGAATTCAGATTTAATGATTTTTAGTCTTATGGATCCTCGTAAAAATAAAAAATCAAAGAATTATAGAGGTAAAATTACGTAATTGAAGAAACCATGAAATCATCAATGCCAATCCTTTAAAGTAGGTCTCCTTCCAATCTATCCTAGATGGAGGAGAAGACAAAAACCAACACACCAATCCTCAAAGTAGGGTTGAGGTAAGCACATGAGAGTGTCGTGGATCCCACAAGTTCGCTTGTAGATGTGCGGAGGGAGGAGAGAGAAGGGTCTCTCTCTCAAGTGGTGACCCCATATGGGGTCTAGATGTCCAAAGGCTCTCTCTAATCCCTCTGGCATGGGATATATATATACACGGAGGAATTAGGGTTTTGTCTGCTTGGTAAGAAAGTTTGTGATCATGCCTTAACCATGTACTGGAATTGACTCAATCCCTCCACTATCCATGGCCATCTACCATTGATCCAATTCTCATACAAGCCAAGTAGTAAACCACAAAATCTCAACCATTGGAATTATCAACAACTATGATTAAAATATTTCAGAGTTAACAGGAAAGATTAATGGTTCCAAACATTTGCAAAACAATTTAGAACCTTTTGAGCGTTGGCCTAGCTGCAAAATCATGTGATGAATATCCAATCTATCTACTAATTTTAGCCATAATAATATTCCTAGATAATCAATGAATACTTTGCTTAATCACATGGATCTTTGTATCCTAATGCATGTATCCAACCACACATATAACCACTGCAATCGGGTCAATATCCCAAGCCAAGTGCTATGCTAAAAACTTGAATTCTTTGTATGACCTCAGGTTTAAGGATTGGCCAAAGCTAATACAAGTTGATCTTGACCAAGCATGATGGGTTCTAGTTCAAAATGCTTGAGGTGATCTTACAATACAGGCATCGAATGATTCTAATAATAAGATACCACTGACTCATTCTTGAACCGGATGGTGTGACCTTCCATTGCAACTCATTAACAATCCCCTCACATAAGATGACCACATAAAAATAACCACAAGTTCGTATTAAAATATGCTTAGATATTCATGGAACAACATGGTAATGAGATCATGAAACAAAACTCTCCCTTGGCTGGTGGCCGTTGTGCCCAACCTAAGTTTTAATATCGACACAAGAAAACTGCTCCTTCAACCCATGTTGGTATAACTCACAAATTAATTATGAAAATAACATGCTCATACAGGACACATGGTCATCATAATCTACAGACATAAATCATGAATATCAATGGTTAATCATATTATCAATGGATAAGGTTCACATTAGTTCTGTAAGGCACACCACCCCAACATATAGCATGTGCTTCGATGGATTCGAAAACAGAGTCTCACAATGAATTGATGTTTAGAGTCGCCAAAGGATTTCTATTGGCAACATGGGTCAGTCATCCAACGACTTATCTATGGCAAGGGATGCTTGACCAGACGATATGTGGCCACATTAGGGAAATGATGGATTTTATTTAACAGTGGAGAAATCATCTATTGCTCTTTGGGAGCCATAAGTTATAGCGCTTCTAGTTGCTTTGGTACACTTGGATGGTCCAAACAATCAATCCAAGCTGTCTATTAAGTTCATCATACATTGCATGGGTTAATACGTGAAGATTACACTAATGGGATGATAAAGTGATGTAGGACAATTAGCCACTTGCTCTAAAGCTTGAACTGATAGAGAGTGGCGAACCAATCTATTTATCTCTTAGCTCAGGCCCCACATCGCATGGGTTAGGATGTCAGCCGAACTCTCCTCGTGGGCCCCACTTTACAGGGGTCTGCCTCACACGAGCTGCCCACCCCAGTTGTCCCCGCATCCCACAGGCTAACCCCACTCGAGCCCCGTGTGAAAATGCCCTTGCATATAGAGGGTTAATTCTCCTAGTAAACATAATCCTTTTGAACCATAACAATACACACGATCAGCCTTAACAAATAGTGAAACTGAATTGTCGATTCGAAAGCTAAATGGAACTGAATGAGCAAAAATGGGGAAGAACAATGGAGTACTATTACTGATGGTAGGTGTACCAAACATGGCATTTTTCCAAAGAGTCATGTGAGAGGGTTCAGATGTAGCAACATTCTATAACATGAGCCAGACCAACAAGAGCAAACAGTCCCCATTGATCGGTATGTAATACAGACCATTGCTATTATGGGGCCCAAAGTCCATACAACAAAAATATCCAGATTGAAAATCCACTTTCCAATTGATGGCCAGAGAAACATAATACAGCCACCATTTCCAGCTAACTCATTGACACAGGGATGAACGTGATGACGTCGATCACCGTCTTCCTCTAGGATAACTACTTCGAATCCACGAAGCTTCTCTGGACTCGTCACAGAGACCTCTCGAATCCATGAGGAAAAAAGTAAAAAATATAAATAAATTCTATAAATTCATAATTTGATTGATTTATAAATAAATGAGTTCACAACCCTTTAAATAGGGATACTAAGCAATAAGAAATTTTAGAATCAAAACACACCTAAAACTCCTAGAATTCGCAACTTACTATAAATAGTAAATTTTCTATTTATGTAAGTGTCCTATGTGGCTTAACTATGATATTCTCCTAATTTTCTAAACAATTTTTATGTTGGACACAACTCTTAAAGCCCAACGGTGAAGAGTTATAATCAAACTAAAATTTACCAAAAATAGTAAAAACGGAAATAAATATAGAATTTGACCGTCGCTATGATGGAATCTCGCAAATTCGGCATGGTCAACCCGGCTACGCCGGTTGGTTGGCTAAAGTAGCTCTCCTAACCCCAAAATCATATAGGGTTAACTCATTTCGGTTTGCGAGATATGCCTATTATAAAATTCTGACGGTCTTGATGACTTCCTCCTCCGATCGGGTCTTCTCTGGTTCATCTTGGACGTGAAAGTTATCCACGACCCACTCTACACAATCACTCATAAAAGGGTCAAATACCCCTCATGTAGGATATCCTTAAATAGGGGGAGATTTTTGTGCATGGACCATTGAGTCCCATCACATCAACGGTTTTATATCACAAAACCATGGCCCCCACTGCCCCCACTGCCACCAAAATAAGGTCCAATGACCAGTGAAAACCTTGTAATAATAGCTTCATCTAATGTTGTGAAAGAAATCATGCACTACCCTCTTATAAGCATTGTGTAGGTCTGAATTCCTTCTGTATCAGCTTGTTCAGTTAATTCAAAAGCTTCTGTTTTTTTTAATCGACCTAACCATTGGGTCCCCTATTAGGAAGAAGAACGATCTAACCACAAGATCAATCAATATTTGATCATACATCTCTCAAGTGACCTAACTTCTCAGCCATGAGAGAACCCTAGATGAGAAACCATGAAATCAAAGGTGGAGGCAATGACAAGGTCTACCCATCATATATATAAGTTTTCCGGGTGAAACTAACAGAATGGCCCATGAAAGGGTAGTTAGTACCCCATCCAAATCAGTAGGACCCACCATGTTGTAGATGTAAATTACACTCCACACATCAGGTTCTATCCTCAAGGGAGAAATGAGCTAGATCCACACAACTCATATGGACCAGGGATGGGATCCCAACCAAAGGATTTTGTGTAGCTATTTAGCACAAGGATAAAAGAGTTGTTTTGTGTATTTTCTTTTTCGAGACTTTTTTCAGTGTGACATACGAATGCGTGATAGTGATAGCGACCGTATTAATCACGGTTGGATTTAAGAGATTCAATTCTTCGGGAAGAAAGAACCCATTTGGAAAAAAACCATTTTGTTTTATTTTTTAAAAGGGTGGAATCTCTTCATCATACAATTTTGAATCACAAATATGGCTATGAATTTGCATTTCATACCATAGTGCAAACTGTTGCTCTTTAATGCAGGGGTATTTTCACACCGGGCTCGAGTGGGGTAGCCTATGGGATACAAGGACACACTCGGGGTGGAAGTGGAATTCATGTGAAGTGGGGCCCACGAGGGGGTTCGCTCGAGGTCCTAATCCATGCAATGTGAGGCCTGAGTGATCAGGGTCGAATATTGCATATCAGACCCCAGTAATTACTTGATTTTACATACATGATAATATTTAATGCCAGATTTTACTCGTGTTTTTGTTACAGGAGGAAATTAGGAGCGTGTATAGCAAAATGATGTTAAAGCATAGACTTGACGCTCCAAAATTACCAGAGCACGAGATGTACTCCAGAAAACCAATGGTGAAGAATATACACGCCTGGGATCTGAGGAAAGCACGATAAAGAGGCCTGAAATTGGTGCAAAATGCAAGATCACATATTTCCCGCCATCCGATCAACTCGAAACTTTATACAGGGGATTAGGGGACATTAATTAACCGTACATTCAAATTTCACAGCCCTGGGATCACTATGGAAGTGCCCCAACTGACAAATCAGCCCATAAACCGCTGATTCTGGGCCCACCTGATATCTGGAACTGTCTCAATTGGATTTTGGCGGGTGAAATAATATGAGGAAAAAGATGGACGGTGCAGATTTCGCAAAACATTACAGTGGACCCCGCACGTGATGCATGTACACCATGCACATGCGCGCCCACCGTGCATGGGACCGCCAGCTGGTCAAAAGACCGCTGACCCGCGCCCTCCTCGCCAAAACGGCAATTGCCATTCCAGCGTTTCTCAAACCGACCGCGGTTTTGGTTGTGGGTCCACCAGTCCATCGAACCGCAATCTGCAAAACGCACCGTCTATCAGGCTAAATGGCCTACATTACCATTACCTAGGTGGCAAAATTCAAATCAAGCATAGAATATAATCCAGCCGTTCAACAATGCAATGGACGGTGAACGAGATCTTCCGTGGCCAACAGCAAATAGAGAAAAAATATGTGTTCTGACCGAAATTTCGACAGAAATTCGGTGAATTTTTCACGCCCCACCATCTTCGCATCGAACGGCCGCTGGCCGTTTTTACGGACGTCAGTGGGCCCCACCCGTCACCTGTCTGGACGATCCGATCCGTCCATCTTGTAGAGGGCCATGAGAACTACAAAACTATGCTGAGATTTCACTCCCATGCGTACACACGTGTGCGGTACAGAAGCCAAAAGTGGACTGCCCCCGGGACGTTAAAAACTGAGTTTGTTTGTGATTTCTTCTATGGGCCGTGCTAATGGACCTTCAAAACACCCATTCCTGACTGAAATTTCGTCCTGAATCTAATGGACGGGGTGGATTTTCCAGAAAACACCTCTGTGGGGCTCACCGATCACGACAGCGAAAGGGTGCGAAAAGTTTTGCACAATTTGGAAATCCGGTTTTCCAGGCGATTGTGGGCCACCATCTTTGATCATATGGCAGATCTGAACCGTCCATCATGTAGAGGACCCAAGAAAGTCCTAAGGGACGGTGTTTGTTGGAATTTGAACGAGGAAAATATAGTATTTCGAGGCCCCCAAACTTAGCTGCGAAAAAGCTTTCGCTGCGCGTGCGACAGCTTCCCAAATCCGATTTTCACCACTCCAGCCACTCCATCAGCTATAAAAGAAGAGTCTTAGACATGAGAAAGGCATTCAGATCCAGAGAATTCGAGATCCAGAGCCAGGGAGAGAAGAAAGAGAAGAAAGAGAAGGAGGAAGAGAGAGAGATCGATTGGTTTGGCGTTTTGATTTTATGAATTTTATTGAATATTTTATGGATTTTATGGGTCACTAATCTCTCAGCTAGGGCTGAGATGAAGCCCCTAATTTGATCAGCTCTTGTATTGGTTGATTTACTTTGAATATTAATTAATTTGTTTTTTTTCTCTAAGTGGGCTTTATGGGTTAAATTCCATACTTCTCCATCTATGAACTTGATCAAAGTATATAGATGGATGTTGTTTGGATGCTTATTACAGGTGCTTGGGTCTGATCAAGAACAGGTTCCTGTAGAGGAAGAAACAGGATGCTTTACTGAACTGCATATTCCATATGCCCGATTTGGACATGGGATATGTTATTCATGGCATTGCTTAAAGGAATTAGACAATCTGTATGCCAATTAAGGACACAGATTGTGCTTTTTCTAGATAAGTGGATCAATCTAATTTAAGGTGAATTAACAGACAAAACAAGGGTTAGGATATTAGGGGTGGATTCGAAAGTCCTAGTTCTTTTCTCTGATTAAATTTTCTTCCCTATTCTCAATAGTTATTTTCATAAATTTGTGTTAGCAATTTGATCCTTTATTTGTTGAATTAGTTAAGGAGAATCGTAAATTTGAATTGTGACGACCAGTCCCTGTGGATTCGACCTCGATCTTACCGAGTTATTACTACATCACAACCCTATACTTGGGAGTGAACAAGTTTTTGGCGCCGTTGCCGGGGATTGTTTCGATCCAAATTGGATTTAAGATTCTCTCTTATCATAATTCATAATCTTAGGATTTTACTAATTTTAGATTAGAGTTTTTGTTTAGAAACTAACCTGTTTCCTATTTTGTAGGGTCCTGAAATAAACTTCTAATTTGGTAATCCCTTTCTAAATTCTTTATTTTTTTTTTCTAATTTCTATTTTTAGAATTAGGAGTTTTACTTTTTAGGAATTTTCTAATTCTAGAATTTCTTTTGAATTTTTGAATTTTCTATTTTTAGATTTAGATCTCTTCTTTTAAGTAACTTTCTATTTTCTAGTTTTAGAAATTTCTTTTTCCTTTTAGAAACCTACTTAGCTTTTTATTTTTAGTAACTTTCTAATTTTAGGATTTCTTTCCTTTTTAGAAACTAACTCTTCTTTTTTTTGTTCTTTAGGAAGTTTCTAATTTTAGATTTTCTGTTTTAGAAACTAACTTGTTTGTTTTCTTTTGCAGGATTCTAACATAGATCTCCAATTGGTAACATCTTTCTAAATTCTCCAGTCCCCTCTACTTTCTACTTCGAGATTTAGGTTTTCAATTTTTAGGAATTTTCAACTTTCTAACTTTGGATTTGGTAACTTTCTATTTTCTAGTTTTAGAAACTTTCTTTTTAGAAATTAACCGTTGCTTAGGATTTTTCTATCATTATTTTAGGAAACTTGATTTGTTTTTGTTTTTATTTACAGGAATTGAGGAAGGAAGCTACTAAGTGAATGAGGAGCTTCTGAAATCTTCTGACATCAATCATTCTTTCCTGGGTTCTTTCTTCCCATTCTTGTTGACATAGTTTTAACTTGTTTTAGAATCTCATAGTTTCTAGTTCTAGTTTTATTTCTCTTAGGTTGCTTTTTAGTTTAGTTTCCTTTCTTACATTGCAATAACATAGTTTATGCTAGGACGTAGATCTCTAAATATAGAACTAGCACCTTTTGATCCTGAAATAGAAAGAACTTTTCGTAAAAGATTTAGAAACATCCTATTTGAAATGGCAGAAGAGAATGGAACTAAAGCTCTTAGAGATTATTCAGCTCCTGTCCAATTCAATGCGCCTTCATGCATAGTGTTGCCCACCACCACGGCAGCACACTTTGAACTGAAGACTGGGGTCATACAGTTGTTGCCTTCTTTTTATGGGTTAGACAAAGAGGACCCATATCATCATGTGAAAGAATTCCTAGACATTTGCTCTACTTTTAGGTTTTCAAAACTTTTCAGACGATTCAATCCGTTTGCGCCTTTTTCCTTTTTCTTTGAAGGATAAGGCGAAAGCATGGTTGAATTCTCTAGGAGTTGGGTCTATCACTACATGGGACCAATTGTCTAGGAAGTTCTTAAACAAGTTCTTCCCTGTTCACAAAACAAATGCTCTCCGTAGAGAAATCACTAATTTCACACAAAAAGAGGGAGAGCACTTTCATGAATGTTGGGAAAGATGGAAGGACTTACTCTTAAATGTCCACACCATGGTTTTTGAAAAGTGGCAACAGGTTCAATACTTTTATGACGGTTTGACACCCCAAAACCGTCGCATGGTTGATGCCACCAGTGGAGGGTCATTCATGACCAAAAGTGATGTTGAAGCATGGAACTTCTTTGAAACCTTATGTGAAAATTCCCAGCAATGGGACTATTCAAATAGAGATGACAGAAGTTCCCAACCACAAAAGAGAGGTGGTATATATGAGATAGGAGTCACGCCAGATCTTCATGCCAAGATTGATGGCCTGACCAAGAAGGTTGATGCTCTAATGTTGCATAATGGACCTCCACAAACAACTCAAGCCGAGGCTTGTGGCATATGCTCTAGTCCTGCCCATCCTATGCAGTCTTGTCCATCTGGTACAGCATCCCCAGAACTTCTCTCTGAACAAGTACATGCTATGAATACTTTTCAAAAACCTGGGAATGATCCTTACTCGAACACATACAACCCAGGGTGGGCTAGACATCCAAATTTTTCTTGGGCAAAGGGACCACACAAGGAGGACCACCTGGAAATCCTCCTATGCAACCTCAGCAGTTTCCACAATATCAACAAATGCCTGCACAATCAAGGAAACCATCTCTTGAGGATACACTCCATCTTTTTATGCAGAGTTCTCTCCAATTCCAAAAAGACACCCAACAAACCTTACTAGCCAACCAGCAAAGCTTACATGCAAATGCGCAATCCATTGCCAAGCTGGAAGTACAAATGGGTCAACTAGCTGCCACATTGAGTGAGAGAGAGAAGGGTAAGTTCCCTAGCCAACCTGTGGCTAATCCAAAGGACAGTATGAGATTGGCTCTAATTCCAACCAAGGGCAATATCATGAGCAAGCCAAATCGATCATTACCCTTAGGTCAGGCAAACAGATTGACAACAAAATAGAGATACCGAGGGATGAATCAAATCAAGGTAAAGCAGAGAGACACACCAATGCATCCAAAGTCCAAAAACTCTCTGACTCTCCAAGAGCCGCTGACGTGCCCAAAGCACCCTTTCCTCAACGTCTGGCACCAATGAAGAAAAGAAACAACTTTGATGAAATCTTGGATGTGTTTAAAAAAGTGCAAGTCAACATCCCGTTGCTTGACGCTATCAAGCAAGTCCCTCCTTACGCTAAGTTTCTTAAAGATTTATGCACTCAAAAGCGTAAGCAGAATGTTCATAAGAAAGTCTTCCTTGCAGAGCAACTCAGCTCCATGATTCAACATAACACCCCTCCTAAATTTAGGGATCCAGGAGCTCCCACCATTTCTTGCGGCATAGGAGATCATAAGATAGGGAAGGCATTGCTTGATTTAGGGGCGAGCGTCAATTTGTTACCATATTCGGTTTATGAGCAGCTAGGACTTGGCGAGTTGAAACCGACTAAAATAACATTACAACTAGCTGATAGATCTGTCAAGGTGCCCCGTGGTGTTATTGAAGATGTGCTAATCCAGGTTGACAAATTTTATTTCCCCGTGGATTTCATAGTTATAGATACTCAGCCTGTTCAGAATCCTCATAGTCAGATCCCAGTCATTTTGGGTCGTCCATTTTTGGCCACATCTAATGCTATTATAAATTGTCGAAATGGAGTTATGAAGTTGTCCTTTGGTAACATGAATATTAAACTTAATGTTTTTAATGCAGGACAACAATCCGCAGATTTGGATGACATATTTGAAGTGGACATGATCGAGAGCCTTGTGCAGGACTCCTTCCGTACATCTTTTGAAGATCCTCTTGAGACCTGCTTAGCACAATCGGGCATGGATTTTGACATCGATAGTCCCATCCACGAAGTCAATGCAATGCTCGACTCTACTCCTATATTGGAGACTGAAAAATGGAGAGCGAAAGTAGAACCTCTTCATCCCTCTGAGACTCTTCCTGACAGCACAGTTTCTAACTCTGAGAAGGCAAAAGAGAACAGGTTGCTTAATGTTCTTCGAACATATAAGGCAGCAATTGAACGAAAGATAGTAGAAATACAAGGAGTGTGCCCCACTGTATGTAAGGATCATGCTGTGGAAATGTCACGTAAAATGCAATGGAAGCATGATCCTAACATGAAAGAAGTTGTTCGAGCAGAAGTCCTTAACTTATTTGACGACAGTGTCAGTTACCTCATTACCGATAGCACAGCTCATGGAAACTCACATCACTTGTCTGGGATTGGTTAACCACAGTGTTGAGGTAAGTTCTTTAGTGGACCCTGGTCTTAAAGATTAATGAATTCATGGTCCGTTTTTGGTCTGGCTGAAGACGTTAAACTTAGCGCTCCTGGGAGGCAACCCAGCATTTCTTTGATTTCTTTGTTAGTTAGTTCAATGTTTGTGGGTAACATTACTGCAAACCCTCATGAGACTACAACTCGTCCACTAGGGGTAACCTAGGGGTTTAAAGGCTTGTTGCATGCGCTAAATGCAATCGAGAGCACCTGCGAAAGTGGTATAGGTAGGATCTTCTTTTATTTTTCTTTTATTTTTACTTCTGTTGATCTCTCTCTTGTGCTAACTTGCTTTTATGATGAAATTTTTTGAGAAAGCTTCTTGATTCTCCATCAAGGTACTATCTTTCCATCACTCATCTTTTATTCTCGCTGTCCCATGTGCATTGCATGCTTATTTCTTTTACATTGAGGACAATGTAGATTTTAGGTTGGGGGTGGGAGATTAGGGTACCTAATCAGTATTTTCTTGGTCTTGAGCAAAATTTGTGAAAATTTGTGAAAATTTTAAAATTTTTTCTGGAATTTCTATTGAATTCAAAGTGATTTTGAAGGATAGTTGTGATTTTAACATATTAAGATATGTGATGTTGGTAACTTATGACTCTTGGATTCGGCCATCTACTTGATTTCACAGTCAATTTTGAATTGATAATCCATGATTAGAAATTTTAAACATTGATTGAGCCATGATTTCACATATCACATCTCGCTTACACATTAAGTTTTCAGTTCGATAACTGAATGATTAACTTGGTAAAAAGAAGAATTAAAAGGCTAAGTCACATAATCGTCATCATAGGTTTGCTCCCTATAGATGAAGATTCGATTCCTCATAATTGACAAAAAAAAAAAAAAAAAAAAAAAAAAAAAAAAACCAAGTTAGGCGACAAGTTTTCGCCATAGGTTTGCTCCCTATAGGTGAGAATTTGATTCCCGTCATTTGTGTTACTGCTCATAAATAAAAAAATCAAAGGTTGATAAAATGAAAAGTTAATCTGTGAGATAAGTGTTGGTTTCAAGCTTGACAACTTACTAAAGATATCATGAAATTGACAATTGGATCTCTTAATGATTGTACGTCACACTCGTGGAACTCAATGTTTAGGAATGTTCAAATTAATGGATTAATATTTTAAACTTGATTATGAAATCTGCTGAGAGCTTGATTCCAAGAGAAAAATTCCACACACCAATCATGAATCTTAGAATTTTCACATCTCAAGCTATCTGTTCACAAGTCACTTGAGTTTACAGGAATTGTCTTTTATTTCTGAAATTATTTTTCGCATGTTTTGCTCGGGACTAGCAAAATGCTGGTTGGGGGTTGTGATCAGGGTCGAATATTGCATATCAGACCCCAGTAATTACTTGATTTTACATACATGATAATATTTAATGCCAGATTTTACTCGTGTTTTTGTTACAGGAGGAAATTAGGAGCGTGTATAGCAAAATGATGTTAAAAGCATAGACTTGACGCTCCAAAATTACCAGAGCACGAGATGTACTCCAGAAAACCAATGGTGAAGAATATACACGCCTGGGATCTGAGGAAAGCACGATAAAGAGGCCTGAAATTGGTGCAAAATGCAAGATCACATATTTCCCGCCATCCGATCAACTCGAAACTTTATACAGGGGATTAGGGACATTAATTAACCGTACATTTCAAATTTCAGCCCTGGGATCACTATGGAAGTGCCCCAACTGACAAATCAGCCCATAAACCGCTGATTCTGGGCCCACCTGATATCTGGAACTGTCTCAAATTGGATTTTGGCGGGTGAAATAATATGAGGAAAAAGATGGACGGTGCAGATTTCGCACAAACATTACAGTGGACCCCGCACGTGATGCATGTACACCATGCACATGCGCGCCCACCGTGCATGGGACCGCCAGCTGGTCAAAAAGACCGCTGACCCGCGCCCTCCTCGCCAAAACGGCAATTGCCATTCCAGCGTTTCTCAAAACCGACCGCGGTTTTGGTTGTGGGTCCACACAGTCCATCGAACCGGCAATCTGCACCGTCTATCAGGTCTAAATGGCCTACATTACCATTACCTAGGTGGCAAAAATTCAAATCAAAGCATAGAATATAATCCAGCCGTTCAACAATGCAATGGACGGTGGAACGAGATCTTCCGTGGCCAACAGCAGAATAGAGAAAAATATGTGTTTCTGACCGAAATTTCGACAGAAATTCGGTGGACGTCTTGGATTTTCCAAGTACACATCACAGTGGGCCCCACCATCTTCGCAGCGGAAGGAAACCGCGTCCGCGGTTGCGTCAGCGACGAACGGCCGCTGGCCGTTTTTACGGACGTCAGTGGGCCCCACCCGTCACCTGTCTGGACGATCCGATCCGTCCATCTTGTAGAGGGCCATGAGAACTACAAAACTATGCTGAGATTTCACTCCCATGCGTACACACGTGTGCGGTACAGAAGCCAAAAGTGGACTGCCCCGGGACGTTAAAAACTGAGTTTGTTTGTGATTTCTTCTATGGGCCGTGCTAATGGACCTTCAAAACCACCCATTCCTGACTGAAATTTCGTCCTGAATCTAATGGACGGGGTGGATTTTTCAGAAAACACCTCTGTGGGGCTCACCGATCACGACAGCGAAAGGGTGCGAAAAGTTTTGCACAATTTGGAAATCCGGTTTTCCAGGCGATTGTGGGCCACCATCTTTGATCATATGGCAGATCTGAACCGTCCATCATGTAGAGGACCCAAGAAAGTCCTAAGGGACGGTGTTTGTTGGAATTTGAACGAGGAAAATATAGTATTTCGAGGCCCCAAACTTAGCTGCGAAAAAGCTTTCGCTGCGCGTGCGACAGCTTCCCAAATCCGATTTTCACCACTCCAGCCACTCCATCAGCTATAAAAGAAGAGTCTTAGACATGAGAAAGGCATTCAGATCCAGAGAATTCGAGATCCAGAGCCAGGGAGAGAAGAAAGAGAAGAAGAGAAGAAAGAGAAGGAGGAAGAGAGAGAGATCGATTGGTTTGGCGTTTTGATTTTATGAATTTTATTGAATATTTTATGGATTTTATGGGTCACTAATCTCTCAGCTAGGGCTGAGATGAAGCCCCTAATTTGATCAGCTCTTGTATTGGTTGATTTACTTTGAATATTAATTAATTTGTTTTTTTTCTCTAAGTGGGCTTTATGGGTTTAAATTCCATACTTCTCCATCTATGAACTTGATCAAAGTATATAGATGGATGTTGTTTGGATGCTTATTACAGGTGCTTGGGTCTGATCAAGAACAGGTTCCTGTAGAGGAAGAAACAGGATGCTTTACTGAACTGCATATTCCATATGCCCGATTTGGACATGGGATATGTTATTCATGGCATTGCTTAAAGGAATTAGACAATCTGTATGCCCAATTAAGGACACAGATTGTGCTTTTTCTAGATAAGTGGATCAATCTAATTTAAGGTGAATTAACAGACAAAACAAGGGTTAGGATAATTAGGAGTGGATTCGAAAGTCCTAGTTCTCTTTCTCTGATTAAATTTTCTTCCCTATTCTCAATAGTTATTTTTCATAAATTTGTGTTAGCAATTTGATCCTTTATTTGTTGAATTAGTTAAGGAGAATCGTAAATTTGAATTGTGACGACCAGTCCCTGTGGATTCGACCTCGATCTTACCGAGTTATTACTACATCACAACCCTATACTTGGGGAGTGAACACTGAGCATTGAGATGAAAGGATTGATTCGTCACTTTCTATCAGTTCGAACTTTTAGAGCAAGTGGTTAATTGTCCTGCATCAATCTTCAACAAATAGCTTGTACATTTTCTTTCCATTTGCGCCACTTAACTGCCGATCTTGCTACCAATTACAGTCTAACACATATATTGACCTGAATCTTCGTACAGGGCGGTTTTGGGCAGCGTAAGTGACTATTATGCTCACCATGTTCATTGCACCATCATGATAGTGAAGAAGCCCAAGATCAAACACTAATATACTCATTCGCATGTCAAACAAAGGACTTTCAATGTATTAACATACCATTTAGATTTATTTTTTTTAATGACATCGAGGTGTCCCCGACCCATTTTAAAGGTATAGGGCCTAATGGCCTAAATGGTTGTTAAATGGCATATGTGTGTGATAATATCTAGAACATCTACCTTAGATTGATTCAATAATTCAAATTGGCTGTATGGCAAAGGGTCTGTGTTATGCATCTAGCTTACATGAACCCTCTCATAAATGGCCTGTATGGACCTTATGGCCACAAAAATTGTATACTCTTTGTTTAAACTTCGTAATGTTGTCTTTGTCCTTTTCCTTGTTCCAATTTGTATTGTAAAAGGTAGCTGTGGAAATTCATTATCAATATTAACTTTTCTTTTTAAAAAATTATTGATTTTTTTTACTAAGAAGCTAATCCATGAGCACTTTTATGATAATGGACACCTTCATGACAATGAGAGGCGACTCTCACAATTGATCATTGCCTCTAAAACATTTTATGAAAATCAAACCATGCAAAACAAACAACCTATAATTCCATTTTTATCCACATCATCAAATTTATATAAAGATTTTCCAAATCCACATTTTGGATTCTTCCTATCCAAATACCAAAAATTATAATGGCAAGCCAGGCCCATTAGGGTGGAAAATGGGTTGGGCATAAACTTAGCAAAATCAAACTTTGAATGGGTAAAGCCCGTTAGCGTTGTTGCCTTACAAATCTCTAGACATCACACACAAAACGAAATTAAACTACTCTTCAGACTGCTAAGCTTTTATAAATTCATCCATGACAACTCGAGAATCATTAAAAATCATAATCAACCAAAAAGGCAGAACCCACGCACATCTCGGGAACAATTGACAGACTTGATTGGTAAATCAAGAACCAATCATTCAAACGATATGGAAACCCAAATTATCACCCTAAAATCATCTCTATCCGACTTGTAAAACATCGCAAATCCAAACGGGTCATATATTCATGGTCATCGGCATCTCTTTGAAGTAATCAACGGACTCGATCGATGAAATAAAAAAGTAAGCTCATGGCAAGCCGACAGTGACACCATCATTCCTACTTCTGTTTTTCGAAACAACTTGTGTCAAGAAACCTATTTTGACGAACAAAATGGTGCCAAGTGGACCATTGGCTCACCGTAAGCTGACAGCCACCTGGCATACTTTTTACCTAATAGAAACCTATATTCAGATTCTGCAAACATCAAAATTGTGTCGAGACCCGATGGTCTTGATCGATAAATGCAGCGCAACAGCTACCATTCCAGAATCAGTAATCGAGAGGGGGTCATTGAGAGATACGTGGGGTGGGTCCTGCTCTCTAAAGATGTCAGAGATTTTCCTGATTGGTGCCGAAACCCAACTCAAGAGGATAGTTCTGAGAAAAGTAGTTCGCAAAGAATCCAGTAAAAGTTAAATGGTAAGGTTGGGGCGGATGCCTCCTAAAGAGTAACGGAGGTGTGCGAAGGTAGGCTCAAGCTGACGATTCTGCTCGTGAGCGTAATGGTATAAGCCTGCCTGACTGTGAGACCGACTGGTCGAACAGAGACGAAAGTCGGCCATAGTGATCCGGGAGTCCCGTGTGGAAGGGCTCTCGCTCAACGGATCGACAAAGGATCAATTATCACGGTTGTCAGGAGGCGAGAATGCTTCCTGGTGCCGCTGATTGAGTGGTCTGTGGTCTGCGGAATCGGAGATATCCGACTATCCCTTTTGCAAAAAAGAGTGTTAGGTCTAATATTTTTCTTTTTATATATCAATTAAGCTCGAATTGCATTTCACTCCATACATTCCTAATATATTTAAATAATCAACTTGCACTTATATTTTTCTTTCTTTTCATCCATTTTTTCTTTATTGCATTCACCTACTTGAGTCATTTGACTCTGCAGGTAAGATTAGGATAAATTTATTTTTTGTTTGCTCGTCTCTCATGGGTTACGAGGAGCATGGCTAGATATATAATGCCGAAATTATGATAAATTCCTCTAAAAGTTATCAAATCTCATAGAATAGAGATTGCATGTTGCATGAGCAAAAAAGATGCTTAACCCCTTCCTCTTATGTCAATGAGACCCTTACTCAAAATTGACGGTTGCGGATCAACTGCATGAGTCACTTGAATCAGGGAATCTTGTAGTTCCCCAACCATAAGCACTAGCCAATCATATATTCTAAGCTTCATTTGGCTAGTAGCGACTCTAAAAATCAAACACATCTCTAAATTTGAGTTAATTCTACACCTTATCTAAGCAATTTAAAAAGTATAAGTGAAAGCGACCGCTCTCACACAAACGAGTGTTCACAAAATCATAGCATGTTTCTCCAACAATGGTGTTGTACTTCGGGATTTTTAGAAACAAAGGTTTTTTTTTTCCCCTAAGAAACCACAACATCGTCAATGTCAATCCCTCACAATAGGTCTCCAATCTATAGATTCTATGCTAGATGGAGGAGACAAGGGAAACCAACATACCAACCCTTACAGTAAGGATGAGGTAGGCACACGAGAGCATACCTCATCCTTACTCTATGCTCTCAAGGGTAGATGGCAATGGATAGTTTGAGGATGGGGTCAATTTTGGTACATGGCTAAAGCAGGGTAAGGTGGCAAAGCACCATACTAGTGTCTCTCCATATAATCACGATTCCTTCATGCATATTGATCCCATGCCAGAGGAATTTCAGAGAGAGAGAGAGAGAGACTTTTGTGATTAAAACATTTTAATGGTTAAAATAAAATATTAATGTTTGAAAATATTTATAAAATTATTTAAAACATTATGAGTGTGGGCCAAGCTGAAAAATCATTTGATTGATACTTCAATCTATCAAATCTCCATATTCCAATGCATGTATCCAACCACATCCATATGGGCCATTGGAAACGCTAGAAACTTTGATGATGGGTCACTAGTTCACAAAACTTAAGGTAATCCTCAGTTGCAGGCGTCCATCAGTTTTAATGATAAGATACCATACCCTTGGTCCTATGTGAGAACAACCACAGGTTTGCATTACCTTCCATCCTGTCTCATCAACAGTCCCCACAATTAAGAAAAACCACAGGTTTGTCTTGTCCAGTTCAACTTCCCTCCTTCAACCCATTTTCTTTTGTATATTTAAGGTATATAGCTCACGAATTAATTATTAAAATAATAAAATGGTTACACAGGACCCATGGTCATCATAGTTCATGGAAAGAATCATCAATCTGTATCCATGAGTCATATCATGAATGGAGAAAGTTCACATTAGCACATCAACGTTTTGTATCACAGAAACACGGACCCACTCCCACCAAAATAAAAGGTACGAATGGCCAATGAAAACCACTTCCAAACACCATCATTTCCCACAGACAACTAGCTACCCTACCTCCATTTACTCCCCAATTCCACCCATTTATCTCCATTTACTCTTTTATCCAAATTATCTTAACCACAAGATCAATCAATATTTGACTATTCCGGAGAATTGTCTACTGCTCAGACATGAGCGACCTTGGATAAGATGAAGGGCAATGACAAAGTCTCACCAAATGTAAAAGTTTCTGGGTCTTAACTACCAGAATGGACGAAGCTTTCCCAATCCAAGACATTGGGACCCACAATGTCAGAAGTAAATTCCACTCCACCCATTAAAGAAATGAGTGAAGATCCACAGCTCATATGGGCAGGGGGTGTTATGCCAACCATAAGGCATCTTTCAAGAAAACCTGTAACTAACGGGACAAGGGAGTGGATTTTATTAATATGGCTCTTTTATGCCCTGCGTGTAAAACAGGTGGAGAAGACTATTCAGGTCCCACAGGTATATTAGGAACATACCTATAATATACTAATCATCACACAACCCCTACGAATGAAATAGAACACACACATGATAGAGTAACATAGTTTATTGTCCAATCCCACAACGACATTCTCAAAATGATAATTATAAGAAAACAAAAACAAAAATCAAACTGAAAACCCGAAGTCCTTATTTGAAAGGAGTGTAAGCATCCACATAAAAATTAAAATTTCAAAAAAAAAAAAATGCATTCTTAAAGTCTAATCCCTTGTGGATTTTGGTCCGAGGCACGGCATCTAAAGACGATAAAATAAACTAAACTACAACACCTGGGCATTTTTTTCAAAGCTCCGCAGGATCTCATTCTTTCTAGCACTTGACCTCCCTTAACCCGTGGCCGAAGTATAAAAACGTTGGATCAGTGGCACCCTCCTTGTAATATGCAAACACCAGGCCCCCGTCATCATGCATGCTCTCACCGACAAAACTGCAAAATGCATCCCATGTCAGTACATAAGAAGGGTCATGCATGATACGTTCTGAACAGAATTGATTCAAGAATTGCACGGTAAAGTAATGCAAACGTGTAAGGATTGCAAATTCCCTCAGAAGGCTTAAAAAATAAAAAATAAAATGAAGTTGCACGGTACGATGATGTAATCAACAAATGCAAATCATCAACGGACTTATTTCCATGATTGGGATGACCAATCAAAGTCTTCATTCATGACTATCTAATGCTATGAACTTACTGTGCACTGCAGCTCCACTAATACTGCACTCAGATTCATGCAATTGGATTGTACAGTGAATTTAGACAGTGAACATGAAACATGAAATCATCATAGCTAATGATTTCAGGCTGAAATGTGGTGCTCAGAAAACCCCCAGTGCACATGCAAGAGGTGATGGACCCCGGTGGTCTCCATGGGATGTAGAAGCGGGGATGAAATGGAAGGAGAAAATCGGGTCTTTGACGAGATGGGAATGAATGTTGAGAGTTGTACAAGGCCGAGGCCTATAGCATGAGGTAGGGTAGCAATATATGGGTGGAGAAGATTAGATTTCCCAGGGTTTTCGTCTGACATCACTGCAGTCAAAGGAGGCGCAGGATTACAGCCTTTAGAGCCGCTATCCAACCAACAGCAACTTGCAATTCTGACAGGTTTCATTTCATTCACTGTGGAATTCTTGTATCCCTTGCCAACTTGGTTGAAATCAGTATACATGTAAATGACACTGGATAGATATCATTATTGCTATATTCCCTCCAACATAGCATGTTTTCTAATAATCATATGCCTATATAAGCACACCCATTAAATAAAGAAACAGCAAATCATACCAATTAAATTCTCAATTCAAAACAAAAAGATTCTTGTTCTGACAATAAGACACATGTTGACTAGTATACTGCAACTGCATCCCTCCAAAGTTTTAAAAAATCTTTAGGGACTCAGCCGCAGCTGCAAATTAGGATCTCTTCTGCATTTTCGGCTGGAAGCCCAAGAAAGCTTTGAGATGTTCACAAACAGAAAAATCCAGGGAAGAAAACATAACAGTTCTACAAACAAATAGAGCACATTAAGCTTCCTAAAACAGAACAAAAATCTGTGTTTTCTAATCACAAATTCTATGATGTTTATAAAACCAGAATTAATAAATAAAATATAAATAAACAAATATATAAAGCAAAAGAGATATCGGTAAGAAATTACAATTGAAGGTCCTTGAGCTTCGAAAGTAGGAACTTTGTTGCTCCCTCAATGTTCTTCTTAAAATGTTCCTGATGCTCTCCTTCCAGCTTAGGAGTCAACAGCTTGATATACCTCTTCATGAAGGTAACAAACTGCTTCCTATCAAAAGAAGGTTGCTCCTACAAAGAGACAAAATATCATAACAGTAAACTATCGATAAGCTTCCTCACATTCAAGCAAAAACAAATTACTCGTGGAAAAGGGGTCGGCAATCACCTGAAGGCGGAAAGTGTCAACAATGTCAACAACTTTGACAGACTGATCATCAACACCCTCGTCATCCTCACCACCTTCAGCAGAAGGGTTAGCACCAATATCTACATCGACGGCTCCTTGAACTACCCACTGCAAAGTATTTCAAAAATTAAACTCTTTAATGCACAAAAGATAAACAAGATAACTTTTATTCTTGAAGATAAAGAAACTTCAAATGTAATGGATAATATACAAGAGCTTAGAAATTGTTAGTATTCAAATTGGTCAAATTAAACCGTACAAATTATGGTTTTCATTTTCGATGTCATCATCATCTAAGCCTTAACCCAAATAATTGAAATCAGCTACAAAAATTACTCCTCCCGTGATAATCTGACCTATCAGATAGGTAAATTTGGCCAGTTAAAAATAAAATTATCCAAAGGTCCTACTTCAATTTTCAACAACGGTGTTTAGGAATCGAAGGTTAGGATTGCTCAACAAGCTTCATTTTTGGTCGGTAACATATACCCAATTAAGTCACTTAAACTTGATGGACTGCATCATATGCTGCTACATATAGCTCCCAATTTGTGAATGACCAGATAGGCATTATCATGTTGAAGAGGACTGTCCATACAGTGGCCACATCATGAAAGGCCATGTTGTAAAAATAACACCAAATGTTACAGTTCAGGAGTCTGATCGCTGGCCATGAGTTACAGACATGGAGTGGGGAGCCAAGTGGACAACATCCCAAACCCATTTCCACCACTGAAATGTGGATTAGCAATGATCCATAGAATATGGAACCCTAGCATCAATATCATGAGATTGGCATAGCACAAATTGTCTACCCTTCAAATTGCCCATGTTAGGCCCAGAGCCCAATAATCAGGCTGGTCTGTGATTCGGGTGGGCCATACCCAAGAGAGACGGACCGGAAATGCCCACACTTGATTTTTAAAAAGCCAACCATGATGTGTATGAGAACTAGAGGCCCAAAAAATCAGGCTGACCCATGATTCAAGTGTGCCACACCATGGGAAACATTTGAGAGAGGGATGCCCACATACCAGGTGGTGTATGTGAAATCCACTCCAACCATCAGGTGCATCATTGCCATTAGGCATTGGGCCCAAAAATCAAGTTGGTCTGTGACTCACCACAGAAAACAGTTTTGAGGGTGGGCATCACCCTGTTTCCAAATGTGCAGCCCACATAAATGATGGACATGCCTGATTTTGGGCACAATACCTAAAATGGGGTGACACATCTAATGGTCAGAGTAGATTTTACCCACGCACCAGTGGGATCAAGCCGAGCGCTTGCATGTACGTGAGTACGTCCCATGTGCTGCAGCTTGCAGAGAGGCTCCCAGGAGATGCATCTGACGGTAAGAGTGAATGTCACCTATGCATCAATGCCACCACTACCCCAAGGTGGAACAACATGAAAATAGCTGAATTAATGAGCTTGTTTGGTAGACATAAATGAGTTCAACTCAATTTAGTTAATCATAATTATGCATTAGTGATTATGATCGTTGATTATCAAGATCATTTTCAATACTTAAAATAAGTAATATGATCTTTAGATACATCATTAGGATTATCTAAAATGAAACAAACTCATAAAATCTTGAATTTCATATATAATGGCTAATTAGTGAACAAAGACGTACTTTCCCCTCGACTTCCCATAGAACTCCATTCTCAATTTCTTTATAGGGAAATGAATCTGACAAAAGCTCGTCACCTGAATTTAATGGACAAAAGCCACATATCAGTTACCAAAAAGGCCATATATTTAGGAAAGACACAATTTAACCTTATCAACAATAAACCAAGAGGCAAAGCTTAACTTCTTGAAAGAGAATGCACATAAAAATAATAACAGTAATAACAACAATAACAACAACAAGTTTGCAAGTATCCAAACGTTTCTACATAGAATACATTAGAAATATGCATTTCACTATACTGCAAAGATGACAAAAAAGGTCCAAACAACAAAATACCTGAAGAGTTTACATGGAAAGATAGAGAAAGCATTTGTCAAAAGGTGTAATTTGCCATCACAGTTGTTCACTTCTCCTCCATTCTTTTTTCAATTATAAATGATACATTTATGAATGAATGCACATAACAATAATAACAGTAATAATAATAACAACAACAAGTTTGTAAGTATCCAAACGTTTGCACATAGAATACATTAGAAATATGCATTTCACTATACTACAAAGATGACGAAAAGGTCAAAAACAACAAAAGACCTAAAGAGTTTACATGGAAAGAAGGAGAAAGCATTTGTCAAAAGGTGTAATTTGCCATCACAGTTGTTCACTTCTCCTCCATTCTTTTTTCAATTAGAAATGAGACATTTATGAATGATGCCTACAACCAACTATTTCATTATTGCTCCAAATGAAATAAAGGGCTCTCCATCCTTAATAACAACAGCAAAAGCAGAGTGTGAGGATAGTAGAGAAAGTATCTCTCAGAAAATGGGGAAAAAGAAAAAGAATGACATCTGACAAATTGTAGCGAAGGTCAAACAGGCAAAGGCATCAAACCCAGTCAAAATATATTGGTTTTTGTCATATTCATTTTTTCTAATTTAGGAAAGTTTCATTTTTAGGAACAGACTTCTTTTCTCTTGGACAAACACATTCCATTTATTTTAATTATCCATCAACAGTGCCAATCAAAATTGAAAGTTGTACTTCAGTTTTCGGGCTTTAATTTGAGATTTACAGTGATTTGTGGGGCTCTGGGCTCTCCTTGTTTGTGTGGTTGCTCAACATACTCTGCAAGTTTTAGCAGATCTGTATGCATCATGTCCAGCTTTATGTCCATTTTTTAGATGTTTATTAGCAGTTGATGTCCAACAGACATGGATAACCATTTAAATACAACACAATATTACATGAACATGGACAGCAATTTTGAAATAGGTATTAGGACAAGTACAATACCTACATGGATATGGAAATCTATTTCAAAGACAAAACAAAAACAAAAACAAAAACTCAGCCTCTCAACTGCCAAAATCCATGCCAAGGATGCAAATAAAATGGCAATAATATGTTATTTCAAAGACAATGGATAAAAACAAAATAACTTTACTAACTAATAAATATTGCACCAGAGGACATCTTGGAAGCAAGGCAGGCATTTAATATTAATATAGAAAACTTGTAGAATTAGAATAAGAAAGAGTAGGTGATAATAGCAAGGATATTACCGGCTAAATGACGGAAAATACTATGCATGAAGAATATAAGATGACAAAACACATGATATTTGGGCCAAGCAATCCCTCAGCACTGAGTTAGTAAAAAGTAGTGCCAAATTCGGGATCATACATTGACCTAAAAATCAACAAGGTCAGAAGATCCTGACCACCCAATGTATGGTCTTCCATTCATGAATTATGGATCATGGCCGTATTTTTGTTAAATATCTATATTTAGAGTCCAGTTATTGTTAAGGTTGCACATTGGGGAGTTCATATGGCATAGCCCATCAACAGTATCTTGGGTTATGGATCATGGCTGTATTTTTGTTAAATATCTATATTTAGAGTGCAGTTATTGTCAAATCTGTGCATTGGGGAGTTCATATGGCATAGCCCATCAACAGTAAGTTGGGTTATATCAAAACATTGGATTTCCAAACCGTCTGGGAATCTAAGACTTATCATTAACACTCCTAATGAAACTCAAATTATCCCTAAATTGGTGCAAACACCTTATCATTAACACTCCTAATGAAAACCAACTACTGAAAACATACTGACGTCTAGAAAAAATAACATAGAAACCCAAGGCCTAAAACTCCAAACCATGCTAGGACTCAAGATGGACAATGTTATCATAAATAACATGACAGATTTGGGACACAAGCTTTAATGATGCAAAAATTAAACATCCTCTAATTAAACCATAAGGTTATTGACTGGTTGGATATTGATAGGTCCTCCTTGCCCAGGCTTGATCAGGAGACGAGTAAAAATTACAGTTCCACTTACTAATCCAGAAAGCTCCAATTTGGCTACTTGGGTCAGGTTTGGCCAGCCGGAACCGTGATACATGTTATTTATCACTTAGTGGGTACTGGAAATAGATTCAAAGAGATTGAAACAATCTAAGCATACCGACTAGGCTGTACCATATTTGAAGCATGACGATGATAAATACATGAAGACCTCCCACAGAAGGACAAAAGAGCCACTCCAACAGTCGCTAGGGAATTGAACCTCTAGAAGGAAGTCCCATCACATGAATTTAGAAGGAAGTCCCATCACATGAATTTCAACGAAAATAATTTCTTATTTTCACAAATCATAGAATCTAGTTCATATGCAGGACCTGTGGACCTATTTTTACTTTCGCATGTGAGGACTGGGTCTCTACTGAAACTTGAACAATCCATAATTGGAGCAAATACACATCATCATTAACTGTCCAAAGTCCTAAGTATATCAAACTGCTGAAACAAACTATAATAATGCTCAAAACGGACCAAGTTACAAATTACATAATAGATAAGGCTCGAGCATAGGAGATTCAATCTCTGATTCAGTTCAAGAATTGCCCAGGCCTGGACTGGGAAAAAGCTAGCCCCAACGGTTGATACCCTTACGCAGGAATTAAAACCCCAAGTTTCTCAAATTGCTCAAATCTAGATTGAAATAATAGGATTTACTGAAGTTTCACTACACGTGAAATAAGCTCAAAAGATCACTAGAAACAACATCATAGCTTGAGACTCATGCAGAAATAGGACCCCGCCAATCACCAGGCCTAGACTCGAAAAAAGGCCGCCAGCCCATTGATGCCATTACCAGGCACGGAAAACATGCCATAAGCATAAAAATCGGCAGAAGCTACATCAAAACTTAAAATTCTTGCAGAAAGCACAGATCGGATCACAATAACAAAACAAAATACAAGATCAGAAGAAGTGCATGAGAGATATCAAGCAAAATAGATTCCGTCAACCTCCAAAATCAAAACTTTCAGATCTGACGATTCTGATCTACAAAAGATAGTTATTCGGATCTGATACTCAAAACATAGAACTAAGAAGAAAAAAGTAGAATCAGATCTAAAGACAAAACATTAAAGCATACGAAAAGTGACAGAAAACAATGATCTGAAACCCTAAAACCATAGGATCAAGATCCGAGATCCCAGAAACAGAATCCAAGACTGAAATAGCGAAAACCTGGATACATGTTAGATAAAATCCTAGACATACAGATAAAACCCTGAGAAATATATACCTGTGAGGAGATCCTGATAGACCAGCATGATTGCTGAGGAGAGACGGACGAGAGATCGAAGACGAAAGGAGGAAGAGAGTCCGCAAGAGAGCTAGAGGGTTTGGGAAGTGCTGCGGAAATTAGTATTTATATTCGAGGGTTTGGCTTTAGATAGATTTTCGTGTCCTTGAGGGACACGGAGACTCGGTGCCCTGAATCTTGAACCGTCGATGTGGCAATCGAAAATCGCTCCACGGCGCTTGCGGAGAGCATATTCCTTCGAAAATCGTTTGGAATCCTCTCTTCCGCGCACCGCGTAAAACACTGGGACCGGTATGTTGTATATGTAAAATCCACTCCGTCCATCATGTTCTTTATCTGATATTAGGTGCTGATACAAAAAATAAGATAAATACATAGGTCAAATGGGTCACACTAAATGGAACAAAGGGATATGATCCCAACCGTAGGTTGTGTGTGGGGCCAACATGGGGTGTATCCGTGATCAAACCCTTTAATCAGGTTTAAATCACTTGAATTAATGGAATATTAAAAAAATAAGATTATAAGAAACTCAGGCAGGGCACACAATGTGAAATTAATGGTTTTGGGAGTAGGTTGGCATTTTTCCCGTTGGTGTGGCCCATGTAATATTTAAATAATATTTATATTTTTATATGTATATAATTACAGTAAAAGTAATGTTTTAAACCTGATAGACGGAGTGGATTTTATGTATAAAGTATGGTGGATCATACGGACGTTGGATATTTACGCTGCATAAATCAGGTGTGGTAAACGATTCCGGTCACATGCGGAGCGCGCAAGTGGACGGGCATATTCCGCGAGAGCGGAAGAGAAAATCACTGATGGTTCGTACGCACGCGCTCGTAAATAGTAACAGGCAGGCATTTACTTGGGGATTCTGATTCCGTAATGTGTCACGTACTACCGACTTAGATGGTGTGTTCACGTGGCAAAGGTTTTGGGTTATAATGATCTATCTGTTATATCTACGCCGTCCATGTATTTTTTTTCGAATTTTTTTAGTACAAGAACCCAAGAATAAACGAGATCAAAGGCTCAAGCGGACTGCACACCATAAAGCAAGGGAATTAAATGCTCACTGTTGAAACCTGGTTGGTGGTCACTTAAGTTTCAGATCAAGCTAATATCATTATTTTCCCTACCCTATAGACAGGTGGGATGCCGAATCAACAGCGTAGTAGGCCTGAGAAATTCAACAGTGGACTCCATACATCGTCCTATTTTATGTGGTGTGCTATATTCGAGTTTTCAGTTACCTCGATTTTGAGTTCGAAATAAGAAGCCGACATTAATTAATTAATTAATTAATTAATTATATATGGGAAACGGGTTGGCTACTCTCCTTGACACCAGCCTGGAGCTGATGGCCGGTGTCATGATATATGTGTTTCATCCATTCCGTTCATACATTTTTACAGATAATTTTACGGCTTTGATCCCAAAAATGAGCAGGCTATAAATATGAGGTGGACCATACCACATGCAAACAATAGTGATTGAATATCCACCATTAAAATTCTCCTATGGCCCACTGTACCGTTTATTTGACATCCAATCACCCCTAGAATGTTTTCGAGGCTCATTCAACACTGTTTCCTGTAATGTGGTCCACTTGAGATTGGAATATATCTCATTTTTAGCCTCATGCCTTAAAATGATCGGTTAAAATAGATGGACCGCATGAATGAAATACATACATCATGGTGCGGCCCACAGAGCACCGACCACCATCCATTGGCTGGTGTCAGCGGGAGTAGCCAATCCGTTTCCATAAGTATGCGCCCACCTAACTGTGTTATCGAGGCGCACAGGGCGACGAGACGTCTATTTCTTTCCATTGATATTTACCTTTGTGTGATGAATTTGCAATGTCTAATTTTCAAATTTTCTTATCAATCTATTAGGTTTTTAATCAAATATTGTTGAAATTTTATAAAAAATTCAAAAATATTATAATATTACTTACAAAGGGAATTTTTCTTGAAAAATCCTTGGGTATCTATAATTTACCATATAATGCCTCCGTGTATGTTCAAACAAATTGATATAGTTGAGAATTTGTTGCATGGTATGCGTATACCATCTAACTTGTAGAACATATGCTTACCATGATGTGTTTCAATTATTCTTTTGAGGTAGGTAACATGCTTTACACATGTCCAATTAATATATTTGGACAATTTAGTTTGTTATGATAAGCAACTAGTGGGGTCCATAGAGATGTGGTCACACCCGGTTTCATATAATTCCCATGTATCATATACTCTTAAAAGTTAAATAATGCATAGACTCTTCTCCCAAAGAGCACTAAGATAGCACTTGGTTTTTTTTTTTAACGAAAACACATACATACACTCTCAAACCCATGACCTATGTGTTGAAACGCACTTTGTCTACCTAAGCCATGGGTTTGAATGTATTCTACCATCCAGATGGATTGCTACATATATGTTAGCATTGGTTCGACTTTCCTCCCAAAAATAAAAAAATAAAAAACATGACACATACAACCATTCCATTGAGCATGCTTCATGCAGATTGAATCATGAATGGGCAACATGTGAATCTGGATTATTTTTTTATGGTGTGGTGTAGACCATCTCATGATTGGATCCATCATATGTATAGGGCGGTCTATGGGCTAAACCTGGGGTAGGTTTCGGCTTAGATTTTGAGCTGTTTTGGGCCAGGCTGTTGGACTAGCCCTATTCAATTTTAGATTTTTTTAAGCTCAAGCCCGTCCCTTTAACACCCTTAATCATATATATTTGTTTGTTATAGTGGATTTGTCTTTTCGGCAAGTTGGATGTCATATGCATACCATGTGAGTCCTTTCATTCTTGACTTACCCACACTTTTAAAAAATAAAAGAAAAATAAATAAATAAGGGTATTGTGGTAATTTCATCATGAAAGGATGCTATACTTTAATATAATTTTAACACCAAAATCACAGTACTTTTGTAACAAAATCATGAAAAATTAAAGAGGTAACTTGTCTTAAATTTCATTCATAATTGTGATTTTGCTAATTAGTGCCTTGGCTGATCTAAATTCCAAGAGGTGCTTTTTAAGGGTAAAATGGCTAAAGTTCCATTTTATTTTTTATTAAAAAGTTACAAATATGACATTTGTAGGCCCATGTGACATGTGTATGACATCCAGCCGCCTAACAAATGCAATCTACCGGGACAATCACATAAAAATATGGATAATCCAATTGTAAGGCATGCACACTATAAAAGAAATGTACCACTACCCAAAATTTTCAGATTCATGTGTAACCCATTTGATGATTTGACGGGTGATATTTTTAGTTCATTTAATCATCAGAGTGGAGTGCATATGTTTAACAAGTTGGATGTCAAACACATTACTAGTGGGTGCCACAACTCACAACTTCACCACTATCTTAAAGAAACGAGATTCGAGAGCATTGGTTGTTCCTTTAGACGAAAAAAGATGTTAATGATTTTGGATGCTTAATTGATACCGGGAGTAGTGTATGGAGGCTTGTATCCGAAATATATCCAGATCTAATAGAACCCATGGCTAAAACCTCCATACCTAAACCTCGTAAACAAATTAAGAAGAGAAGTTAATAATTATACTTATACTGTTCGTAAGACCTTATGTAACATGCTCATATTATTAAATGATGAGCCATAGGGATGTGATTGATTTGTATACTTTGTTTTATTGTATACTACATTTCAAAAGGTCGACAAAATGACTCGTTAGCATTGTAGGAGTCGTCGCTAGTGAAAATGAAGGCTCCAGAATCCACAGTTGGTTAGAATCCATGGAATTGCATATATATTAGGAAAATCAAAAAATTCCTAACTCGAATGAGTCTTAGATAAGTTTGCGTAATGGATTCTAGATAAGGGCCTCAGTTATGAAAAATGAAGATGTTGGGCACCCTTTTGTCCCCCATGTTCACACGGTCTCTATTTTGCCAGGTTGTACGCTTTCAAAGGGAATTCAAATAACTTTAAGTAAAGTATTAACATTTAGATGTCTGAACTATAAAAGATAAACTGAAAATGAAATAGAAATAGTCAAAATTGGTTTTTCGATAAAAGTCCAGAAAAGAAAATGAACAAAGAGTTTTCAATTACTCCTTTAAGTCACGTTTTTTTATACTATTGACCATATCTTACATGATATCTGAACAGAGCTTATTACATCAAGTATTTAAAGCAGTTGGGTTAAAATATACATACTGGAAAAGGATAGATCGAGAATAAGACGTTGACTTTGAATTTGAAATATAATAGAATATATTGAAAAAAAAAAATGAAAGAGATCGAAAGAATAGATAAGAAGCCGAGCTTCCTAGTTTTGGATGGTAGAGGTCATGGGCGGAAGCTCTACCTCTATCTCTCATTTTCTTTATTTTTCTGTTGCAAAAACCCTCATTTATCTATCTCGCCAAACTCCCCTTTTTAGGCATTTGGAGAGGGACACATGAGGCTTGATGGTAAGGTTCAGTTCTTCTGAGCCTGGGCTTTGGTATTAATGCTAGGGTTGAGCCAACTGAAGCAAATTCAAGAGGATTAGGTTAAACGAGCCAAAGCCATAGCAAAACTGCACAAACGGCAAAGCGTCCACAGCATTTGTGCAAAAACGGTAGAGCGTCCATCGCATTTGTGTAAAAATATGCGGTGGAGCTACCACCGTAATTGCTTGATGAATCATGCTAACATGTGTTGTGGTTTGATGTGAGGTGTTTACAACGGTAACGATGTTGCAGATTTGCAATTTATGAAGTAATGGACTGCGGAGGATTTGCAGATGGGTTCCGAGTTATACGATAATGGGGCTATAGATTTGCAATTTGTGAAGCAATGGGGTTGCGAATTGTCATAGACGAAGGGGTTTGATGAGGTTTTGAGGTTTGCCAAAGACGAAGGGTATTTATGAGGTTGAATGAGAATGTCTAAACAGGGTAGTGTCTGATCCACGCATGAATGAGAATGAATTCCATTGGATCAGATTCGACAAAGACGAGACGGATGATCCAGGCACAAGTGATCCGTGCATGAAGATGGTGCGCAATGTCTGATTTGAGAATCACAACCAACGTCTACAATGAGATGTGCGACAACTGGCAGTGACGAGTGATGATGATAGGAGGATATTCACAATGATGGGCTCAATAATCAATGGCTCAGATGGATCACTCTAATTAATACCATAATAACATAGGAAACACTGAAGTTGTTGGAGAATTATCCAATGAGTTTTCTATATTGATCTAGTCTCAAAAGGGTTTATTTATAAAAATGTTCAACATATGAATCTTGTTATACATAGAAAAAAAAATTTTAATTACAAAATTATAATATATATTTATGGAAAGAAATAATAATGTGCTAGTTATTGCTCTTCTAGTGAATGCACACTTCTGATAGTTCAACTGTTGACGCATCCTGCAATTAAAAAAGGCCCAGTATGAAGAAGGCATTCTGTTGAGGTGTACGGAAAATATCATGGTAACGGATTTTTGCTGATGAGTTTCTAGCCATGATGGAATGCCAATATATGAATCGAGCATGCAAGATGTCTAGAATGAAACAAAATAGATGCAATCATGAAGACAGAGCAACAGAGCAGGTTAGTATGGATGTAAACCAATGTAGTGCTATGAACGATGGATAATAGTGGTTTGTTGAAGATTATGAGTAAAAGAAGATTGATAGATGATAGGCGGAAAAAAGATGAAAGTTAAGGATTAGAGACAGTGGTATAACTCTAATACCATGTTAAATCATAAATTAAATATTAGAAACTATAACTTATTTATTTTACTAAGAATAATGAAATTATACAGGAGAAGAGAGATATGTGACATCGGTAGATATCTTAACAGATACACGCTTTAATATAAAAGAAAATGGTGGTTAAGAAAACATGGTTGTGCCACTAATCATGATATCTAATATATAGTTGTCTAATACATAGTTGTGATCGATAAATTATTTAGCATGCTCGTTGTATGAAAGCCTCCACATACACATAATTGTATTTGGATTGTTGTCATTTGCACCACTTATCTAGACCGTCAATTGGGTCTAATCCTCTCTTATCCCTTCAACTATGAAAAATCACTACAATTAGATGTTTATAAACGATCATATGTAGATTTATTTTCGATGAATGATCTTGTTCATCTATTTTTGCTTTCCACTAACCAATGGTTTGGATCATCTGATCTATATGTTTCTTTTAAGGCAACCCTAGAGGGTGGGCCATGGCAATATTGTACAGTAGTCATATTGCCTTTCGATTTTAGATTCGATCGCATGTTATATTTGAGAACCGACTGTGTGGCTCTATTCCAACTGAACAACTTTGACTCAAAGCACTAAGATAGGTAGATATGTCAGAATTGACAATATACAACCGAGATTTGAGAAGTTTGGTCGCCTATTAAACCACTCGCAAGATATTGTTTAAAACGATTAGGCGATTGTTGAAGGGTAGGGTTCATCCTACAAGAATGGGTTGCACCTTGACTTTCGTACGAGAGGACTTTAAGATATAAAAGATAAACGACAAAAAATGAAAGACTTACAGTCGATGGTAGGGAGTAGCTGCAAAGCACATTTTTTGAGAAAACTGCTTGTGTTTCAGTAGAAATTGCATAGGGTATGAGCGTAGACTCGAATTCAGCTACCGAATTACTGCTACTCTTAATGTGAGATTAGGCTACTAGTTACACTAAGGAATGTAAAAGATGATTTATGCTAAAGAATATAAAGGATAATTGATGGATAAATTTGATTTGGTTGATTCAGTTGGTATGAGACACTTTGCTTCATTAAACTTCTCTATCATTTATACATTTTTTAAGATAATCATCTAGATGCTTTTTTCTATATCCGATTAGTTATAACAATTGCTTCAACACTACTCCAGCTTTCCAAAATTTTCTTAGACACTTGTCTCGATAACCGTCTCAATACTACTTTTCTCTCGACCATGTCCTACTTTCGGGTTTCTCGGCCACGCTTTAACTATAGACAACTTGTTACACTTCGAATAGTGCCAGCGGTAATTCCACAACATAACATTCAATTATCCTCATAGATTTTAGACATGGTTTATTCTACTCATGCAAAGACACATGTCCCTTCCTGATTGACTCTTCCAGGAGTCACTAAAAAATAGGGTACAATGAATCCCTTAAGTTGATGCGAGTACCATTAACATGCATGTAAGCTGTTGGAGTTCGGCTGATGGTCCCTACAAAGTCAAGCCCAGCCTCAGCCCAATCAGGCCCAGCCGTAATGCAGGGCTGGTTTAGGTAGAAGGATCCGTCCAAACCCATCCTATGCATGTGGGCCCTGGTCAAGTAAGACCATCCAACTCAATGGTTGCGGGCGCGAATTGGGTACTGCTCCCATCAGGACACAGCTAGAGACGGACGTCCTATCAGGCCTCTGTAGCCCCCACCGTAATATTGTTTTTAATCCGAGCCGTCCATTCATTTTGAAAGATCATTTTAGGGCATGAGCCCAAAAAGGAGTCAGATCGAAGGCTCGAGTGGACCACACCACAAGAAGCAGCAGTGAGAGCGACCCCAATGTTGAAACCTTCCTAGGCCCACCGTGATGTTCATAAGGTCACCTAAACCTGGACGAAGAGAAAACATAATCATTAGCTTGATCCAACACTTATGTGGCCCCCAAGAGGTTTTCAACGGTAGATATTCAATCCTCACCGTTTTATGTGGTGTGGTCCACTTAAGTATTCGATCTGCCTCATTTTGGGCCCATCACCTAAAATGATGTATCAAAATGAATGGACAGCGTGGATAAAATACGTAATCAACGATGACCGACATTCACTTTCCTTTATTCCCTGTCCACTGAGATGTTGGGGTAATATTCGTTTCCCTTGGAACACATTTTCTCAAGAGATGACGTGGTAGAGCTCGAAGGAATAATATGGTAGACCCATCTCTTCCGTAGCGTACAAGTGGCAGGTCAATGTATTAATCTTGACCTTCCGTCTATTGGGTCCTGCTACAAATGATAAGCATTTAAAGATTCATATAAATCGGACGATCCTATCTATCTGATTGGTGGCCTTCACAGCAACGGTGGAGAATGAAACTTGTGGATCAAAGTGACCGCTGGGATGGTCCAATAGGTATAAATTTTTATCCGCAAGCGATCCATAATTGAGAATACTAGATGGACGGTCAAGATTAAACATAACCATGCCACGTGTATTTCGAAGAGATGACTCTAACCAATTCCAGTTAGTCGAACTCCACCGCTTTCTCTTCCTTTTGTGAGATTATATTCCATTTTCACTTTATTCTACACATGTGCGTGCTTTGGATTCTCCATTTGCGAGAATAGCAGCCGTTTAAAGTAAAGCAAAAAGGTTGAATTATCGGATCTTGTGGCCGGATCCACTACAAAGCTTTGTAGGCTGGCTGAAGTTAACCTGCAAGTTAGTGTATAGGGCACAAGTGTTCATGATATCCAGTCCGTCCATTATGTGAAACCCTCCCTAGTATCCCTAGGGCCCGAAAATCAGGCCAATCTAAGACTCAGGTGGACCACACCATAAGGAACGGTTGAGATGGAGATGCCCACCATTATAGACCTTCCAGATTCGCCATGTGGGGTCCACCGTGTTTTGTAAATGCCATCCGATCAATTCAAAAGATGTCACCCCCACCAGGATGAAAGAACGCCCCAAAAGGCCATTACAAAAATGGTGTGGCCCACTTGAGTTTTGAGTAAACTTTTTATTGTTGACATCAAGGAGAAAACGAATGGGGCCCACATGATGGACGGCTTGGATGTTGTTCAAACATCTTGATGACCAGCTAGCACATTGTATTATTTGAGAATAAGCTAATCGTACACGGCTTTGCAGTGGATCTGGGCTCTTGGTTTTTGCCAGTAAATAAAAAAAAAGAGAGAAATGATCAAGTACATGCACCTCCTTTTCCCGCCCATGTGTCACTTGTGCTGGACACAGGAGCCGTTGAAAAGATGCATCGTACCAGGAGTTTAGCTGTGGTGAAGATCAATCCTATCCACTCATTAGGTGGGACACACCTGTATAATGAGCCTTCCCACCAGCTGTCCATTGGTTTTGACTTTCGCCTGTATGATTGGTGGGCCAACCTGCTTTAATTGTAAGTGATATGCGATGGGTGGCCCACCTCTTGCAGCTCGATCAGGGGAAACGGATTGGCTATCCGTTCTCACCACGTGAGAGATCCTGACCGACCAGGACGCGGATTTCCTGCGAAAGGCTTTCGTAGGAGGTTCCTGCGCTGGGATGCTAGGTGGGTCCCACCGTCATGTTTGTGATAAATCCACACCGTCCATACGTTTTGGGAGATCATTTTAGTACATGCGGACAAAAATGAAGTGTATCTAAGACTTCTGTGCGCTGTAAGAGAGTAAACAGTGTAGATTCAGTGGCCACCGTTTGAAACATTCATATGGCTACAAAGTTTCATATCAGGTGAAATTTTTAACCTTTTAACTACATCCGAGAGGTAATGACCTTATTTGAAACATTCGTATGGCTACAAAGTTTCATATCAGGTGAAATTTTTAACTTTTTAACTACATCCGAGAGGTAATGACCTTATGAACGGTTTGGATGGCATATAAACATCAAGTAGATCCCAAGAAGGTTTCAACAGTAGAAAACTCTTTCTTCGGTTTTCGCTCTCGTCAGGCCCACTTGAGTGTGGGATCCACCTCATTTTTAACATAATATACTAAAATGACCTCCCACAATGGATGGACAGTGTGGATTTCTCAGAGACATTAATGTGGGCCCCACCTAGCATCCGAAAGAATCCTCGTCCGACCAATTACCGGGGGACGCGGATTGCGTCCTACCCCCGCCCGGACGGTAATCCGTTTGGGCAGGGCTCTGTGGGGTCTACCGTGATGTAAGTATTTTATCCACACCGTTTATCACTTTTCTTATATCATTTTAAGACATTACTAATGAACTGAAGTAAATTCATAGCCCCAGTGGACCACATCAAAGGAAGCTGCAGTAACAATGACACCACCATTGAAACCTTTCTAAGGGACACAGGGATATTTTTTTACCACCCACTTATTAATAAGGTCATGCAGACTTGGATGAAGTGAAAACAAAAATTTCAGCTTGATCTGATACTTCTCCAGCTCTCAAGAAGTTTTTAATGGTGAACGTTCAATCCCCACTTTGTAGTCCACTTAAACCCTACAACTACGTTAATTTTCGACTCATACCTTAAAATAATCATATAAAAACGATTAACTATAGTGATAAAATACTTACATCACGGTGGGCCCACAGAGCCCTGCCCGGATGGATTACTGACCCATTGCGTCTCCAGTCATTTTAAGTTATAATCTTAAAATTGAGGCAGTTACACAACTCCAGTGGACCACAACAAACTAAGCTGCACGGATAGTGACACCCACCGTTGAAACCCTTCGAAGGTTCACTGTGATGTTTTTTTTTTTTTTTTTTTTACCATCCAACCTATTCATAAGGTCACGTAGATTTGGATGAAGTGAAAACACAAACATAAGCTTCATCCGAAACTTCTCCAGCTCCCAAAAAGTTTTTAATGGCGGAAGTTCATTCCACACTTTGTGGTCCACTTAAGCCTTTGACCTGTCTCATTTTTTAGATCACAGCTTAAAATGATCTGAGAAAAATGATGAACGGCGTGGATAAAATACTTACATCACAGTGGACCCCACATATCCCTGACCAGACGGATTACTTTCCGGGCAGGGGTAGGGCGCAATCCGACGCGGTTTGGCTATTGACCCGAACATCAAAACATTGTGGGCTCCACCATGATGTATGTGTTTTATCCACGCCGTCCATCTATTTTTCCAGCTCATTTTATGGTATGAACCCAAAAATGAGACAGACCCAAAGCTCAAGTGGACCACTACAAAGGAAACAGTGGATATTGAAAACCTCTTAGGGGCCACAATTTTTTTTTCATCAAGTTGATATTTGTCTTTTCCCTTCATCCAGGTCTGAGTGACCTTCAGAACAGGTTGGATGACAAATAGACATCATTTTGAGCCCTGGGATGTTTCAACGGTGGACATCATTTTCTCCACTGTTTCCTGTGGTGTGGTCCACTTGAGCTTCGGATATACTTCATTTTTAAATTCATGCCTTAAAATGAGCTGAAAAAATGGATTGACAGCATGGATAAAATACATAGATCATAGTAGGGCCAACAAAGCTTTGACACCAACTAACTGGATGGTGTTCATGTCATCAGCCAAACCACATCCAACATTAGCATATATGCCATGAATCACATATCAGCCAATTCACTCATCAAAAGCGTAGACTCGGTGCAAAGAAAGTGAACAGTAGAAAAACCAACGGCCTAGATTCATCAGACAGGTGTAGCTTACCTGATGAGTGGACCAGCCTCTCGATATGGGACAGGAAATTAAAGTGCAAATAGGCTCTCACATGCTGCATGGCTCATATCTTTCACATGTGTGAGGCTTGAGTTTGTGCGTGGTTCTCTTCTTCAATGGCTATATAATTTTTTCCCTTTTTTAAAAAAGGCTATCACCACCTATGTAGTAATGGTTATAGCAGCCGCTCTTATGACCTAATGGTTCATTACAAAGCTGATATAGTTGTTATTTATTTATTTATTTATTTATTTATTTTTGTTTAATCCGGTTACAGCAGTGGCTGTTATGGCCACCGTTATAATTATCAAATACCTTTGGTTGAGTTACCTTCAACTCTGGTGAGTTGCAACTCGACTCAACACTGAAGAAGCCAATTCAAGATACGTAGTCTTTAAACTATGTTTTTTAAGGTTTAAAATATCAAAATATGGAAATTGTATAGTGTAGTGTAGACACCCAAAGTGTGAATGCGGGGGCAGCTCCATCATTTTTGCGCGAATGCGGTGGATGCTCCGCCGTTTGCGGCCGTTTGTGTGGTTTGGCTTCGGCTTTCATTCATTTGATCTAAATCTCTTGACTCTGCTTTCGTCTGCCCAATCCTGGCATTGATACCAAAGCCCAGGATTGGAGCAACCGAACCTTATCATCCAGCCTTACGTGTGCCCCTCTAAATGCCTGTAAAAGAGAGTCTGGCAAGAGAGATGGAGGAGTTTGCCACAAAAAAAAAAAGAAAGAAGGTGAGAGACAGGGCCCTGACCACTACCATCCAAAGCCAGGAAGCTCGGCTTCTCGTTTGTTCTCTTGATGTCTTTCATCTTTTCAATCTTTTCTATTGTATATCAACTTCAAAGCTAATATTATTTTATTTTAACTTCAAAACCAATGATGTATTCTCGATATATCATTTTTCAATATGCATATTCCAACCTTACTGCCTCTGACATCACGTAATATATGCTCTATAGTTGCTGTTGGGGGCCATTGCACAAAACCTTAGGATATAGCCTCCCAAATACACCAGAATTATGGGATAATAAAGCAATGAAATAAATCAAAGCACAAACCATATGACATAATAGATTTTTACGTGGAAAACCTCAAAGAAGTAAAAACCACGGAACTTAGTCCAGAGCAACAATCCATTATGAAGTAGAATGTTACAACCAATCACAAGCACACACCGCTTGAATCAAACCTTCTTCACTCACACAGGAGTGAATAAACAATAAGAGAATAAAGAAAAACAGAGAGATCTCACCGATTACGAGAACGTAGAAGCACTGAAATGTTAAGTGCACAATAGATCACCTCTACGAGCAGAACCTCCCTTCCACAAGCTTCTTCTTCTCCCCATCTCTCTCTCTCAAACACACACACACATTTGATAGCCCTAAACCCTTTAGCAAACCCTTGTAAAGTTTTAGAAAACTCTCTCGCATTACCTAGAACAGCCCTAGAGACCCTTCTTTATAGTTTAGGAAACTCATTTCCGCACCTCTGTGAAAACCGCCTCAAATTTACGCAGTCCGTACAAAATTCGGACATGAATCTGCGTAACCTCTACTGGTCGAGCAGAGTCCTCGACCGATCGAGCGGACCACTCGACCGGTCGAGCACCTCCCTCGACTGGTCGAGCACCACGGAATTCTAGAACCAATTGCTTGTTGGACTTTGAGTTGAGCACCACGGAAAAACATTCATTTTTTAACGGGTTGCACTATCTCTCCTCCGAACTGAGGAGGAAAAACCCCATCAAATCTCTTCATTTCTGACTCAAGAGGAATTCACCTTCTTTAAGCCAGTCAGGTTTCTACAAACCTCAAATTTGCCCTTGAGCAAAGCCTTGGTCATCATGTCTGACCCAATTCGTCCATGTGAACCTTCTTAAGTTGTAACACCTTCTGTTCCAAAGTATCTCTGATCCAGTGATACCGAATTTCTATGTGCTTTGACTTAGAATGCTGACTTGGATTCTTGTTCAAGTGTATAGCGCTTTGACTATCGCAATAGACCACGAGCTGCTCCTGCTAAGTTCCTGTATGAACCTCTTCATCCAAAACATCTCTTTACATGCCTCTGTGACTGCAATGTATTCGGCCTCTATCGTCGACAATGTTACGACCTTCTGTAGCTTGATCTGCCAAGAGACCGCTCTCCCTGCAAACGTGAACATGAGCCCCGATGTAGACTTCCTGAAGTCTATGTTACCTGTCATATTTGCATTTGTGTAACCCTCTAACACATGTTTTTCGTCACCATAACATAGGTTCAACCTGGATGAGCCTCTTAGATACTGCAGTATCCATTTCACCGCTGCCCAATATTCTTTGCCAGGATTGACAAGATACTGAATGACAACACCAACCGCATATGCTATGTCTGGGTGCGTACATACCATAGCATATATCAAACTTCCTACTGCTGACGCGTAGGGTATCTTCTGCATCTCGTCCACCTCTGCCTTCGTCTTGGGACAGTGTATGTCGCTCAATCTGAAGTGACCATCCAATAGAGTACTAACCGGCTTTGCTGCATTCATATTGAACTGCTATAGGACTTTCTTAATATAACGCTCTTGTGACAGCTAAAGCTTCCTGCTGCTTCTGTCACGGGTTATCTCCATTCATAGGATCTGCTTAGCTGGGCCTAAGTCTTTTATCGCGAACGACTTGCCCAACTCTTGTTTCAGCCTATCAATCTTCTTGATGTCTTTTCTCATGATGAGCATGTCATCAACGTATAACAGCAGAACTAAGAAATCACCATCTGAGAACTTGCCTGTGAACACGCAGTGGTCCGACTCCGTTCTATCATACTCATGCTTTAACATGAACGAGTCGAACTTCTTGTACCATTGCAGTGGAGCTTATTTCAGCCCATACAAGCTCTTCCTCAGCCTACACACCATATGCTCTTTGCCATTGACTTCGAACCCCTCTGGTTGGTGCATATAGATCTCTTCTTTCAGGTCACAATGGAGAAAGGCGGTTTTAACATCTAATTGCTCTATCTCTGTATCTATGCTGTGTAACAGCCCACGCCTACATTGTATGATATTGTCCGCTCTAGGCATAGCCCGCACGGTTTTGTTCTCGGGGTTTCCCCCAAAAGGCCTCATACAGTATAGGGTGACAACTCCACATATAAACACCATTACTTCAGACAACTCTTCCGATGTGGGACAAGTTACGTTACAGTTAAATGCAATAATAGCTCGCGCAGGCCCTCAGGCCCCGCCCACATTGCGCCCGCCCACATTGAAGTAGTGACCGGGGCGTCACATTATCCCCCATCGAGGGCAGAGCCGTCCTTGGCTCTGATACCATTTGTAACAGCCCATACCCACACTGTATGATATTGTCCGCTCTGGGCACAACTCGCATGGTTTTGTTCTCGGGGTTTGCCCCAAAAGCCCCATACAGTATAGGGTGACAACTCCACATATAAACACCATTACTTCAAACAACTCTTCCGATGTGGGACAAGTTACGATACAGTCAAATGCAACAGTAGCTCGCCCAGGCCCTCAGGCCCCACCCACATCGCGCCCGCCCACATTGAAGCAGTGATCGGGGCGTCACATGCTGGCCGCCAACCCAAGCAACACCCATATGGATGTCATCTTCACCACTGGTGAGAATATCTCCTCGAAGTCTATACCTTTCCTCTGACCAAACCCTTTTACCACAAGTCTAGCCTTGAACCTCGTCTGTGAATTCTTCTGCTTAATCTTCTTTCTAAACACTCACTTGTTGCTCAGAGCTTTCTTGCCCTTAGGTAATTTCACTATATCATACATGTGATTCTTATGCAAGAATTTCATCTTCTCTTGCATAGCTTTCAACCACTCCCCCTTATGCTCGTTGGCTAGGGCCTCAGAATAATCTTCTGGCTTTCCCCCATCAGTCGGCATAATATACTCATGCGGTGAGTACCTCTTGGATGATTGTCTGTTCCTAGATGTCCTCCTCACCTGTGGCTCAACAGGTGGATTAAGTGGGGGCTGCTACCCAGGTCCATCTTCTGTAGAAACTTTCTCGTCCTCTGCACCTTACTGTACTCCCCCGATATCATGCACCACGGGAGGAATAACCGGATCCATATCCTCTAGCTCACTTGAACTAGGCTGGTTCTTCTCTGGCTTACCAATGTCTTCTATACACTGATATTCAAATAATACCACATCTCTGATCCTGACGAGCTTTTTCTCGGTCGGATCCCACAGTCTGTAACCGAATTTTTCATCACCGTACCCCAAGAACACACATTGTCTGATCTTCATATCGAGCTTAGACCTCTTGTCATTTGGTACGTGAACGGATGCCCTGCATCCAAATACCCTGAGATGATTGTATGATGGATCTTGTCTAATCCACACCTTCTTGGGTACTTCTCCATTCAATGGGGCCGATGAAGACCTGTTTATCAAATACACTGCCGTGTGCATTGCTTCTCCCCAAAACGTCTTGTGCAACTTCGTGTGGGATAACATGCATCTGATTTTCTCAATAATGGTGTGATTCATTCTCTCAGCTACACCATTATGCTGGAGGGTCTTGGGAACCGTCTGTTCATACTGTATACCCAAGGACTTGCAATACTCATAAAAGTCTTTGATGTATTCACCACCATTATCAGTGCGGATGCACTTCAATGATCTACCTATCTCTCTCTCTCTCTCGACCATAGCATGAAACAATTTAAACACACCAAAATCTCGTCTTTGGATTTCAAAGCATAAACCCAACCCTCCTAGATGCATAATCTATAAACGTGATAAAATACAATGCCCCACCTAAGATTTTTATCCTCATAGGACGACAAACATCATAATAAACCAAATCTAATGCATGCGCTTTATTAACATGAGAAACAGATTTAACAAATGAAACTCTATATTGTTTCCCTGATAAACAATCAATACAGGTTTTGAGAGGTATACCTGTCACGTCTGGAAAGAGCCGTTTCCTCGCCAGTAGTTGAAGCCCTTTTTCACTCATGTGGCCTAGACGCCTGTGCCACATGTCAATAACTAAATCTTTCACTGTGTGTAACCCACCCTTGCATACACTGACACTTGCCTTGTAAAGGGTGCAACACTTCTTTCCTCTGGCTGCGATCAACGAACCCTTGATGAGCTTCCAACGCCCACTAGCAAACCGGCTTTCATAGTTATCATCATCCAACCTTCCTGTCGACATAAAGTTGAGGCAAAGGTTTGGGATATGCATCACATCCTTGAGAACCAATGTGCAGCCCACATCAGTTTTCACACGAATATCATAGACCCACACTATCTTCGATACGCCAGAATTTTTCATCTTCACGGTCCCATAGTCACCTGACTTGTAGCTTGTGAAGAAGTCTCTGCGTGGAGTCACATGAAACGAGGCTATCGAGTCTATCACCCAGTCGGTATCCTGACTCGTAGCCGTGGGACATACATTGTGATCTGTTGAGAGAATAACTACAACGTCGCCATCTGAAGCGACCGCAGTGGAGTCTAATTCATCTTCATTCTCCTTTCATTTTCTTTCTTGTCGTTCTTCTTATTACGACATTCATGCTTGTAGTGGTCATTCTTGCCACAATTCCAACATTCAATATCTTTTTTGGTACTCGACTTGCCTCTTGATTTATCTCGGGCCTTACCGCCTTTTCTGTTCTTTCCTTTCTCGCGTTCTTGTGTCACAAGGGTCTCTTGCTGAGTAGACCCCTGAGACTTCCTCCTTGTCTCCTCATTGAAGAGACAACTAGTTACCTATTCCATGAACACCTTTCCGTCTGACGCGGAGTTACTCAGAGACACCACAAATGTCTCCAAACTATCAGGCAATGAGCTAAGCAATAATAAAGCCTGTAATTCATCGTCTAAGACCATCTTCATAGCGGAGAGCTGGTTCAATATATTGTCGACTTCATTCATGTGCTCAACCACAGAACCACCATCTTTGAACTTGAGATTCACAAGTCGTCTTATCAGAAATATCTTATTGCTGGTTGTCTTCCTCTCATACAACCCTTGCAGTTTCAGCCATAGGCTAGCGGCTGAGGTCTCCGTAGACACATGGTGGAACACGGAATCATCCAACCAATGTCTAATAAACCCCGCCCGCCGCCTTCCGACCTAATTTCTTTCAATCATCATATATCATATCCTTTATTTTTGCTGATATGCCTAAGATTGGAGCATACAAGTCCTTGCAATAAAGCAAGTCCTCCATCTTAGCCTTCCATATGGTCCGGTTAGAACCATTGAGACTGATCATCCTTGATGAGCCACCTTCCATAATTCAGAACCGATCCCACTCCGTTCAACCAACCTGGACGCTCTGATACCACTTTGTTGGGGGTCATTGCACAAAACCTTAGGATCTTGCCTCCCAAATACACCAGAATTATGGGATAGAAATAAATTAAAACACAAACCACACGACACAAGAGATTTTTACGTGAAAAACCTTCAAAGAGGTAAAAACCACGGGACCTAGTCCATAACAACAATCACTATGAAGTAGAACGTTACAACCGATCACGAGCATACACCGCTTGAATCAAACCTTTTTCACTCACACAGGAGTGGATAAACAATAAGAAAATAAAGAAAAATGGAGAGATCTCACCAATTACGAGAACGTAGAAGCGCTGAGATGTCGAGTGCACAGTAGATCACCTCTACGAGCAAAACCTCCCTTCCACAAGCTTCCTCTCTCTCTTTCTCTCTCTTTCTCTCACATTTGATAGCCCTAAACCCTTTAGCAAACCCTTGTAAAGCTTTAGAAAACTCTCTTGCATTACCTACAACAGCCCTAGGGACTCCTATTTATAGTTTAGGAAACTCCTTTCCGCACCTCTGTGAAAACCGCCTCAAATTTACGCAGTCCACACAAAATCCGGACATGAATTTGCGTAACCTCGACCGGTCGACCGGCCCACTCGACCGGTTGAACACCTTCCTCGACTAGTCGAGCACCTTGGAATTTCAAAACCAATTGCTCGTTGGACTTTGAGTCGAGCGCCACTCGACTGGTTGAGCACTGCGGAAAAACATTTGTTTTTCAACGGGTTGCACTATCTCTCCTCCGAACTAAGGAGGAAAAAAACCCATTAGTTGCCTCTCTTGAGGATCTTCTATATCAGATAATGTCACTTAAAGGAGTAATTGAAAACTTTATATTCATTTTTTTCCTACTTATATTGGAAAAACCTTTTTTTAAAAATTATTTTTATTTCGTTTTCAATTTATCTTTTTTAGTTTAGACATTTTAAACTAAGTATTTTACTAGAAGTTCTTTAAATATACTTTAAAAGCGTACAACTTGGTAAAGTAGAGACAATGTTTCATACCGGGTCGTAAAAGGATTACTAACCTTTTTCTTTTCATAATCGAGGCCCTTACCCAGAATCAATGATGCATATCAAAACAGGAGTCACTTGAGTTGGGAATTCTTTGGTTTTCCCAATCTCTAGGTAATTCCAAGGATTTTAACCAGTTGTGTGTTCTAAAGCATTTTTCTTGCTAGTGGCAACTTTAAAACAATACTCAGTTGAGTCATTCTAACTATATCGGGTTATTGTAAACAAAGTGTACACTTCCCTGGGGCTTAACGTATGAAAATACAAGTATATTACATTAGGAATTACGAACGATATAAGTATAATTATTAACTTCTCTTCTCAATCACTCTATGATGTTTGGATATGGAGGTTTTTGTTATAGGTTCTACTGGATTTGGATAAACTTCAGATCCAGACCTTTATACGCTACTATCTATATCAATCAAGCACCTAAAATCATTAACTTCTCTTTTCAACCCCCTTGAGAGGTTCAAGTATGGAGGTCTTAGCTACGGATTTTACTGGATCTGGATAGACTTCGGATTTGAGTCTTCATATGCTATCGCTCATATCAACTTAACATACAGTGTGTGTGTGTGTGTATCCATTTTCAACTCATGCAACCATCAGATGGTCCGACCTGGACACTTAGTGGATAGCCCGAGGAAAAATTTTCTAGTAGCATCCACATGTAGAAGGTAGACCATCTATATGCCACCACATATACTTACAAGCATGCAAGTATGAGATTGAAGCCATCCCCTAATAGACCCAATATTTTCTATACTCTTACATAAGAAAATCAGATCAACTCATAAGAAAATTAGACCAATTACTCATCAGGTGCCTGCAATTCAGGAAACAAACATATGAAACACATGGCCGATTGTAAATGGTAGGATGAACGGCTTGGATATCACACTATTTATTGATTTGAGAGCTTAAATCAAGGATTACAATTTACTATTTTTATAAGATACGGGGGTTGATTTCAAAATGTGATTAAAGATCCGATGGGTGTGTGATTGAAGATATGAGGCTGATTTAAAGATATAATTAGGATTTTCTATATTAGTTTTTTTAAAAAAAATTATGAAAGATAACGTAAACTTTATTGAAAGAAAAAATGAAACAAGAGTTATAAGATAGAAAAACAACAAAACACAAGAGTTATAAGATAGAAAAACAACAAAACAAAGATGCTAAGAAGGTGACCCGATCACATCCCAAGAAAATTAAAATTACATCCTGAAAGCTCATACACACAAGAAGCCCATTCAATGACAAACAATCTTGCCCTTTAGGTGGTTCACTCTACCAACTTTCTATCATTTCTGAAATAATTTGTATTTCTTTCTTCCCAAATAGCCCACTAAATTACAAGCAAGTCCACAACGATCTTTTAACTTTTTCAATGCTAATTTTGTAATATTTTTATGAGTGTACTCTTATCCATTTCTTTGCTTTTACTATTATTAAGCTTTTACCATCTTAGAAAAATATTGAAATTAACTACTTCCTACACCCCCCCTTTCATTATAGTTTGAGTGTTTGAGACTATTCGACCATCCATAAAATAAATTTTACATTTAATTAATTATATTATATTTACATAAAATTTAACAAAATAATTAATAAGTTACATTAAGAGAGAATTAATTATTAAAAAAGTTCAAGCATAGGAATTTTATTGATAAATGATAACTTGATAACTTAAACAATTTATAAACTATGAGTTATAAATTAATTTTCAAATATAACTTACAATCTACAAAAAAAAAGAAGCACAAATTACAAGATTACAAGCTTCAACATACTAACATACTAACATGGGCTAACATACACACATATGATGTTTGGATACATGGATTCAATGATCATTTTTTTTTAATCATTGGGACCTACCTATGATCACATATGACGTATGCTATTGCATACTCACATGTGCGATCACATACTTACCGCACAAAAATGTATGCTATCGCATACTATTCTGAATCTTGATCGCATATGTCATTATGGCATATGTGATTCTTCTAGAAAAAAAATGGCATATGCGATCGCACATGCCAACGATGATTGTAAGAGAAGAAATTTGATATTAATAAAATTATCTTTTTCTTTACTATGATATTCTTCTGGGTGTACTCTTTTTTGTACAAAGTAGCTAATTTTATTAGAAAGTTGTAAGAATTTTATAAGATGGGCCATATTGATCAATGGTCTAGATTGTCCTAAAGTTTGTGTAACACACCGAACTTTTTAATACTCGAGTATTGAAAGTTCTCAAGTGTTACCATGAAATTTAATTTAGTATATACATGTGTAAGTCACCAATTCAACTTATTCTAACCTTACGTCTTTTCTCTAACCTGAATCTTACCATTGGAAATAATCTTCATTCATAGATCAAGTTATTTGACCGTTAATTTTTAAGACAGAATCATCATAAATTTGAGTATTTCACTCATTCATTATAACCAATCATTCAGTCAACTATTCACCACTAGGTAAAGATATCTAACCTTCCACTTTGAGTTTGAACTACCCAATCATAGAAAACTAACTTTCTGATATCTACATCCGCTCGTACACGTATCGAATCGAGATGTTGATCTATTAATCTTGTTCACCACTTATAAATTTTCTTAACCTACCATTAAAACTACAATATGATGAGTTTACATATGTGAACAAGTTACTTAAATCTAACAGTATACATGTTTTATCTCTTGATCACTCTAAAAACTCACTTTGTGTTCATCCATTTACGAAATTGACCACCTACATACATGGTCATAATACTAACCACCGAGTTTTTCTATTTTTGACATGTCATCTGATCATCCATCATGTTGTTTAATATATGTATCTCGCCTTAATTAATGATAATTTAAACTTATTTTCTAAATAAATCTTTATTTGTAATCATTTAGATGAATCCGGTCGTTATGAATTGGACTCCATGGCTCCCACAGCAAAGGTCCTTTAGGGTTTGAAAGACCCATTCCTCTAGCATATCTCTAGTCATGTATAAATGGTGGGCATGGACAACTGCCACAATCTCCGTCAATAATGACAAACGATTGGATATCAGGGCAGTCCACACCTTCGGCTACCAAATCGAGAATGAGATGGCTTACAAACAACATCTCCAACCGTTAATTCGAAGGTATGGAATCCTGTTTTGGGTTTTTTATGCAAGGTGCTACTGAAATCCATAGCTTCGAACTATCATCCTTGAAAATTGGCTACCAACGACATAGTAGGATTCTGATTAATGAAACTGTATACAGGTAGGATCCAGCCATTGTCCTTCTTCTAACACAATGACTATCAGATTTGTCTAATTTCTCGTTACCAAAGGTAGTAATCAACCATGGTTATTGGCGCTGATCAAATGTCTAAAAAATTCAAAATTTAGCTTCCATCCAGCTTGATTATAGTGGCTTTGTTTGCTTATAAACATGGTTAACCCTAGATGTCGGATTCCAGTGATATCGTAATGCTAGATTCACGAGCCCTGCGACAATGACGATCTGTGTCATTATTGTTTCTTGATGCCGGAAACAAATACAAAGTTGAATTCTAACGGCTGATCTAAGTCTACTTATACTTTGATCAGAACATAAATATGACCCAGAGGAATTTAAACCAGATGCAATAATCCATATAGATCTACTATACCTAATGCACTGTTAGCTCTGATACCAACTGTTAACTTCAATGCGAAATTGCATAGGACCGTGTAGTGCATCAGATATGAGAATAATTAAAACAAAACATAATTTATATATGTTTGGGATGTCATAGCTGTAGATGGTTAGAAACTTCCTCACCTTACACCCTTAGAGAAGAACAATGATGGGATGAAAAGCTTCAATCATATTAGGATTAGGGACCCAGCTCTGTTTATATAGCTAAGAGGATTGAGAAGTTTGAAACCCATCAAAACTCCTCCCTAAGGCTCCACATGAATTTAATAATCTTAGTTTAACTAGAACACTGTGTATATGACACAGTTGTAGCACACTACCCCTTACACAATTTTAGATAAATCACAATTGATTGGGCTCCACTGGTACTCTCGATTACACTATCCAAACCAGATCATTACTTCTTAAAAATCATGATGCTAGTTTCCATGCATTTTAAGTGATGATGGTGCTAGTGTGAGCACTTAATCTATTAAAAAATGCAACTACATCAGTTATTTCACTATAGGTGATGACAAAGTAGTCATTTTGAAAAAAAATCATTAGCAAGCCTTCTTTTGCTCACGTTGTGATTGTCCACTAAAAAAACTCATGCATTTTTTCAAGCGCCTCAAATTTAACGAAGCCCTTCTGGGCATTTCCACGTGTCAGTCCTTTAATTACCGTACTGACTAAAAATGAAAAACTTTCATAGCACCGTAATCATTTTCACCCCTTCAATTCGTTTTACCTCCAATGCAACTCAGGCTACAACATGTGCTTACACCCACCAGCGCACATCCAGAGACGGTTCGATGATTGGAGCCATCTATATTCTCGTTACTCCCACAAACGAGATATTTTGGCACCATCAAGATTCACTGATGATCCTAACCATTAATACTCAGAATTGAAAAATTTTCAAATTCATTTATGGATAGTGATACTAGCAACCATTCATTCAACATTTTTTAATCTTAGAATCCTGTATTAAGAAAACTAGACTCTAAGATTATCAGAAACTTATAATTTGATTTTCGAAGCATATTTTGTAGATGTTTCTTTTATTATCAAGCTTGTAATTTATTTCAATTTTTAAAAAATAAAAAATAAATCCAGCTTAGACTATCTGTTTTTTTTTTTTTTTTCAAAAAAATATTTCTGATGATAATTGTGATTGTTTTAGGAGTTCTTCTTTGCATTTCCATAGTAATATTAGGATTGGTGTATATTTGCATACAATGTTTTCGAAAATAAATTAAAATAGATTTCATAATCATAATTTTATTAGTAATATTACTAATAGTTTTATTTAAAATAATAATCTAAAAATAAATAAAATTTAAAAATAAATAAAAATTTTGGATAATATCCTCCCATAACGGTATCATAACTAGACAGAATGCATGCTGAATTTTTGTTTACTTTAAAAATTTTTCTTAATATGTGATGACAATTTACTTCCAGTGAGCGAATTTCTATTAAACTATCCACAATATATGTATATCTTTTGTAACATAATTACAATATTTTATAGTTCATGTATAAAAATAGTAATTTTCATTACAAAACTATTGTACTTATTTTTTTATGCAAATTACTAATTTATTATAAATAGTTGATCCGTGATCAACACTATTTAGGATCAATTGTTAGATTGAACTATTGTTCTATGGTGTGGACCCATAATGGGTTTAAGCTAACAAATGTCATTATACCATAAGGGACCCGAAATTGAACGGTATAGTCTCTAAACAGTATTTCAAATAATGGTATGATAGATAAACTATTTCGTAATAATAACAATAATTCTTTAAAATCAGAATGATAGGAAAGTTCGATATCAGCATCAGAAAATAATAATATTATAAATAGCTTATTAGTAAACTATGAGCACTATACAAATGACTTATTAAACTGAAAACTTCATAAAGTACCTATTAAAAACATAGAAAAATTAGGAACAATTGAATTTATATCAGTTTATGCAATTAAAACAGTAGAAAAAATAGTTAATGTATAAATTCAGTAGTAACTTTATAATTACTATCTCAAGATGCAATCATTAAACATATTAAGAAAAATTACAAATACTTACACATAAGATTAGTTCAAGTAGGAATTAAGTATTTAAATAGAGATAGATTAAATACCAGTTTCATAATTGTACTACGAGATGTTAGGCATAAGGATAATGAATCCGTTTCGGTTAATTTTAGGGTTTTGAGTATAACTATTTAGTTACGGTCATATCTAAAGGATAAAGGCGTCAATTGAGAATTTACCTTGAGGATTTTGCAAGCCTCATCAATTGTTGGAACCTTCTGACCGCTGTCGTTGCTACTATATATTATATATATATATATATATATATATATATATATAGAGAGAGAGAGAGAGAGAGAGAGAGATGAATAGGTTAGAGGTGAGAGTCTAATGGGCCAGGCCTTACTTGCGGGCTTTCAAATATCTATGGCCAAGCCCTACCTAATTTTGTAATAAGCTTGATTTTTAAGCCCAAGCCCGACCCAAAAGCTTGATACTTCAGCCCAAGTCCTGCCTGAGGTGGGCCAACTTAGCTCATTGGTACCTTTATTTGAAAGAATGTAATCTTTAGTTTTATAGACTATGTTAGTATTTCTCGAAGATGAATTATATGATATTGGGAGAGTGTGTGATGGTTAATACCCAAGTATTTGAAATTTTATAAATGACATACTCTAATTCTAATTAAACTCTCCAAATGTTGAAAACAATATTAGACAAATTATGTTACAAGCTTTAATGAATTGTATGTATTCGCTGAATTAAGATTGTTGACCATTTTTATTTTGATTGTCCATCAAATGTCCACCATAAAAATAATGGATATGCAACCATCTAAGAATATTCACATGGTGGTCCACATGAGCTAAATAAGCTTGATTTTTTAGAGCATCCTACTTTCATGATAAGACAACTTTGATGGATAGGTTGGATGCCAACTCAGTGGCCACACTTGTAAATTATTCTACGTTGTGTATAAAACACAAAGCACAAGATCTTTTGAGCCCATCAAGAGGTATCTCTACCGTCCAATAGGTACAACTCATGATTCTAATTAGATAGGTTCAAAAAAGTAAACAAGATGGTAACCCTGGCTCACACAGCATGAAACAATGAGACAGGATGCCAACCCAAGTTCGGTGTGGAGCCGCCATGGTGTGTATCTTTAATCAAAACCATTCATCAGCTGTGAACCACAAGAATGAAGGGAATTTGAAAAAATTAGCCTCACCCAAAATCATATAGGCCACAATGTGTGATTTTATCCAGAGTTTCACATTGTTCCCATTAAAATAGCCTATCTGAGTGTTTTATCATTATGATCTTTGCATGTATGGTGAACATAAATATTATAACTTAATGAACGGATTGAATTTCATGAAACTAAAGACCTTGAATGTTTTCTATTATAATGTTAAAAACAAAACAAAGATAAGAAATTCTATTACATAACCATTATTACTTAAGTATACTATAACGCATATTTCCTTATTCTTCCTTCAGTCATATTTCTGAAAAATTAGAACACTTATATGAGCTTTTTGTACAATCAATCTCTCTCCTCTCTCTCTCTCTCTCTCTCT
>JAJHSJ010000018.1:7740393-7842527 GCA_021015155.1 Magnolia officinalis | reverse complement strand
TACCAAACTTACTAGTGAAACCCCTTTTAACCATTGTACCTCGATCCGCTAAGACGCATGAGCCGCGGGCATGGTAGTATGGGGACACCGTGGTCGAGCTGTCGGCCTACGCTAGGGCCATGTGCCTCCCCGTAATGACCATTGCGCAACCAACTCGTGAGCCGAATATGGTGGTATGAGACACTGTATTCGAGCTGTCGATACTTACGGCGAGAGCCGAGTACGGTGAGACCTGTACTCGTGCTGACGGGCGACGAGTCCTCCGTAGTATCTTCGAGTATACTCCAAGGGTCTGTGATTGGCGACGAGTCTTTCACAGCAACTAGAGTATGAGTGGAGCCGAGTACGGTGAGAGACCGTACTTGAACTGACGGCTAGTGATTGAGCCGAGTACGGCGAGTGACCGGTGGACCTACTCGAGCGACGGTCAGACAATTGAGCAGCAATTGAGCCATACGGTGAGATCTGTATCCGTGCTGACGGGTGACGAGCCCTTTGTGATGCCTTCGCTAAGCCTCTCAAACCATAATATCGTATGAGATTAACTAGGATTGACGACCCTAGAATGGATCATGTTTGGGAATGATACAAGGGAGGTACCTTAGTTTCCCAATCCTGCTGATTGAAAAGGACTAATAACAACTTGGTAATCATGCTCATCATCACACTGCATGTGCCTGGAAGATGTGGAGCACTGAGGGAAGAAAGCATGCCGCGGACGTAAGATGGTGTCGTATGAGGGAGTATGTCGGTGAGGGCATGCATGCATCACTGCATTTCATACTTACATTAATAAGAGTAGTTAGGATTGTTTGATTGTACTGCTTTATCATTACTGCTTGACTGAATTGATAACATGTTAACCTATGCTTTATTGTTCCACTGAGTTGATCACTCACTCCCACGTTACGGGACGGTGTTTGCAACACCAACCAGATTTGTTGAGTTTCAGGTGATGGCGATGCTTGTGAAGCAGAGCCGGACTACTTCTGTGATGATAGGAGGAAATCTCCTATCTGTATCTCTCTGGCAGGTCAATGAAGACCTGATATTGTATTGACGGGGCTATGGTACATGGGATAGGAGGCATTACACTTCCTCGCATTTGGTACATTTTAGAACTGCACTTGTATTTATTTTAACCTGGTAATGTTATCACACTCTGGAGACTCATCATAGTATATATATTTTATCTATCTATCACAGTCTTCCGCTTGCAAATTAACTGTCTCTGGAGTATGATATGCTGTTTTGGCTTAATCTCACTCATGTTCAATGCTTGAATATAGTCAACATTCAATCATCATTCATTTTGTTGCATAAGTGATGTTTTGGAACTCGGGAGTTGAGTTTATGCTCGACCCCCGATTTTCAGGGGGTTACAATTGTTATTCTATAATGACTGGGTGTGGTCTGGGGCCCACAAGGGTCTGTGTATCACATCCAAACCTGTCTTGCAGGGCAGACCCACCGTGGAAGTTCGACGCTCCCAAGATCAGTCCAGTCCAACCATCATGTGGGCCACTACCTGTATTCGAATGTTTTTTATGGTTATCCATTGTTTTCTATGTCTGGCCCTCCTAATAATCTTATAAGATCTGATTTTTTGGTTAATCCAATCATCAAGACATGGGTTGGATGTCATACGCATAACACAGTCGACCCCACTTTAGAAAATATTAACCAACCATCCAAAAACCTCTAAATTCATGTGGTGGCCCACTTTAGAAAATATTGACCAACCAGCTAAAAACCTTCATATTCATGTGGTGGCCCATATGATTAGATCATGGAACATTGCCAACACCGGTAGTTTAAGCTTGATCGACAAGGGCACAGATGTATGGAGCTCGAAGGATACTAGTCAGACTCCAAAATCACCAAACAAGGAATTGACTCTTCCTGACCAACAACCTAGACATTTCATATTTGGTACATTTTAGCCGGTCCACTAGAAATAAAATTTAAACCTTGAGGCCCACCAAAATAGGGGAGCTGATTATTTGTGGCCTCTGGCTCACCTAATACAGTGCAGCCCTTATGATGGGGCCCATCTTGATGTATGTATTTTATATCCATGATGTCTATCCATTTTTTCTAGATTATTTTAGGACATGAGACCAAAAATGAAGTAGATCCGATTCTCAAGTAAGCCATATCATAGGAAACAATAGTGATGGACCATTAATGAGCCACATAAGTTTTGGATCAAGCTGATATTTGTTTTCCCTTCGTCCGTTCTTATGTAACCATATTATATTATTAATAAGTTAGATGGTAAATAAACATTACCTAGGCCTTAGGAAGTTTTTAATAGTAGGGCATTCAATATTCACTATTGTTTCTTATAGTATGGTCCACTTGAGATTTGGATCTTCTTCATTTTGGAGCTCATGCCCTAAAATGATTTGGCAAAACGGATGAACAACTGGATATAAAATATGTATATCAAGATGGGCCCCATGGTAAGGTCTACACTCTTGGATGAGGCCTGGGCCACACATAATCCATTTGCCAAAGTAGACCCAGCATAACATGCTTATCACATGCTTGATGATTTTGACATATGATTCTATCATTTTCGATTTTGACAATGGTATAATGATTTACTTGGTAAAAGTTTAACAACCAACTTTATATATATATAAAAAAGATATATAGTGGATGGTAAGATTAATTTTATGGATAGTAAGATTATTTTTACTCTCTGTCCAATTAACAGGCCCTTAATCATACGAACATGGTTATTCAAGTACAAATATATTTTTATAACGTGCAATCTACTGTGGATTTCTCCTCTCCAATATCCAATGGTCTTTGTTAAACTTTCAAGTTTGGTTGAAAACTCCGAAAATCACCATTATTACAAATGGTGTGGATAACCTCTCTTATCTTCCAAAATAACAAGCGCTTTCGCTCCAGCCCATTCTTTGTCGTTTTTAAATTTATTGCACATACACACGGCCATATCTACCGTTTATGCAAGCTAAGATGCTTTGCATGTTGATCTTGCACATGCTCACAATCAGCGCGAATTCCGCCATTCTACAAAACCACAGGCGCACTCACGGAAAAAACCCTAATTTTCCCAATCAAGGTAGTAGTTTATATATGTATGTGTATATCTATGTATATGTATGATTGTATGGGTCGCATGGGTCCTATGATGGTATGTTCCCCTTGCACTTAAACACGCGTGTATAGAATGTTGCTGTGACCCACCAATTTTGGGGTTGCATGCATTTAGACTTACACATGCCACTATTGGGCCATCCGCGTGTGCTTAATCTCCAGTTTTTTTAATATGCATGTGTGTATGTGTGTATGTATGTATATGTATTTAGTTAAAGAATTAGATGGGCGTACTATTGTAACGGTCTTAACTCAGAGACCAGAACTAGTACGACTCGCCCGAACTCATTCTATTTCAGTCTGATGACTCATTTCATTGCCTATCGAAACCAAAATGATGACTCGGTCGAGTCAACTCAGCTTTGGATACCACTCACACAAAGGAAAAGTAAGGAAGAAAAACCTTGATGTTAGGCCTCAAGTGATTATGCCATCTTTCTCTGCATTGCTTTCCAATTCTCCCTTTCAAGATCTTAGCAATATCAGCCCATTTCTTCAGCCCAAATTGCTCAACCAAAAATATTAACAATCTACAACATGCACATATAAACCTAATTAAAATAAATATAGCAAAATCAAACATACAATATAAATATATAAATACATAAAAACATACCCATATACATATATATTAAAATATTAAAATGTATCATTTGCATGCATCCAAAAAATGGTTAAAAATACTAACTTTAATGACTAGATTGGATGGGATTGAAAAAACAAAATAGATTAGAATTTTGATTACCAATAACCCATAAATTTATAAATTCAAAAGAATGATTCATAAAATCACAAAAATAAAAATAGAACATCAAGAGAAATTGGACAACCAAACTTTGAAATTTAAAAAATAAAATGATCAAGAACGTTTTATTAAGAAAATAAAATAAAAACGAAAATTACCTATCTTCTTCCAATGACCATTGTCCTTTAATGACATGCTGTTTGTTTTGATTTCTACCGTTGCTTCTCATCTGCATGCTCTTTCTATCCACACCTACCTCCCCATTAATTCCATTATCGCCTGTTACGCAAGAAATCTCTTCGGGCACCACAAAGTTAATCGGGTCCATGTATTGATCATCCAATGCATGGTTGGGATTTTGCTCCATCTAATTGACAACGGCGATCGGTGGCTAATCCATGAGGCCCCAGGTTTGGAATTTCTCCGCGGGCCCATTTCCGTGATCTTCAGCAAAGATCTTAGGTAGCTCGATGTCAAAATTGGACATGCAACCGTTGGTCGGAGCTCCGAACGGGTAGATAGTGGAAGCGGGTATGCCGAGGTTGGAATCGGATACCAGCGGGTCCAGATTGTAGAAATCTTATGAGCCTTTGGAATAACACGATTCTAGAGAAAACCCATCTCCCCTATCGGGTATAGGGCAAGTACCCGATAAGCATGCCGACCCGAAATCCATGAGAGAGAGTAGAGAGATTTCTAGCTTGGAGGAGCTCTTTCTTTATAGTGCCATGCATTGATTTCCGTGGTTTACGGCCATTGATTTCGTGGTTGATCTGACGGTTAAAATTGCATGTTGATTGTGACTGTTAAGCTTTCTTTCGTCTGTCCTGTCAAAGGCAATTAGAGTCGGTTTTACGTCTGTCGCGATGCAGAATGGAGCGTGTGTCGCGGCCAGTATGCTGAGATCGAACCGTCCATTGTCCAAAACACGTAATAGTGGCTACCTTAGAGCTAGGCTTGATAGGTGGTTGTTAGCATTACTCTAAATATCAAAGGTTAAGATCATCAATGAATCATGGTGATAGAACAATAGATTGATTTAGGATAGTAAAGAAAATATGGACGGTTCAAATCATCGGACGAACTCAGCATGTGGGCCGAGTGGGGAGCGACAGGCGATGGATCCTGAATCGCAACGGAGGCAAAACGAACTCAAGGCAACTGTGGCTTGTGTCGCGACTCATAATGGAACAGTGTATCTCGGCCCACTCAGGCTCATATGCTGAGATCAGAACCGTTCATTCTGTGGAAGACCAAAATAATGGGGTGCCTTGAGAATATTCGGCTGAACGAATGAATGATTGTTAGCATCATTATCCATATATTGATTTGAAAAGTTTTCAAATATGGACGTAGTTTGTGGTAGGAACGAAAATATGAATGGCTCCAGTTATTTGATCGTCTATGGATGTGCACTAGTGTCGCATTGGAGGCAAAACGAACTGAAGGGGTAGAATTGATTACGGCTCTATGCAACTTTTCCATTTTTAATAAGTATAGTCAAAGACTGACACACATCAGGGGCGTGGAAGGGCTTTGCTAAATCTGAGGTGCTTGCAAAAATGCAAGGGTCTTTTGAGTGGACAGTCTATTAAAAAATGTGACCAAACGGAGGCTTGCTAACTATTTTTCTCAAAATGACCACTTTGCCATCACCTATGGCCAAATAACTAATGTGGTACATTTTTTTAATAGATTAGGTGATCTCACTCACACTATCATCAGTCACAATGCATGGGAGCTAGCATCATGATTTTTAAGTGTGATAAGGAGTATCAGTGGACCCATTCAATTGTGATTCATCTAAAATCGTGTGAGGGGTGGTGTGTTATAACTATGTCACACACACAATGTTCTAGTTGAAATGAGATTACTAAATTCATGTCGAGCTTTAGGGAGAGGAGTTTCGATGGGTTTAAAACTTCTCAATCTTCTAAGCTATAGAAACAAGGTTGGGTCCTCAAACCTACATACGACTAAAGATTTTCATCCCATCACTATCTTCTTTAAGAATGTAAGGTGAGGAAGATTCCAGCTATCTTCTACAGCTATGGCATCCCAAACGAGTACGAATTATGTTTTGTTTTAATGATTCCCATATAGATTATTGCATCTGGTTTAAATTCCTCTAGGTCAGATATATGTTTTGATCAAAGTATAATCATACTCAAATCAGGCCATTGGAATTCAGCTTTATATTTGTTTCTGGCATCTAGAAACGACAATGACACAAATCACCATTGTAGCTGGGCTTGTGAATCTGGCATTGTGATATCACTGGAATCCGACATCTAGGGTTAACTATGTTTATAAGCAAACAAGGCCACTGCAATCAGGTTGGACGGATGTTGGATTTTGGGTTTCCTAGACATCCGATCAATGCCCACAGCCATGTTTGATTACTACCTTCAGTAACGAGAAATCAGACAGATCTAATGGTCATTGTGTTAGAAGGAGGACAGTGGATGGATCTCGGTCATGTACAGTTTTGTTAATCAGAATCCTGTTACGTCGCTGGCAGCTGATTTTCAGGGCTGATAGCTCGAAGCTATGGATTTCAACAACACCTTGCATATATATATATATATATTATATATATATATATAATAGATATATATATATATATATATATATATATATATATATATATATATATAAGAACAAACTAGGATTCCATACCTTCAAATCAACGACTGGAGATGTTGTCTGGAAGCATCTCATTCTCAATTTGGTAGCTGAAGGTGTGGACTACCCTAATATCCAATTATTTGTCATTTTTTTTTACGGAGATTGCGACAGTCATCCATGCCCGCCATTGAAACCCGACTAGAGATATGCTAGAGGAATGGGTCTTTTAAACCTTGAAGGATCTCTGCCATAGGAGCCATGGAATCCAGTTCATAACAATTAGATTCCTCTATCCAATTAACCATTCCTCTAGTAAGTTATTGGTGTGCAACATGTGACGATCTCCATGGCTAACCAGGTGGTGTTATGAGATAGGGTGTTTTTTAATAGAGAGGGCAAGGGTGAGCGGCTAAGGCTTTCCCCTCTTTTTTGTCTCGCCTTTTCACAACAGGCCTTTTGACAATAGCTTTAAGCTCTCGTCTTTTGACGACATCTGTTGGGCTGAGTTGTGGGCCCTGTTAGCTGGTCTGTTGAGTGGGCCAAATCCTGCTCTATATCATGTGTTGGGCTCATAATGTCGAGCCTTGGGCCCATACATGTTGGGTCCTATTAGTGGCCTTTTGCACGTTTAAGGTTCTGACGATGGGCTTTTGCCTTGGACATGGGCCATTTATTGTGTATAATGTGTGCATGCCATCTGAACTGTCCATTGGATGGATATTTAAGCATCTAAATTCACTCTAATGGACCCTAATTATCATATCCTAACAATCCATTATCATGAACAATAAGGTAGAATCTATCCATCCATTTGGATCACGCCAAATGTTTTCTATCCACGATGCCCATCTTATGAATTTTAAACCCAAATTAAGGATTCTCATTGATGATGATTAGATCATATAGATAAAGTTCTGATGAGGCTCAATTTTGGGCCCATTACCTATCTTCAGGAGCTGACATGAACTATTAGAATGGGAAGGTGAAACCTAGTCATTTGTTTCACCTTGTAGATTTTCCATCTTTTAACGGTCAATGTCAACTGCTTATTAGGCTAAATCGGGCCATTTGATTGATAATCCGTTGAGGGCAGGATTAAAAATCACATTTATGAGTTCAAATTCATAAAATTAAATCTGATTGTGTTACCCATGATAGTGACCTCAATCGGTAAAGATTCTATGAATTTTGACTCTTGATATTGGGATACAATGGTAGGATTATTGCATACGGTTGCATTTGTATTCAACGCTAACAGTGACGAAAACGCAGATGATTACCATTTGGAAGGGATGCAAACGATGTGGAGTAATCAGTGCAGGTGATGTAAAACTGAGAGACCCATTCCACCTCAAGGTGATGGGTGTCTCATATTTATATGATCAACATTGCTTAACTTCATGTTCAGGAGAGTCACTTGCATGTCATGACTACCTCCTATAAGAGGAGTGATGATGATGTAATCGACTCTCGTTAAGATTGACTGGTTGAGCCCATCTTCATCCTGGGTATTTTGATTGAAGGCCTCAATCAATTAAAATGATAAAATTTGCCTAATATTTAGTTTTATTCATGAATTGTTTTGTGTAAACATTCTACTAATGTGAGTATATTTTATAATAAGTTACAATTCCGACTCAAATACATCATATTCCCGCCTTAACCGGGTCAAATTATGTTCAACAGAAAGAGTCCATAGAGATAATCCTGAGATGCTTGTAGTTGGACCTTACTTCAAAAAAACTTGAACCTCCAAAATCATCTGAAAATACAAAGAATGTTAATCTTGTAACCTCAGGACATGGACGTATACATAATAGAAACAGAAAAAGGAAACGTGGTTCTGATAAGGGATCTCTTGGTCCTCCAGGTTGTCCAGCTGGCAATCAACTTAGACACGAATCGAAACATAAGTAGGCTAAAAAGAATAATTGCTTCTTTTGCATGAAGCCGGCCCATCAAAAAAAAAGACTTCATAAAGTACAAGCGGTGGTTTGTAAGGAATGGTAATAATACAAATCTGGTATGTTTTAAATCCAATTTAACTGATGTATCGATATATTCTTGGTGGATAAATTCAATAACAACTATTCATATATATACTCATGTGCAGGAGTTGCTACAGAGTATGCTACCAATTGATGCAGAACGCTCAGTATACGTAGGCAATGGTGTTAAAGTTGACGTGTAGGCAGTCAGAGTTTGTAGGCTTAGGTAAGGGTTAGGTCATTTATTGCATTTAAGACATAATTTGATCTCAATTTCTCGTTTGGATAAATTATGTTATTTTTTCAACTTGAGAATAAAATATTTAGTATTTACTTTGCTTCAATTAATGTTAGCACTGGCTCTATGATAAACAACCTATAACAACTAAACTTAGAATACCTCATATGTCAATAATGTAAATGTCCTGCATGGAAATAAAGTAGGATCTAAGCGAGGAGTAGACTATGAAAATTCCTCTATGTTATGGAATAGACAATTATGTCATATCTCTCGTGAGAGATTAAACTGGCTGGTGCAAAAAGGGATTCTTCATTCTCTAGACTTCTCCAAATATAAAATGTGTGTTGATTATATTAATGGTAAATAAACTAAAATAAGAAAGAATGGTGCAACAAGGAGTGTAGGACTCTTAAAAGTTATTCACATGGACATTTGTGGGTCATTCCTTACAACATCCTTGAATTGAAACAAATATTTTATCACCTTTATAGATGACCACTCTCGCTTTTGGTACCGTTGATTTTGACACCTTGTCCTATTCAACGACAGATGACATAATATGCGTGCATACGTACTAAGTCGTAGAATTATAGTAAGCAATATTGGGGGAGGACAGATCCACTGCAAAGTTGTGTAGGTTAAGCTTAACCTACAACCCAATGTCTGGGGTCCACCAAGATGTGTGCATGAGATCTATCAGTCCATATGAGCCCATTCATGTTCTTGCATTGCAAAACTAGTGTTGACCCAAAGCTACCAGAATTGCACAGATCCATTCATCTTAATGGGTCCCGCACATATACCAAGGACCCAAAGCTACCAAAATTGCACGGAATGTCATGTGCCTTCAACAGGCTATCCGCATTTATATGTAGTTAATTGCGAATAAGTAATGATTATTTACCTTGTATTTTCTAAAAATGTACATGTTGGGTACAGTGCTACATGGTAAAACTTTATGGGCTCTATCAGGATTTATATGTTTCATCCATGCCACCTATTTATTTTGTCAGATTATTTTAGGGCATGAGTCAAAAATTAAGGCAAATCCAAAGCTTAAGTGGCCCACAGTGGATGTGGTCCACTTGATCTGCTTCATTTTCCTAAAATGTTTTGAAAAGATGAATGAACGATGAGGATATAACACTTACATCATGGTGGAGCCACACAGTTTTACTTTGAAAATAGCTTGAATTTGCATAGTTTTTAAAGTTGAATTCATCTTTAGTACTGTTATAGAAGGAAAAAATCATCATTATTCTTTTACCATGCGTAACCATCATTTACCTCCAAACAAACACCCCCTAAATAGATTGGATTTCATATGCAAAACATGGTGGTGAAAAAAAAAAAAAACAATTGAAAGTCTTTTATGGTGGGCATTTTCATTCCAATGGCTCCCTTTAGTGTGGCCCACGTAATGTTTTGATCCGCATGATTTTCAGGTGTTGAGGAAACATTAGGGGTGTAGATGATGGACCAATTGGATATAATGTACACATCGCATTGTAACTTGAGCTTGAACTACACTGCATGGTTGTGGATCCAGACTTGTTAGGTAAAGGCAGCCATACTTCCTAATGGGGTTTACCTCCTCAGTTCAGAGGAGAGGTAGTGCAGACCAGATATCTTAAATCTTGTTTCACTGCGCTGCTCGACTAGTTGAGGTTCGCTCGACTCAAAGTCCAGCGTGCTAGATTTTTTTGTGTCAACTAGTCGAGGGTTACGCATATTCTGCGCAGATTTTTTGCAGACTTCGTAAATTTGAGGCGATTTTGCAGAGATGCGGAAGGGGAGTTGCTTAAACTATAAATAGGGGTCCCTAGGGCTATTCTAGGGTATGCTAAGGCATTTTCACGACTAAGGTGAGAGAGAGAAAGGAGAGAGAGGAAGCTTGTGGAAGGGAGGATTCTGCTCGTAGAGGTGATCTACCGCGCAGTTGACGTCTCAGCGCTTCTATGTCCTCATGATCGATGAGATCTCTCTGTTTTCATTATTCTCTTATTGTTTATCCACTCCTACGTGAGTGAAGAAGGTTTGATCCAAGCAGTGTGTGCTTATGATCGGTTGTAACGTTCTACTTCATAGTGAATTATTGCTCTAGACTAGGTCCCGTAGTTTTTACCTCTTCGAGGGTTTTCCATGTAAAATCTCTTGTGTCGTGTGGTTTGTGCTTTAATTTATTTCATTACTTTATTATATTCCATAATTCTAGTGTTTTGGGAGGCGAGATCCTAAGATTTTTTGTGCAACGCTCCCAACAAAGTGGTATCAGAGAGTTCAGGTTGGTTGAATAGAGTGGGATTAGTTCTGAATTATGGAAGGTGGCTCATCAAGGATGATCAGTCTCAATGGTTCTAACTGGACCATATGGAAGGCTAAGATGGAGGACTTACTTTATTGCAAGGACTTGTATGCTCCAATTTTAGACATATCAGCAAAGATAAAGGATATGTCAGATGATGATTGGAAGAAGTTGGATTGGAAGACGGTGGGGTTTATTAAATAATAGCTGGACGATTCCATATTCCACTCTGTGTCTAGGGAGACCTCAGTCGTTAGCCTATGACTGAAATTGCAAGGGTTGTATAAGAGGAAGACAGTTGGCAATAAGATTTTTCTGATAAGACGACTTGTGAATTTCAAGTTCAAAGATGGTGGTTCTGTGGCTGACCACATGAATGAGGTCAACAACATATTGAACCAGCTCTCCGCTATGAAGATGGTCCTGGACGATGAACTACAGGCTTTGCTATTGCTTAACTCATTGCCTGACAGTTGGAAGACATTGGTGGTGTCTTTGAGTAACTCCGTGCCAGACGGAAAAGTGTCCATGGAACAGGTAACTAGTTATCTCTTTAATGAGGAGATAAGGAGGAAGTCTCAGGGGGTCTACTCAACAAGAGGCCCTTGTGACACAAGATCGGGGGAGAGGAAAGAATAGAAAGGGCAGGAAGGCCAAAGATAAATCAAGAGGCGAGTCGAGTGTCAAGAAGGATATTGAATGTTGGAATTGTGGCAAGAAGGGTCACTATAAGCATGAATGTCATAAGAAGAAGAATGACAAGAAAGGAAAAGGAAATGAGAAGGAAGATGAATCAGACTCCACTGTGGTCGCTTCAGATGGCGACGTTATAGTTATTCTTTTGGCAGATCATGATGTTTGTCTCACGGCTACAAGTCAGGACACCGACTGACTGATAGACTCGGGAGCCTCGTTTCATGCGACTTCATGCAGGGATTTCTTCATAAGCTACAAGTCGGGTGACTTTGGGACCTTGAAGATGGGAAATTCTGGCGTATCAAAGATCGTAGGAGTCGGTGATATTTATGTGAAGACCGATGTGGGCTGACATTGGTTATCAGGGATGTGAGGCACATTCCAGACCTTCGCCTTAACTTAATATCGATGGGAAGGTTGGATGATGATAGCTATGAAAGTCGATTTGTTGGTGGGCGGTGGAAACTCATTAAGGGTTCGTTGATCGCAGCTAGAGGGAAGAAGTGTTGCACCATTTACAAGGTAATTATCAGTGTGTGCAGGGGTAGGTTGAACGCAATGAAAGATTCAGCTAATGACATGTGACACAGGCGTCTAGGCCACATGAGTGAAAAATGGCTTCAGCTACTAGCGAAGAAGCGACTCCTTCCAAAAATGATAGGTATACCTCTCAAAACCTATATTGACTGTTTATCAGGGAAACAACATAGAGTTTCATTTGTTAAATCTACTTCCCATTTTAATAAAATGCATGCATTAAATTTGGTTTATTCTGATGTTTGTGGCCTTAGGAGGACAAAAACCTTAGGTGGGGCATTGTAATTTGTCACTTTTATAGATGATGCATCTAGGAAGGTTTGGGTTTATGCTTTAAAATCCAAAGATGAGGTCTTTGGTGTGTTTAAAATGTTTCATGCTATAGTCGAGAGAGAGACATGTAGATCATTAAAGTGCATCCGCACTGACAATGGTGGTGAATACATTGGTGACTTTCATGAGTATTGTAAGTCCCTGGGTATACGATATGATTAGACAGCTACCAAGACCCCCCAGCATAATGGTGTGACTGAGCGAATGAATCGCACTATTTAGAGTGAATTAGATGCATGTTATCCCATGCAAAGTTGTCTAAGATGTTCTGGGGAGAAGCAATGCACATGGCAGTGTATTTGATAAATAGGTCTCCATCAGCCCCTTGAATGGAGAAGTACCTAAGAAGGTGTGGACTGAACAAGATCCATCATACAGTTATCTAAGGGTGTTTTGATGCAGGGCATTCGTTCACGTACCAAACGATGAGAGGTCCAAGCTCGATACGAATATCATGCAATGTGTGTTCTTGGGGTACGGTGATGAAAAGTTCGACTATAAATTGTGGGATCCGACCGAGAAGAAGCTCGTCAGGAGCAGAGATGTGGTCTTCTTTGAAGATTAATGTATAGAAGACATTTGTAAGCCAGAGAAGTCCCAGCGTAGTTCAGGTGAGCTAGAGGACATGGATCCTGTTACTCCCCCTGTGGTGGCTGATGACGGGGGAGTACAGCAAGGTGTAGAGGACGAGGGAGTTCCTACAGAAGATGGACCAAGGGAGCAATCCCCACTTGATCCACCTGTTGAGTCACAGGTGAGGAAGACATCTAAGGACAGACACCCGTCCAAGAAGTACTAGCCGCATGAATACATTATGCTTACTGATGGGGGAGAGCTAGAAGATTATTCTGAGGCCCTAACCGACAACGAGCATAAGGGGGAGTAGTTGAAAGCTATGTAAGAGGAGATGAAATCTTTGCATAAGAACCACACCTATGATATGGTGAAATTGCCTAAGGGCAAAAAAGCTCTGAGCAACAAGTGGGTGTTCAGAAAGAAGATTGAGTAGAAGAATTCACAAATGAGGTTCAAGGCCAGACTTGTGGTGAAAGGGTTTAGTCAGAGAAAAGGTATAGACTTTGAGAAGATATTCTCACTAGTGGTGAAGATGACATGCATAAGGATGTTGCTTGGGTTGGCGGCTAGCATGGATTTGGAGATAGAGTAGTTAAATGTTAAAACTGTCTTTCTCCATGGTGAGATATGGAAGAAGAGATCTACATGCACCAACCAGAGGGGTTTGAAGTCAAGGGTAAAGAGCATATGATGTGTAGGCTTAGGAAGAACTTGTATGGGCTGAAACAAGCTCTAAGGCAATGGTACAAGAAGTTCGACTCGTTCATGTTAAAGCATGGATATAGCAGAACGGAGTTAGACCACTGTGTGTTCACACACAAGTTCTCAGATGGTGATTTTTTAGTTCTGTTGTTATACGTTGATGACATGCTCATCATGGGTAAAGACATCAAGAAGTTTGACAGGCTAAAACAAGAGTTGGGCAAGTTGTTTGCAATGAATGAATTGGGCCCGACTAAACAGATCCTAGGAATGGAGATAACCCGTGACAGAAGCAGCAGAATGCTTTGATTGTCACAAGAGTGGTATATTGAGAAAGTCCTAGAGCGGTTCAATATGAATGTAGCGAAGCCGATCAGTACTCCACTGGATGGTCACTTCAAATTAAGCGATAAGCAGTGTCCAAAGATAAAGGCAGAAGTGGATGAGATGAGGAAGATACCCTACGCGTCAGCAGTAGGAAGTTTGATATATGTTATGGTGTATACGCGCCCAGACATAGCATATGCGGTTGGTGTTATTAGTCGGTATCTTGTCAATCCTAATAAAGAACATTGGTGACTATCACCTGAATACATAATCTGTGTAATATGTCATCTTCCTTGAGTCCTAGAGTCTATGTCATCCAAGTTGAGCCTATGCTATGGTGACGAAAAAACCTGTGTTAGAAGGCTACACAGATGCAAATATGGTAGGTGATATAGACTCTAGGAAGTCTACATTTGGGTTCATGTTCATATTTGTAGGGGGACCGGTCTCTTGGCAGAGCAAGCTACAGAAGGTCGTAGTATTGTCGACGACAGAGGCCGAGTACATTGTGATCACAGAAGCATGTAAAGAGATGCTTTGGATTAAGAGGTTCCTATAGGAACTTAGCTTGAAGTAGGAGCAGCACGTGATCTATTGCGACAGTTAAAGTGCTATACACTTGAGCAAGAATCCAAGTCAGCATTTCAAGTCGAAACACATAGAAATTTGGTATCACTAGATCAGGGGTACTTTGGAATAGAAGATGTTACAGCTTAAGAAGGTCCACACGGACGATAGACATGATGACCAAGGCATTGCTCAAGGATAAATTTGAGGTTTGTAGAAACTTGACTGGCTTGAAGAAAGCAAATTCCTCCTAAGTCGGAAAGGGGGAGATTTGATTGGGTTTTCCTCCTCAGTTCAGAGGAGAGGTAGTTCAGACCAGATGTCTTAAATCTTGTTTCACCGCTCTGCTCGACCGGTCTAGTGGGCTGCTCAACCGGTCAAAGGGGGCTGCTCAACCAGTCGAGGCTCGCTCGACTCAAAATCCAGCGTACTAGATTTTTTTTATGTCGACCAGTCGAGGGTCAGGCTCAACTAGTCGAGGGTTACGCAGATTCTACGCGAATTTTGTGCAGACTGCGTAAATTTGATGCGGTTTCACAGAGGTGAGGAAGGGAAGTTGCCTAAACTATAAATAGGGGTCCCTATGGCTATTATAAGGTATGCTAAGGCGTTTTCACGACCAAGGTAAGAGAGAGAAAGGAGAGAGACGAAGCTTGTGGAATGGAGGATTCTGCTCGCAGAGGTGATCTACTGCGCAGTTGACGTCTCAACGCTTCTACATCCTCGTGATCGGTGAGATCTCTCCGTTTTCATTATTCTTTTATTGTTCATCCACTCCTACATGAGTGAAGAAGGTTTGATCCAAGTAGTGTGTGCTTGTGATCAGTTGTAACATTCTACTTCATAGTGAATTGTTGCTCCGGACTAGGTCCCGTGGTTTTTACCTCTTCGAGGGTTTTCCACATAAAATCTCTTGTGTCATGTGGTTTGTGCTTTGATTTATTTCATTGCTTTATTATATATCATAATTCTAGTGTTTTGGGAGGTGAGATCCTAAGGTTTTTTGTGCAACGCTCGCAACACTTCCATCTTTTCCATGGAAAGGAAACCAGCTTTTTAGAATCAATGTACCAGTGACACATTTAAAGAGCCAAGCCATCTGATTTTCAGATCAAAGAAAGTCGATGGTGGGACCAGTTGAGGAACGATTGCCCACCATAAATGATACTGTGGATCACCTACTTATATGATTCATTCTTGTATAAGGTTATTACTCTTGGTTTATTTACTTAAGCACATACATGACTTTCCTAGTTATAATCTTCTCTTTGTTTAAAGCAAGTGATGCTTCATTTATTAATTAAGTTTTTGAAAAGTGCCTTCTCTAGGCTTTTTGCCGGTAAAAAAGGAGACACGGGTAGAGGGTAGCGGATTAGGTGAGACCACCTTGTTTTTCCGTATCATTTTAGGGAATTATCCAAAAAATGAAGAAGATCCAATTCTTAGGTGGACCGTACCATAGGAAATAGTGGTGATTGACCATTAATGGGCTATAAAAGTTTTGGATTAAGATGATATATTTTTTCCCTTGATCCATGCTTATGTGACCTTATTAACAAAATAGATGGCAAATAAATGTGATGGAAACATTAAGATGCGCCCTAAGAAGTTTTTAATGGTAGAGTGTCCAATCACTATTGTTTCCTAGAGTATATTCCACCTTATAATTGAATCTTCTTCATTTTTAGGATCATGCCTAAAATGATAGGGAAAAATGAATGGACGGGGTGGATACATAATACGCACATCAAGGTGGGCCCCATGGTAAGGGCCGCACCATCTTCAGTGAGGCCGAGCTCTCACCTAATCTACTCTCCATGTGGAGATAAGTGGGATTCCTCCATGAGAGGCACTGTGTATAATAAGAGAGTATGAGCGAGGTGAGTCCTGTATTTTTCTTATTTATCTCATTTTAGTGAAGAAGAAAACTGTTTTGTTGTTATTCCATGGACGAGGCAAATTGCCAATGCACATAAATCTTTCTATTTCTTGTTATTTGTTTACTTCGGTTGTGGTTTTGCTTTGCTTGCATCAATTGTATAGTGAGTGTTTTTTTTTTTTTTTTTTAACACATGCACACACACCTCCACACACGCACACTATAGTAGAATTTCACCACCTATGGGTACTCGAACCCTTGACCGGGTGTTGAAACTCTTGAGAGTCTACCACCGGAGCCAGAGTAAGGCTAACCTAGTAGGCTTTAGCCAAGCTAAACGGATGGTGGGTTGGGCTGGGGTTAGAAAATGTGTGATATTTAGGTAAAAGAAAAATGCTTGCAACCTCATGCACTCGGCTTACTTTCTCTAAACCAATTAATGTGAATAAAAACGAAAGCATCCATGGTTACTCCACCCTTTTGTCTGGCCTTGGTCAAAAAAAAAATAGGTTGATTCAACACTCTAGTTAGCTAACCTAAAAAGATTATACCTCAAATTTAAATGGCACGTACGTCCCACCCACATCATATGAATGGATTAATGGTATATAAACACCGTTAGAGGATGGTGTATCAATGTCTATTGAGGGACCTTAATACTCTTAACGCTCCCCCACACAAGCGGAGTGAAACTCCCCACCTCAACATGCGGGCAAGGGTGGAGGAACAGTCAACTAAACTAATGGTAGGTGTTCTATCTCAATTGTTTTATGTGATGTGGCTCACATGAGTTTTGCATTACCATGATTTTCAGCCTGTTCAATGCTTAACATGAGAAAACCTGATAGGGTGGATGTTCACCGAGTTCCAGCTGCCTGGCTCTACCTACTACAAGGTATGCTAATGGGGCACGGTTTGGCTAGCCACCCCAACACAAGACGCCGGACTAGGTACTGACAGGTTGAGTAGTGAGACTCACTACTGAAGTGACGTCACCAAGTTTTGTTAACCCCACCATAATGTATGTGTTGTATCCACACTGTTCATCTAATTTTAGAGATAATTTCAGGCCATTATCCAAAGAATGAGCCAGATGCAAATATGGAGTTGACCCTACCATAGAAAACAGTGTGAAGAGTGACGTGGACAGTTGAAAACTTCCTAAGGTCCACCATTATGTTTATTTGAGATCCAACCTGTTCATGTGTCAACGCAAACATGAAAGAAAGGAAAATACAAATATCAGCTTGATCAAAAACTTTTATGCCCCTGTTGTTTTATGTGTTGGGGTCTACTCGAGCTTTGGATCCGACTCATTCTTTGGATCATTCCCTATTATGATATTTTCAAATGTGGATACAAAACATACATCATGGTGGGCCCCACAGAACTTGGTGACATCACTTCAGTAGCCAGTCTAGCTACTCACCTGTCAGTAGCTAATCCATGTCGAACTAGCTGGTGTCAAAGCTCCGTGGACCTGACCTTGATGTATATGTTTTATTCACACTGTTCATCCATTTTCAGCTCAATTTAGATCATGAGCCTCAAAATGAGGCAGATCCAATTTAAAGACCACACCACAGGAAAACAGTGATGACCGAATGTCCACCGTTAAAAACTTCTTGAGGCCCACAATAATGTTTATTTACTATTCAACTTGTTGATAAGGTCACATAGTAAGAAAGAAGGGAAAATACAAATATTAGCTTCAACCAAAACTTTTGTGGCCCCCAAAAATTTTCCGACAGTAAACACTCAATCCCCACTGTTTCCTATGATGTGGTCCACCTTAGAGTTGGATCTGCCTCATTTTGGGGGCCATGCCCTAAGATGAGCCGAGAAATGGATGAATGGTGTAGATATAAACACATACATCATGGAGAGACCCAGAGAGCTTTGACACCAGCTAGCTAGCTGGTGTTGAGGTCACTAGCGAAACCGGGTCCATGCTAACGCAGTTCAGACTAAAAACTTGATACAAATCAATGATTAGTATGAAGAGGTGTACTCATGTATATGGTATAGGTACCACCAAAACCCGTTGTGATATTGGCTGCTGTGGGCCCACCTCAACTATGCACATGATCCACCCCTGTCCATTAAAAAATGCCCTTTGATATGAAGGGATGAGGCTAGAAATCAGCACGATAGGACACTCATGTGAGCCACACCACAAGGAACCATTGGGAGAGTATTTGGAATGCAGGATTGAAAGGTATCGAATTGCATTAGGTGGAATCAACACCATTATTACATAATGATTATGTGGTTGTAAATATCATGGTATTTTGACCATCCAATCCTACACTTGGATCTAATTCTTTCTTTGAAGAAAATACTGTATTAAGAAAAACTTGCATTTGGTGGACTATGGAATTATAATCAATGAACTTAATGTCACAATTGATGTCTATCACGGGCTTGCAAATGCAATTTGATTGTCATGGGTAAAGGGTGCATATGGATGGATGATGTGGATACTTGCATTAATATAAGCCAGCAGATGCAATGGTTTTTGAAATTCATGAGAAATCTTAAAATATCTTTTGTTAGGACAGGATGATATGATGCTTAGATTAATCAAATCATTCTCATCTTTTTTAAATGTTGGATGGAATTTATATGGGACTAAATGTAATTTTATACAACCTAATCCTAATTAATCCCATGTTCCAAATAGGCCTAAAATTCGGGCTGCAATGGGCTAGAATGACGCTGACCTTAGCCTGAACCCTAGCCCTTATCGACTGGATCGAAAGGCATTATATCTGTCCCAGAAACTGGCGAAGATTGATACCACCCCTCTAAGATCTGGCTAGGGACAAATGGCCCTTCAAGGGCCCTATGGGGCCCTCTATGATGTGTTTTATCCAAACCGTCCATCCATTTTAATAGATCATTTTAGGGCATTATCCTAAAAAGGAGGCATAGTGAAGGCTTGAGTTGACCACACCATACCAAGTAGTAGTGACAATTAAAACCTTCCTAGAGCACACCTTAATGGTTATTTGCCATCCAACCTGTTCATAGAGTCACATGTACCTAGATGAACGGAAAACATAAATATCAGCTCGATCAAAAAAAAATTTTGTGGTCTCTGAGAGGTTTTCACGCTAGGCATTCAATCCCCACCTTTCCTATGGTGTGGTCCACTCGAGCCTTCAGTTGGTCTCTTTTTCAGCTCATGCCTTAAAATAATCTACCAAAATAGATGAACAGCTTAGATAAGATATATTTATCAGTGTGGGCCCTACCGAGCCCCTCACAGGACAGTCAGTTTCTAGCAAGGACATGGTCAATATCATATACATAAAATAGTTCTAATCAACAATTTAAAACATTTATTTCCCAGGCCATCATGGAAAATGGGTGGCTAAAAAAAAAGCCATCTTATAAATGGATTTAACCGTTTGTTTACTTGAATGTATTTTTTTTTTTTTGAACAGTAGCTCTTGAAATGGATGCTCAACATAATGGACAACATATAAACCTTGGAATGCAACCAGTAGGGGTGGCATATTAATCTGAGCGACACTGACTGTAGGGCCCACCTCGATACATGCACTATATCCACACCCTCCATATGTTTTTCCAGATTATTTTAGGGCTTGTTGCCAAAAACGATGAAGATACAAATTTCCTGTGGGTGGCACCACAGGAAAACGTGGTCGTTGAACACCCAGCATTAAAAACTTCCTAGGGTTTGCCGTAATTTTTTATTTTTATTTACCATCCAACCTGTTGATAAGTTCAAACAGACCTAGATGGAAGAGAAGGAAAAAATGTCTGTTTGATCCGAAGCATTTGTGGCCACAAAAGAATTTTAATTGTCAGTAACTACTGTTTTCTGTGGTGTGGTCAACCTGAAATTTATATCTGCATAATTTTTTGGGTGACAGCCTAAAATAAGCTGGAAAAACAGATGGACAGCGTGGATATACAATTCATGCATTGAAGTGGTCCCTAGGGTTAGGGTCACACCCACATCACTGGATCCGGGTCTAGCCAAGTCACGCTCTATTAATCTTTTGGAGTTAGGCAAGTGGCAACTACTAGGGTAGTGGCAACGAAATCGTACGCCTCTATTGTACTGAGTAAACTCCGCTGGGCCACCTTGAATGTATATGGTTTATCCACGCCGTCCATCTATTTTTCCAGCTCATTTTAGCTGTTGAGCCTAAAATTGAAGTATATCCAAAGCTGAAGTAGACCGCACCACAAGAAACAGTGGTTATAATGATTTCCATCATTGAAACCTTCCTAAGGGTCACAGTGATTTTTATTCGTCATCCAACCTGTTAATAAGATCACAATCACATGGATGAAGGAAAACAAAAATATCAACATGATCCAAAACATCTGTTGCCCCCAAGAATTTTTCAACGGTATACATTCAATTGACACTTTTTCCTGTGGTGTGGTCCACTTGATCTTTGGATATGCTTCATTTTTGGTAACAAGCCCTAAAATTATTTTGTAAAATAGATGGACGGAGTAGATAAAATACATAAATCACAGTGGTCCCCACAGAGTTTACTCAGTACGTAATATGCTACCAATCCGGCATGCCTGGCTTTGGACCTGCCTGACCTGTGGCCCTGGCATGTATGGCCAGAGCAATTTTCAGGCTGGGCTTGGGCTCAGGTCATTTTGGCCCACCTTAGCCCAACTCAAGTATCTATGTGCTCTATCCCGCAAATATCCATTTCAATCATCAGTTCAGCAACACATGCATCTCACATGTAGACTCTTTGTTTTCAATTTTCTAAGTGTATTTATCTGTGTATACGTGACCCACCTGATCAACCGTTGCATTTTCACCTATGAAAAGAGGGAATTTATCAATTTCCAGCCCGGGTGGAGTTGGGTCTGAGTCCCAACTAAATTTGTTTGGGCTTGGGCTTTGTTTGGTTGGGCCTTATAGAGTTGGCTGGGCCCAACTTGTCCCATTGCCACCCCCAAACTAGGAGCACTATAAACTATAATTAGAGTTGAATTGAGACATTTGTAGGAACAAATCTTACAAGAGCTGGATTATTTTCTCTATTTAAAATATGAGCTCTTTAAATACAAGAGATGACCTAATTAGAGTCGAATTGAGACATTTGTAGGAACAAATCTTATTCCCAGTAGTATGGTAATGTCCTTTAGAGATTTTTCATATTTTGATGTTTTATTTGCGATATTATTGGAAAAATCTCATTGAAAGTAAAATATTATAAATTAATAAATAATTAAAAAAATTTTAAATATGAGTAAAAATGAATTCATTTAAACTTTAAATATATTTGTTTTGATAAAATTATGATAATTTCACAATAAAATCACAAAAATATAAAAACAAGATTTTAAAATATTTCAGTATTATTGCTGGCCGTATCATGGTTTACTTCGTTTTTCGTGAAAATGTCACAATATTTTCAAAATCTTGGCGACATTTGTCAAATGGTCCCGATGGGTTACCATATAAAATATCATGAAGATTTGATCCGTCTTTAAGGTCAAATGGCCCTAATGGGTTAGCAGCAAATATTAGAAAGATTTTATCCATCCTCAAAGTGGCCTTATCTTTGTAGCCATTTATTTTTAAGCCATTGATCAAATGGTTAGGTTTGCCCAAATAAAATCCAGTCTTTACAACCATGATGATACAAATAAAAGCCAGTCTTTAGAACCAGATTGATCGAGGATAGTCTAAAAACTATCATAAGAAAATTTTCAAAATTAATGATTTTGGTTGTCGAACTTATAGGAAGTCGATTGCATCATTAGAATTGTTAGATTGCCAAAGAACTTTAGGTTTTTTTTAAAAAAAAACGAATGCACGGATATACGGTTCGTTGCACGGTTCGGATCAATGGTTTGGATCAGTTCTACAAGGCCCTAAATCGGAACCGATCTGTAATCAACGGTTTTGGAAATTTTGGAACCGGAACCGGACCGTTAGCATCCTGGAACCGGACCGTTAGCATCCTAGAACCGGACCAAACTGAACCGATCTAACGGTTTCGGACCGGTTACACAGATCCAACAGTTCGATGTGCACCCCTATCTCATACATCATAATGGACCTCATATACATCACCATGGCCCGCATCACATGGGCCTAATACATATCACAATGGGCCCCATACATCATAATGGCCGCATACACGGGCCTCATGTACGCAATCAAGTGGGCCTCACACACACAACCATAATGGGCCTCACATATGGCCACAATGAGCCTCACATACGGCCACAACGAGCCCTGCACATACAACAGGTGGGCCCTGCGTGTATAGAGGGTGGGCCTTACACATCCAACAACATGGACGGATGGCGTGGATATAAAACACATACATCATATGAGTCCCACCATCCATGGCTAGACGGTGCGAATTACAACACATGCATCACGTTGGGACCCACGACTGCTGGACAACGTGGATGGAATACATAATGGTGGGTCCCACTTGAAATTTATATCCATCTTATTCTCATTGTAATGCCACAAAACGATCTCCACTAATGATTGAATGGTATGGATACAACACATGCATCATGGGTGGGTCCCACCGTCCAAATGGACGGTGGAGATAAAATATATAAATCAAGGTGGGTCCATGTGGCGGCCCACCAGAGCTTTGGATCAAGCTTATATATCTGTTTCCCTTCATCCAGGTAGGCTCCACATGAGATTTGAATCTCCTCAGTTGGATGAAGGTGTGGAAAACCACACATCTCATGAGGGTCCCACGTCCTTGTACAGGACGAACGGATGGTGTGAATGTTCAACACTTTCATCAAGGTGGGCCCCACCCAGCAAACGTCCGGATGGATAGCTGGATGGATCAGATACATCAAGGTGCGTCCCACAGTACCGTCTAGATGGACGGAAGGCTTGGATATACAATACATCATGGTGTGCCCCACACAGCTCGTCCAAACGGACGGTGCTGATATACAATAAATACATTAAGGTGGGCCCCACCCCCATACGTGTGGGGTGGGCCCACGTCCAACCAAAAACGGACGGACGGTGGGTATATAAACACATACATCATGGTGTCCATCACACAGCACCGTCCAGATGGACGGTGCAGTATAAATATATACATCAAGGTGGGTCTCACCCCCACACGTGCCACACGTGTGGAGTGGGCCCACGTCCAAAACAGATAGACGGTCTGGAGAACACGTGCATCATGGTGGCCCACAGAACTTTACTGGTGGGGCCACATACATCATGGTGGAGTCGATGATCTGGACAGTCCATCAAGGCAGGCCCCACACGTGGGTGGTTCCCATTGTCAAGGACGTTGGACGGTATCGGTTGCATGGATGAAACGCATACGTCTGGTGGGTCCACATGTGTGGCCCACCAATCCAGTAAAAGGGGTGGACGGTGTGGATATGAAGCATGTAGATCATGTGGGGCCACGTCCAGCTGCTGGACGTGGCAGCTGAAATAGGTACACTAGCCAATCGGCTACCACGGTAGGTGGGTCCCACGTGGGGCCCACCATAATATTATATTATAATATTTATTTTTAAAAAAAAATATCAAGTTGATATATGCATTTACCTAGACTGGCAGCTGCTGGAAGGTCAGTCTAGCAGCATACTACAACAGATGGACGGCGTGGGTACGATGTTGATCAGGTGGGTCCACACGTGCGTGGCCCACCATCTGATCAAGTTGATATTTGTGGTTTGCCTTCGCCCGGGCCTACCAAAAGGGCAGCAACAAGGTGGGCCTCACGATCAGTCGATGTGGATACAACACATCATAGTGGGCCATGCAATCAGGAGAGAGAGAGAGAGAGAGAGAGAGAGAGAGAGAGAGAGAGAGATGAGCGGTGATGGAGGGAGCTCCACCACTATGAGCTCCCTTCTATGACACAATGCATACATCAAGATGGGTCCCAAATCATATGGCCCTAAATCAAAAATCAAGATCTAGTGCTATGAACACCCACTGTTGGATCTTCTTGGTCCCTTGGAATCCTTGACTCCTAAGCTCTCCCTTTGATGGAGGATGATGAGGATTGAAGGGCTAGGATGAGAGATGAGGGGGTAGGAAGTGGGTTACACTTAGCTCTCCTCTCCTTAGTTTTTTTCTCTCTTAGTTGCTAGGAAAAATGGTAGAGAATGAGTGAAAGATGGGAGATGTAAGGAGAGAGGGATGGGTGTGTAAGAGGGATGAGATGAGAGGTATGGTGGTGTAAGGAGAGATGACATGAGGGTTGACTTTTGGGTAAGGCTTGTATATTTGATTGATTGATGTGATGGGTTATAGAGATTTTCTTGGAATTTGCAATGCATGGCGTTTTCTTCGAAATAAATGTGGGGCCACAACTCCTGGTTTGGGTATCGCGTCGGTGCGAGAGACGCGGCGACGGCGCGGTCGCAAGGGTACAAGTCTCAGGTTGAGCAAACTCAGATCTACGGGATACGACTTAGGGTCGCTCGCAAACGCCGATTACAGGTCGCGGGTGGCCGGAATTCGATCGAGAGGACCGCGGGAGTCTAAGGAACGATATGCACTAGGATACAGGCCTTACACATGCCATGGGAGAGAAAGACGGTAGGTTTCTGTAGGTGCGGCAGCCATGGGTATCGGCCCTAGTCGCGGCTACTGCTGCTGATGCAGGTGCATTCCACCATTAATGGCGAAATGGATGTGGTACAGGGTTGAAGCCCATGTCTATTAGAGCACCACCGTCAACGGGTTACTGTCGCCGAATCTGATGGCCATGGCTGCCGAAAACGATGAGGTTTCAATCCTTGATTCCATGGCAGCTGATAGTAGCCATCCAACCATTCATGTATGTTAGTGCTCGAGGCAGGCCATGGCCGTGATGGTTCATGGTAGGACAATCATGGCTGCCATATGCCCATCAACCCACAACCAGTGCACACCGATTGCAAGGGCGACCCGCAAATACTGATTATACCATAAAACCTTGCTAAAAACCTAAATCGTCGAGACCGAATGAGTGCTCAACAAAGGAATCTATCATGATCGATGCATAGGAATCTTTGATACCAAATGTTATACCTGTATTGCAGAATTGACGGATCATTTATGCATCAATAATGGAGATCCAATACAATAATCTTAAGGGGTACCTGATTGGGAAGACATTCTTGATTCCTTGTTGTAGCCGACAAGAATCCTGATCTTCCACACCTCACACCTTTAGGAGAACCTCTCAATGGGACTAGGGTTTTCTCAGTTGTGTTGGTGAGGGGACCAAGTCATCTATTTATAGGAAAAAGGGCCAGAAGCTTACCCATCACAATTCTCCCTTTAGGGTCTCCACACCGTAGGTTTCCATATATGACTTAATAACCGAATATAGGGAACGCGGTTCAAGCGTCTCGCCCCAAACCTATATACAATGATCACAATTGTAGTGGGGCCCACTGAATTGCTCAATTTGAATAATCCAACGGTCAGATTTGATGATCATGTGTGGCCCACCTGATAGGAGTCTTACACATTCTTCCTGTTGCAGAGATGGAATTACTATCTTAATCCCTCTACATTAATAGGCAATGGATCAAAGGTCTATTTGCCCTCCATACTTCTTCATTGAAAACAAGAGGACATATAAATTGGATTTTCCTAAACATCTCCCTACTAGTAAGCCAGTTGTTGAAATCATGCTTCACAACACTGAAAAATTGTTGTCAAGCACTTCAGGGATACCTTTATGTTGTGGTAATCCAAGCAGAGGCCAAGTTCCCTCACTCGCAAAAGGATTTTATAGTAAATGAAAGACAAAGTATTATATTTAAATATGATCATACCAATATATCCAACGACACTATCTGTACTGCATTTCACATTGGGCCGCTGGTATTCACTATGAATCACGGATATTCATATAAGACCACCAATATTCATTGGGAATAACGAAAATTCACAAAGAACCGTCGGTATTCACTGTGGTTCACGGATATCTATAGAAGATTGCTGATATTATTTGTGAATATCAGCGGTCCTCTTATAATATCCGTAAACCACAATTAATATCAGTGGTACTCTGTTAATATCCATGATTCACAGTGAATATCAAATGTTCTCTGTGAATATTCGTGATTCACAATGAATATTAGCGGTCCTATGTGAATATCCGCATTTCATAGTAAATAACAATGAATAATCACAATGCATGTGGTCCCATTATTCATACAACTAGATAAAAAAATGAGACCCCATGCTCTCCTCTCTTTTATTAACTCCCACCATTCATATAATAAGAAAAACTCACAATATCTATAAAGGAACTACTAGACTCTCTTCCTTTTCACAAACTCCCATCACACCCTCCTTTCTTTTACCAACTCTCGCCATTTATGCTCACCAATAAAGACAAAACAAAGAAGAAGAAAAAAACTTACTTATGCTCACCATACCTTCTACTTCAGAGATTGTGGTCGTACAACTTTTAATTTTTAATTTTTTTCAAAAGTTGTCTAAAGCTCGCCAGATCTTAACTGAAGTTATTTGTCATTGCCCAGAGAGTGGTGACTATGGTCCTACAACTACCAATTGTTAAAGAATCTTTGACTTCGTGTGATCTGAAGAAGTTTTTTTTTTTTTTTTTAAAATAAAAAAAGAAAAATAAAGAATGAATCGACCAAATGGCCTCGTCAAGGGCTCCATTTTTTGGACCCATTCACATCTTACGTGAGGCCTACTGAGTTGTCTTGAAGCAAATTCAACTCGTTCATAAGCAAGTGATCTTAGGGCCTGTTTGGCCAGCTGCATTAGGTGGCATTAAGGTGGATGAAATTGTAGAAGTAACAATAAATGTATGTGTAAGGTATTTACTCTGGATTGGGTGTATCCCATGCTTTCCAATACCATGTTTGGAATGTATGCAATTAAAAGTAAATCCCGGGATTTCCTTTCAAATTACACTTGGGTAAAGGAAAAATTCATCATCCATGGGATTTGGAAATCCTATCTCACACTTTCCAACACAAAGCTCATTTTCCAAAGCCTATACCATCCAACACTCCTTCCAAATATGTCATTTCCAATCTCGAGGTGGGATTAGCAATGCAATCCCATTTAATACAACTTAATACCACTGGCCAAACAGGCCCTTAATTTCATGTCATCAGTTCAAGTTTGAGAACAAATCTCATTATACATAGAATATACCAAAAGAAATAGTTCATAATTAATATATAAAGTTAGTATATTTGTGGGCCACATACACCTTCAAATAGAATTTTGAGAAGTCTCTTAAGTGGATTCACGAATATCTAATTAATACGAACAGATCAAATCGAAAAAGAGATATTTTTGTCCAAAAAAATATAAAAATGGTTTGAAAGTTAGATTTTTTTTTTTAAAAAATTTTAAAATTGTAGTTCGTAGAAGGTTCCTTGCGCAGCAAATAAAAACCCACCGTGTCGGAAGCATATTCCCCGTGGATGGATTCGGTCGAGGCATGGGCTATATGCGGGAATCAACTTGATGCTAGGAACCATCGTGATGTTTTTTTATTTTTTTATTTTTTTTTTAAAGTCAAACCTGTTCATAAGGTCACCTACACCTGAATGAGCACACGTATAAGATGATCAAAATTCCGCGGCTTCCAAGGAGTTTTTAATGGTGGCGTTCAATCCAAATTGTGTGGTCCATTTGTGCCTTGGATCTGCCTCAATTACAATCTTATAACTTAAAATTATCTGAAAATAATGAATGGACGGCGTGGATAAAACTTATACATCACTGTGGGCCCCACAGAGCTCCCGCCTGGGAAACGGATTGGCTACTCCCCCTGCCACCAGCCAATGGCTGGTGGTCGGTGCTCTGTGAGCCCCACCATGATGTATGTGTTTCATCAATGCCGTCCATCTATTTTTATAGATCATTTTATTGTATTATACAAAAATGAGGTATATCCCAATCTCAAGTGGACCACATTATAGAAAACAGTGTTGAATGAACGTCAACCATTATAAACTTTTTGGAGCACATAAAAGTATTGGATCAAGCTGATCTTTGTTTTTTCCCTTCATCTGGGTCTTTATGACCTAATCAACAGATTGGATGTCAAATAAACAGTACAGTGAGCCCTAGTAGGATTTAAATGATGGATATCCAATCACTATTGTTTTCCTGTGGTGTAGTACACCTGAGATTTATTTACCTCTTATTTTTGGGATAAAGTCCTAAAATGATCTTTTAAAATGGATGAACGGAATGGATGAAACATATAAATCATGATGGGGCCCACAGACCACCGACCACCAGCCGCATGGCTGGTGTCAGGGGGAGTAGCCAATCCGTTCCCTCCTGCCTGGACCGAGTCTGTTCCGACGGTGGCAGGACTCAATCCACATCCCTCTGTCTTAACCCGAGTTAATTACATCGAGTCAATTCTGACACTGACATGGAAAGTCCACACTCGCGCGTAGGATTAGAATCCCACTCGAGAGAACTATGTGTCGACATGGCATACTTGTGCAAGATCCAAGCTGTTTATAGTTCGAGGCCCACAGATTATCACTTATTATAATTATCGATTCCGTCCATTCATTATGTGGGAACATCTCTATTGTGAAAGTGTGTGCACCGTCCGTTAGTTTCTTTTCATCCATTACCGTACCTCTATGGTCCAAACAATAACTTGATTGGTATGATCAGGAAAAAACATATTGGGTCCACTGATGAACAGCTAGGATCTTTCGTCCATCAGACAGTCTGCCACGTACGCCCGTGAGTAGGTTTTCATTCATAACCATGCGAGTTTCCTTAACGGCACGTCAAACTGAGATTTTTTAAAGCGGCAGTCAACCTAATAACTTCCGAAATAGGTTTGCTATAATACGTCTCGTGATGTATTGTTATATGATACGTCGGGATATAACAGTTGGATCTAGATATATTTTCGATGATCCAAATCGTAGATATGATGAGATACAGATCTGGTGGTGATGTCTTGTTAAAACATTTTCAAAATTGGAAATTTCTGAGATTTTGATCATTGCCTCAGAAAGTGGTCCATATTTAAAAGAAAAATTGAATATAGGAATCTTTCGCTTGATTGGACCCCAAACCATTAAGGAAAATTGTGTAAACGGTTTGGATCATTGACATGACCCAGATCCAACGGCTACATTCCCGACATATAATGTAACAGTACGTCGGAACGTATGGGAAACATTGTAAGCAAACCATTTATTCAGGAAGCTTTTGATACGCTAGAAGAGTGTGATGTCCATACGCAGGCACTAATTATTTTTACACGTGTCACATAATTAGTTCAAATCGAACCAGACCATTTATGTTCCAAGATTAGATGAACAACAAAAAAAACTATAATCTGATTGAAGCATAGTTTTTGGACGGTAAAAACGAAGAATATCCAACGGTCCCATTTCACCGAACAAGTGTCCACAAAGCAGAGGTTAGGTTTATTCATCCAATCTAATTTTGGTAGTATGACTTAGTTTCAGTGACTTATGCTGTTTAATATGAGTTGATTCGTGACATTTGTATACGATTTTACGAGTGCTTGCATATCATACATCCTGCACTTCAGAGTATCAAATAACTCGACGGAGGTTTTTATCTTTTGGCTGCGGATGACGGTGCAGACGGACGCGGATTTACTGCATAAGCTTTTCGCATGAAGTTTGCGAAAGTATTCTGTTTGGGCCCATTGGAATGTCTGTGAGAAATCCAACCCGTCCATCCGTTTTTCGAGCTCATTTTTCGAGCTCATTTTAGAAATTTAGTCTGAAAATAATGTGGATCCAAAATTAAAATAGACCATACGAGAGGAAACAGTGAGGATTTATTAACCACCGTTGAAATATTTATATGGTCAAAAAAAGTTTTGTACGGGTCTAAGTTTTCAGTTTTTTAATTCATCGAAGTGGACATGACCTAATAAATAGTTTGGATGGCATGTAAATATCAAAGTGGAGCCTAAGTAGGTTCCAACTGTAGGCATTTCTTTTCCCTGCTGTTTCATCTAGTATGGTTTACTTTGAGTTTTGTATATTTCTCATTTTTTTTTGGCATATCTTAAAATGAGTTCGAAAGACATGGATGGATAGTTTGGATTTCTAATAAACATATAAGATGAGGTGGACCACCTTGCATCACATCGCAGGAACGTCCTGCAAAGGCTTTCGCAGGAAATCCGACTCTAGTGCGGACACTCGGAAAATACACGTGCCAGAGTCGGACGCGGTTTGGGTACTACCGTGTGTCCCAAGCTCGGGACAGACCTCGCTAATGAAGGGCCACAGACCTGGCTAATGAAGGGCCATTGTGATGTATGGGTTTTATCAATACTGTCCATTCATTTCTTTCTTATTATTTTAAGTTATAAACTCAGATTTAGCGGATCCAAGTCTCAAGCAGACCACGTTAGAGTATTAAATTCCTGAAAATTTCTTGGAGGTTACAGAAGTTTTGGGTCAAGCTGATTTTGTGTTTTCCCTTTATCCAGTCTATATGAGCTTATGACGAGGTTGCATGGTAAATAAATATCATGGTAGGCCCAAGAAAGGTTTGGCTAGGCTTCATTACCACAGCTGTATATTAATGTGTGATTCACTTGAGTTTTGATCTACCTCATTATTTTTTGTCATAACCTAAAATTATAGGAAAATTTGGATGGACGGTGTGGATAAAATTCGTACATCATAGTACGTAGCCCCTCATAGCCCTAGCCTCTTCTGTGCTCGGTACCAGCTGGGTAGTACCCAATCAGCATCTCAATTAAGTTAAATTAAATTAAACTGACTAAATGTGGGACCTGCTGAGTGATAAAATACAGAAAATCAGATTAGTTGAACAATCCTATCTATTTGTTCGCTGACCATTTGACTTTCTTTCATTTTTGACCGTCCAATAGTGTCAACCAATCTAATAATCAGATAACCATCTAACTGTGGTTTTAAATTTTTTTTTTTTCATCTAAACTGGGACCCATAATTTGGACGGTTTAATTTGAATAGCTTATATTCCACGCATGAAATTTCTTAGTGCCTGTGTACCATCCATCATGCTCTCATAAAGTGTCAACCTTTTTTCTCATGACAAGAACTAGAAGGAGATTGGACCGCTGTTGGAGGCTAGGTGGGGCCAAGACGATATTTATTAGAAATCAATTCCGTAAATACGTTTTTACAGATCATGTTAGAATATAATAAAAAGAGAAAAAGGTCGATTTAAAACTCAAGTGGGCCACATTATAAAAAAAAGTGAGGATTGAATTCCACCGTTGAAACATTCGCTGGGTGGCAAAAGTTTTGTATCAGGATAATATTTTTATGTTTTCAGTTCATCCCGGTGGATACGAACGGTTTGGATGGAATACGAACATCAAGGTTGAAGGTTTCAACGGTAGGCATTTCCTCCCCACTTTTTCCGGTTGTGTGGCCCACTTTAGCTTTGCATCTGCCTAGTTTTTGTGTTATGTCCTAACGTTAGCTTTAAATCGGATGAACGGAGTGGATTTCTCAACAACAACATCACAGTGGGTCCCACCTATCTTCCCACCGCAGATCAATCCAACTGTCGGTTCGGAGCGCCTCAGACCGCCCGTATAAAAACCCCCAAACCACGTAGTTAAATCCGCAGATTTAACTGTTCGGAATAGAAATCGCTCCTGATCGGTTCCCGTCCGAAGGAGAATTTCCGTTGTCCAATTTTCTCTTCTTTTTCTCTCTCCTTCTCTGCGATTCCCAGAAAAACTTCGATTTTCTAGGGCGTCTGAAATTTCTGCTGTAATTGTTCTTCTGAAGGGCGATTATTTCCAGAAAGGCGTCGATTTGAAAGGAATTTGGAGAGTTTCCCCCCAATTTTAGACGGATTTTAGGGTTCTGGTATGAAGGTATGGGCCTAGGTAAGATAGATCTGTCGGATGATCGGGGTGGGGCCGGCGGTGATAAACGGCTGTCGTTTGTCGCGTCGTCCTCTGTGTTTTGCTCCATTTGCCTCGAGGCGGTGACGAATGATGGGGATAGATCGACGGCGAAGTTGCAATGTGGGCACGAGTTTCATCTTGGTGAGTAGAAATTGAATTTTTCATGTTATTGATTTTTTTTTTTCAACAAATGTTGGATTTTAGAGATTTATGATGTAGAATTCCAATCGAAGGTGTTTAAATTTGTAAAATTGGTATTGTTTGGCTGCTTGATGCATGGGTATTTACGTAATATTTGTGTTGGTTGGGGGTTATTCCATGTGTCATTGCGAAACAAGACTTCAATTTTGTAGAACTAGGAATATGTTTTGAATTTTGGGTAGATTTTATCTCAAAGATTTTTATTTTCCCGCCATGTGAAATCAATCAAAACTTTGTAGTTGACGGCAAGAGTGGTTGATATTTGTCAACTGGGTGGACTTGGTAAACCTTGAAAAATTCTGCCAATTGTGCAAGCATGATAATATTGGGCCGTTGTGATCTGGATTCACATGTAAAATCCATATTTTGATGTGGAGTGTTGATGAAGAGAAAAAAGGTATAGATCTCTCTCTACACACCACCTTATTTAGAGAGAAAAGAGGGACACCAAGAAACCCTGGTACTTGAAGACAATTTACGTCCCCCTAACAATGTAAAAAAGCTCCTGGTACTGTCCCCGAGATTTATCATAAAGTTTGTATCGGGTTTTAGTACTAGAATGGTGTCTATCAATGGTTTGCACTTCTAGGAAGATAGACTATTATCTTGAAATCTTGTTTAAAACACAAGAACTCAAACCTCTTAAACTCTTAGAATGAATAGAGAGGATTTATGTTATATATAGCCCTTAAGTGACTCTTTGTGAAATGTCATGTGTATTAAACATTCATAGCACATACATGGAACTTTGTTAATGTGGTGCATGCATCCATGTATCTTGATGATGGATGCATGTATGTGCTTTTATAAAGGGTGCATTAAACAACTTTGTGGTGGATACATGTATCCAATAAATACTTGTATGGCATTATTAATTAGAATGCAAAATACATGTATGGTCCCACTATAAATTTGCAACACGTATCCAACAATAGTTAGCTTTCCACTTACAATACAAATGTAGTGGCCACTAGTATAACACTCCGTAATGATCTTCCCGAACAAAGGAAGTCAAACCTTGAAGAATAGTGGTGATAGTAATTCTTCTAAATTCAAGCTTATGGATGGCCTAACTCACAATCGTAACTTGAATTTTCCGCTTGGCCCACTTGACTGGCCCTCCGTGATAAAAAAAAATGGAATTTCTTTTCCTTTCATATTCCCCAATATAATGGTAAATGGAACCATCATCTAGATAATATTCCCTCATGCATGGAATGGGCCTCTTGACCATCTCATTCCTGCTAGACACCAAGAAACCCAAAAACATTGCACTAAGGGTCTTAGAGACCCAACAATGTCAAATAAGTAGTGCCATACATCCTTGGGTATTTACAACGAATTAGATGGTTACACGATCCCTCATGCTCTCTACACATGATGCGAATATTGGGCATCACTATTTTCCTCTTCCTAAGATTGTAAATCATAAAGATTTTATTAGCTAAGGCAATTCGTGCAAACATATGTACTCTAGGTGGAGTTGAGATATGTCATACCTTGGCGAGAGGTAATATGGTTTCATTGCTAGCATATGCAATCTAATAAAAGAAAAGTAGGAGCTCTTCAAAGAAAGAGATGCCTACATAGCAACGCTCCTCATAGCTCTCCTAATTTTCTCTATCTCTCTCCTTTTTTTTTTTTTTTAGGAACCGTTTCTCTCTCTTAAGATGAGAGAATATCCACTTAAGAGTTCCGGTACTTCTATGGATTTCTCAAAGAAATGGTATTGTTAACTATGTATGCACATACGTCAATGCCCACATAATGTCTATACTCATATGGATTATTTAAAGAAATGATACAAGTTTGGATCAATGCCCACATAATGCTTGTCCTTGCTTGATTTTTAGGCCAGTGCATGTTAAGTGTAAGGCCACATATTAAATAGGTTGGATCTTACACAAAATTTCAACTCACACGTCTTGTGTACCTACGATTGAGCAATGGACAAGAAACTACCCTTAAAAGACCACTTTCAATTATAATTGTCACCATTTGAGATATCAGAATTCACCCGATACAACTTTCCTACAAGTCTACCATAGTCATGTTGGAGTTGTGCCCTGGAAAACCAATGTGGTACTTGTCCACGGATGACATGGATGCCATAGTCATGATCTTATCTATGGATCATGATGACCATGTGTTCGATCTGGACGGGTTGGCCATGGACATAGGGTCATTGGGGAGAGTTGTGGGCCATGGATCTCAATACTTTGTTGTGGTATGATCACCTAGTAGGTTGTAGGATAGGCCTATTGTTACGATCATCATTATGTGGGCATCCTGTGTGAGTTGGTTGATGGTGAGGACATCAGTGGTGTGCCTTTTAGAGTGTATCAGAGGAGGAGGAGTCGCCGACAGAGTACCAGAGCGGAGGAGTTGATGTGAATGGACGACGGGTCCATCGGACCCACTTTCTGACGCGCTACGAGTGCAGGAGCGGCGTGACCGCACCTCGACTATAGATCCATGGGTCGGATTTCACACCCTACGACACGAGCGTTCACCCCGACCATAGATTCATGGGTCGGATTTCACACCCTACCACATGAGTGTTTTAGTTTTGGACTTTTTTTTTGTTATTTTTTTTTTTTTTAAATTTCAGGGGCTTTATTATAACTTTCTTTATTTTTCGTCCTTGTGTTATTTTTCTTGTTTCCAGGAGCTTTAGTGCACTTTTACTTTTTCCATAGCTTATATATACGTTATGAGAAACCCTATTTTCGTTATTATTGAATGAATAAGAATTCGTCTATTTTCTTCCTCTTTATTCAAGAGATTAGGGTTTCAGGATTGGCTCTTGGGTGTTGAGGATTCCACATCGATTTCAGATTTCCTTTTTCTAAGATCTTCGAGGTGCAGGAAAAAGGTAAGAATCATCCTCATTTTTTTCTTTTGACGACAAAAGGACTTATACCTTCTTCATCTCGAACCCCTTATCCTTCACCCCTTTTGTTTCTCTTTGGATACCCCTTTCTAGTTCGAATGGAAAAGAATGATGGTTAGGTAGTAGAATCCGATCCAAGCTTATTCGTGGACTGACTTATGCTAGATCTGGGATATTCTCATATTTCGAGGTCCTCCATTTTTACTGTTTATGTGATCTTATGCTAAGGGGCATGATCCTGACGGAATAACCTCATCTTTGTATTGAGATTTATCTAATCGCTTTGATTGGAAACAGTTAGTTAATTGGTGTATTTATTTGAATATTCTTTAACCTGATTATACATGCATCTAGGGTTAGGTCATCACATGTCCCTGCATCAGTTGATGACGAGTAAGGATAGAAAGTCTCCACCATCGGGCATGGTGAGGAGCCAGTGTGCCCTACACCACAAGGACTATGAGTGTGTGATGGGAATGAGCTCCTAGTTTGGATATGGTGGGCAGTTACATTGGTGGATCGAGTTCCAGTCTCTAGATTGGGAGGCTCATCATGCCTGGACTAATTAGCTTGAGGATGTACTAGCTTTGATTAATCCTTAGACCCAAAGATGTGAGGAGTTCAAGGTCTTGATTACATGTGCTTTGGCTCACTTTAGGAGGTCAACATGTGGCCAACAAAAGTGGGTGTTGTTGTGTGCATACATCAAGGTTTGTTGAGGCTTGCATGATCAAATAAGGGAGCCACTAATTTTCTAGGAACTTCCTCTTATGGCATAGATCGTGGGGATTGGATGTTCATCAAGTGCTTTTTTTCGTTGGGCCTAACACTCAAAAGGTTTTAAAAATATTTTTAATGTTAAAATTTTATTTTAATGGCTAAAAAGGTTTTGATCATACTTGATGATGATTTAATGGTTTAGATATGGGGCGGTCCACCATTTTATTTGCTTGGGCATTGGATCATTGGTGGATGACCATGACTATGGAAGGATTAGATCAATTTGGGTACATGGATTAAGGTAAAGATTACATGATTCCAATGTAGTAGGGCATATGGAATATTGTAGGGTGGTAGAGTACAATAGTTGTGTTTCCTTGAAAAGCCTAACTCATATATCATTCCTATCCTAGAGGGAGAGGTGATGGTTCTCTCCTCCCTCCAGATCGCATGTGTAGAATGTGTGGGGGTCCACTTGCATGGATGGCTTTGTGCATCTCCTTTGGTCCTGCTCCAAGAGGTGATGTGTGGCTCTCATCCTCTCCAATATCTGTGATTGGGGATAAACTTTTTAGTTGAAGGAACGACATTGACAAAATCAACGGTTTCTCGGTGTTATTGATCAAGGTAATCCTAGCTATAGGATTTCTATATTTTCTTTTCTAGAAACTTGAGAATATCTAAATGGGGATCCTTAGATTGCAATTCTGAACTTTGAGAACTTCTGGTTTCTGCTGCGTTTCGAAAACCCTAACAAGTCACATGTCTCATCCTCACATAAAGAAGTGAAAGAAGGATCTGAAAAGGGTTAAGGCGCCAACTTTTGGTATTAAAAAAAAACTTGTGGTACCATCCATTATTGTCACTTTCTCTGCCATTTTTCAAGTGTCAAACAATATTGGAACAACACAAAATTCATTCTATTTGAAGGCCTCTTTAGTTAGCTTTTTAATGAATCTAAGCTCATGTGATCATGACATCCTGACATCAGCTGGCTGTGTTATGAGTGATTTGTGCAGGAACTATATGGTTGTGATGGGACTTGGGGTATTTCAGTCATTTCTTGATATTTTACTCAAAGAGATGGTTAGGAACACATGAAAGATATTTTGTGAATGGTTGAACGAAGAAGGTTCCTTTTCGAGGGAGATTCCTCTACACTTTGGATTAGTTGCTCAATACATTGTATTAATTTCCCAAATATTATCTTTGCACCTTGTTCTGTACTTACTTGGAAGTGCATTAGTCAACATTGAAGAGTGGTTTTCGTCTGAATTTTTGGAGTTCCTAAAACTTGCCAATCATGGTGTATGTTAACAAGTCCTTTTTGCTAGAGGTTATGCTGTGGGTTCGATGGCCAACTGATAGTGCAAGCATAGCATACTACAGATTTATATAATTTTTTTTTTTTTGATGGTCAACTGATTGTGCAAGCATAGAAGTTCTTTTTTTTTTTTTTGGAAAGGCAGATCTATATAAAATTCTTGATTTCTATTTGTAGAAAAATCTTAATTTCCATGTCTTGTGGCTTTACATCAGTTTTTGCTGTAGTAGCATTCTTTAGATTATCCTGTGTGTACTTGAAAATAGGGTTCTTTTAGTCATCTTTCCTGTAGTGAGCTCTTAGAACCCTTTTTTTTTTTTTTTGGTTCAGTGAGTTTACCTATTTAGAGTTATGTTATTGCTAGTACTTGTTTATTGAATTGGCTGCTTCTACTCTTGAGGTTCACACATTTTTCTAGTAAACTTTTCTGTAATGTTAAGACCTATCCCATTCACTTAGGAGAATTTTGTTATGTTTTTTTTTTTTTTTTTTCCCTTTCTTTCTTTTCTTTTCTTTTCTCATTGCAGTTCTGTTTTCCTTCTGTTTTGGGTTTTCATCAGATTATTCATATCACCATCTTTCCAAAAATAATTGCTTATTTGGATATGACTATTGTTTGGCTAAAAGAATCTCATAATTTCTACAGATTGTATTGGTTCAGCTTTCAATGCTAAGGGACAGATGCAGTGTCCCAATTGTCGAAAAGTTGAGAAAGGTCAATGGCTCTATGCAAATGGTTATCGGTCATTTCCAGAGTCTAGCATGGATGACTGGACACATGATGAGGACCTATATGACCTAAGTTACTCAGAAGTGGTAAGATGACAAGTGATTCTCAGTACTTGCTGTGACCTGTTTCACAATTGTTTTTTACTTTTATTTTTATTTTATTTTTTGCAATGGAGAATTGAGTCGTTGCTGGTCAGCATAGAATTTAGAAATTCAATTTTAGTTTCTCTGAATTCCTATTGGTACCCATGACGATTTGTGACATATGTTGATCTTATAATTTCATTTACATCTATAAAGGATTGAAGTGTAAGATATTAACGTATTACCTATTCTCGGCCTGCTATGTTGTACAGAGCTGCCTGAGTTTTTAGTTTGTATCATTGTTCACTGTTGATATTGTGCCTCCTGCTGTGGATGACCATGCAATGGAAACCCCCCCAGATTGGTAACCGTCCAATGTAAGCCTTTTAAGAGATAAAAGATAGAAACTGTTCACATTTAACCACAGAATGGTCAGATATTACAAAAGGTGGGATCTTTCAATCTGGTGCATTGGTCTTCCATGATGAGGCTGTCATATAAACAGTTTGGATCATTGAACCATGAACACTTGAAGAAACTAAGTACCTGTAATGTAATACTGTAAAACTGCTGAGCATTGCACAGTACCTCCTATCCATCCTATGTTACAATGGATATATTACATTACAATAAGTCATTATGTCTTCATCATCACCATCGTCATCTAAACCTTTTCCTAATTAATTGGCCGTCTACATGAATCTTGTTCCACCATTCCACTCTATCAAGGGCCATACCTTCGGTCAGACCACAGGCCATCAAGTCTTTTTTCTTACTAGCTACATCCGTGTCCTTTTGGTCTTCCCCTTACCCTTTTAGAGACTTCACAATAAGTATTTATTATCTATGAAAAAAATGCAGTGAATAGAAAAAACAGGTTATGTTGAAGTGCTATTTTAGCGATATCTTTGTATCTTCTGTTGTTTTGAACTAAATTATTTGCTAAATGTGGTACCCAAGCTGAACAAATAATATAAAAACCTTGCTTAATACCAAGCTGGTAGAATTTGTTTATCTTATGGAGATCTATTGTATAAAGCATCAATGGAGGTGTCGTGTCATTGATTTGGCCAAATAGTTTCAGTGGTTTTTTCTTATTTATGGAATGTGTTTATGATGCCACTTGAAACAATGGATCTACTTGTTAGGAAGTGCCAATCTTGCTATGCTGGATTTTGAGAATATTTTAGAGATGACTTTTTAAAAACAATATATTTGAGATCCACGAATCATGTAATAGACTAATAGGACGGGGTTGATCCTCTAGCTTAGTTGAAGTGTTCTCCATATGCGGCAACGACAAGGTCATAGGTCCAATCCCTTCTTTACCAACTGAAAAAATGTTGGAAAGAAGTGTGTTTGGAAAGTATCCTCTGTCCAGAGTATTCTTAATGGGATCAGTGCTTTATTGTTGGACTGGGCGAGGGTTAACCACAAATTTAGGGGCTTTTCGGGGGCTACGATCTTGCAAATTTGGGAAAAGTGCTCCTTTTTAATTGAGGAGAGTGTTTGTTTTGGTTCGGATCTGCTTTCATTCTCTATGTGGCTCAGATGTCGTATTTCATGTGGGCTGGACTGCTTGTAGTAGCAGTGCTTTTGCAGGCAGTGCTTTCTTTGGTTTGTCTGTTGTGTTGTATTTATGGTTTTAGATTTTCTGAATAAAGATCTTTTACCCATCGAAAAAAAAAAAAAAGAAAAAGAAAAAGAAAAAAGGTTTTATTATTCCAACCAGCTAAATTCTGTTATCTCTTAGTCTAATAAGGTGTGATGTGATTGGTGTACCTGGTGTAGGTTTAGGTGAATATCAACATTTTATATGTTTCATGTGCAAGTTGTGCATGCCTTCTTTCGTGTCTAGATATAAATGTTGGTTTCGATGCATCCAGACATATTGACGCAGCATAAAGCCGACTTGGAGCTGGCATTGAAATAGATTAAGAGAGATTGAGTGTCTTAATTTAGGACTCGACAACCTTCTACAATGAAGCAACGCAAGTAGTAGAAATTCACTAAGGCCCTGTCTGGGATCAAGGAAATGAGACTGGATTTGATAAATCTGTGAGCTTGTCAAATTCATGAATTTGCATTGGATTTGGATTTGACAAATCCCAAAATCCACATCCACTGTTTGGGAATGAAACTTCAAATATTTCGATTTGTGAACATTTATGGCAATGTCAAAGCATTTAATGCAATTGAATAACTTTTATTGCTTTTAAGCATGTCTCTCCTTGATTTGCAAAGTCTTTAATTTTTTGGGGGATTTGGATTTGCCCCAAATCCATGGATTTATGGGGGTGTGGATTTGGGAAATCCATGAGTTTGACAAATCCTCAACAAAAAACAAACAGGAGGCTTGAAATTCCTAGACTTAACAAATCCTTGCCCCAAATCCCTCACCCCAAAGAGCACCTAAAAAGAAGACTAAAGGACAGCTGAATGAAATTTTAATAAGTAGAAGATGAGTGATAGCTGCTAGGATTGGAAGAGAGGAGGAAGAAGAGAAAAGAAGAGACGAGAGAGAAGGAGAGAGAAAAGATAAGAGAGATGGTGTCAAGCATCACATCAGTAACTTTTGAAGGATCACACTTCACAATAGAACCCATCAGGGGTCAAGTATCATCAAAATAAGCACGCATGGTTCCATATGGTCTAGATTATATTGACTTCACATATTACTCTCCTCATTTATCTTAAAGATAATAGTGTAGCTTGTTTAATAAATTTCAAATTAAGAAGGAAACTAACTAAATAGGAAGAGAATATGCCTCATCGTCCTCATCATCCTCATCATAGCCTTATCCCAATTAATTTGGGTTGGCCACATGAATCCTGTTCCACTGATCTGTTCTATCAAGGGCATATACCTAACTGTGACCTAATGATGGCGATCAAAACTAAAAACTCTGTTAACTTCAAATTCAAAATGAAGAGTAGCACTTAATCGCATAATACTACTAACAAGGTGCCGCTTCCGCACCAAAGTACTTCAGAGTTGCACTCCCACTTCCTAGGTGTTTTATACGTGCTACGATTTTAAAGCAGATACTTCCTACTCCCATGCTTGAACATGCTGCTGCTTTGCTTCATGCTTCGTGCAACTATAGAGTAGCACATGAAACGTCCGTTTATCGTTTTCCAGATTCCAATAGTTAGAAAATCACCTTAAAGTTCTCCAACTTTATCCAGTCCAACACAAGAACATTACAGAAGCAAAGGAAGTAGGGAAGATGATAAAAGGGGATAGATTGTGTAGTCCCACCACACATCTGAACGATAGGAGTCTCATCAATAATTCTGTTGAAGAATCTCTTTCCCGGTGTCTCGACTCCTGTCTCAGGAAACTGTGATGGAAAATTTATTCATTAAAATTCACTAGCATACCTCAAAAACTCAATACATATGGCTCTCTAATGTAGCCATGACATGAGTCTTAATTAAACCCAACGAAGTTAAGGCTAAAAGCCCACTGGCCCATTAACAAAACATTCCTAAAGCATCTCCAAACTTGCAGTGGAAGAGGATAAAATAAAGAAACTGAAAGAAGTTAAAATTTCCTAAAACTCTATATATATGTACCGTTTGGGCTGGATACAGCATGGAACATGGAGGCCAAACGGTTTATGTAGAAAGGCTGAAAGTACAAAAAGGTTTGTGTATAGAATCCACAGATTGCAGGTGGTTGGACTTGGGGCCTCATAATCCAAATATTTGGTATTTAATGCCATTCAGTTGTCTCTGTGGGCCCCATAGCCCTATTGAATGGTGGACCATGTGCTGATCTTTCATCAGCCAGTAGCGAGGTCCATTGGACCTAGATTTTGCTATTGTTTTGAAAGATGGATCTAGATTTTGCTAATTGGATGTGGTCTGATCACCTACGGGGAAGACTGGTGGGATCACATTATATGTGGGACCCATGAAGAAAGTATTGTATCACGTTACTGTACTGATGCAACTCAGTACTTTTTTATCCAGTCTGCTGTTACCTTTTATCATATTCCTGTGGAGGGTACTACTTGGAAGATGTGTGATGCCAGGTCATTAACACAAACCATTACCATATGCTTCTTGGAAGCAATTGATAAAGGATCAAAATGCCATCCATGATGTAGAGAAGAATACTTATTCATTCCTGAAGGCTAGGAAGAGATTCATAATGAATCCAATTCTTGAGAAGATCTTGATGTCGATACATTTTGCATGTAGAAGAATAAGAGAAATCGACAGATGAACTGAAGGAAACTTGACTGATTTATATTGGGTGGATCCATGAATGTTTGTGAGATGGATAGCAGCCGGATTTACCAAGAAATTGCTGGATGGATCTGTTGATGGATCAATGACTTGAAGAGGAATGATTAATGCAGAGATCTACAGAATCAGATCAAATCGATAGATTAACTGACATATATAACAGTTGGATCGATTGATGAATCCACATTGGATCAACTGAGGAATCCATCCGTTTATACCAACTGATATGAAGAAGAATCAGAAAATGAATTTGATGGAAGGATCGGAAGTCAGATTGATGAAAATTCGATGGACAAATTGACAGGTAGACCACTGGAGTCAGTAAACATGTTGACTGATACAAGTGTGGATATGAAAATTGTGACCTGAAGATTGGAGCAAACAACTCAAGGACTGGAAAAAAGAGAAGATACAATGGAAGGTTTGGGTTCTTTGAAAGTGCAAGAGAAAATGAAGTGGTCTATCGTGGACTGCAGCAAGAGATGTGCTGAGGGATGCATAGGATTACATCACCAATGCTTGCCGTCGTTGAAGATGGCACAATGTGGAGGCGGATCATGGTGATGGGTTAGCACCATATATGAACTTGAGGATGAGTTCTTTCCAAACCGAGGGAGAATTGATGCATTCACGCCCCTCGATCATAACCATCTGCTACCTACTTAAGATTGATGGGCTCCACATGCGATTAGATCAGATTGTTGGGTCCCACAGGTGGTCCTGTCATATTGTGAACCCCATGCATTAGCACTGTTCACGCATGTATTGTTCAGACACTTTTCACATGTGCGCACAGTTCACACGTGCACACATTTCATGTGCGTGGACTGTTCATACATACACTGCATTGTTCATCTGTATGCACATATATCCTAGTATGATTAGCAAGCTAGTTTCCTTTGTTTCATGTTTAGTAGAAGTTCTCCTTTTCAATTAAGGAACTTGTTCAGCAAGCTAAAGACAATTGGTGTTATGGTTGGATTAGGAAAGTTATTAAAGAAAAGCCCTAAGTGGACCCCAAAGTTTTGGTAGCAATTTTACATTGCTACAATTGGTGTGGCCCATTAGAGTTTTTTATTTTTTGGCTCATATTTTGTATGTATGGTTCAAATGAGGGTTCTCACTTGATGGATGGAGTGGACTTACATATTCAATATGGTGGGCTGCATAGAACTTGCATAAATTCCATTGGGTTTTTGGGACAGAGGACCAAAATCCTTTGCGGCATGTGTTTTACGCGGCACACAAGTCTCTGTAGCCCACCATGTTGTATATATAAAATCCACTTTGTCCATTAGGTTCTATACTCAATGTTAGGTCCTAAGGCCAAAAATCAACTACGTCAACAACTTAGGCGGGCCACACTACATGTAACAAGGGAGATGGGATACCAACCATAGGTTTATTTCTAGGGCCACCTTGGCGTGTATCTTTCATCAAACCCTTTAATCCGGTGTCACTCACCATGATAAAGTGAAGGTACAAAGAGACTTTCAAGAAGGCTGCACCTCAAGAGCTTAGAATTTTTTGGAGCAATTTTACGTTGTTCCCATTGGCATGGCCTATCAATGTTCTATATCAGGCTAATCTTTCACATGTACGGTTCAAATAAGCATTCTCACTTGATGGATGGAGTGGATTCATATATACAGCATAAGGGGCCTCACAAAGATTGGATGTTCTTTGCTCTGTGTAAATAAGCTCATGTAGACAATTCTGGTAGAAGATAGTTTCCAGAGGATCAGAATCCTCTGCAACAGCTGCTTTACGCAGTGCAGTAAAACACCCAAGTCTGTGGAGCCCACAATGTTGAATATATAAAATCCAGTCTGTCCAACAAGTTGGGCCCAACAATCAGCTAGATAAACAACTCAGGTGGTCCACAGCACAGCACAGTGTGGAGATGGGATGCCAGCCATAGTTTTGTGTGTGGGTCGACCTTGTTGTGTATCTTTCATCAAGCCCGTTAATCAGGTGTAATTCACCATGAGGAAATGAAAATACAAATATAAGCTTAATCCAAAACTCAGGCGGGCCACAATGTGTGAAACTAAGAGGTTTTAGTGACTGTTTTACATTATTTCCATTGATGGGACCCACTAGAGTTTTCTATCAGGCTGATACTTTGTACTTGTGGTTCAATAAGCGTTCCCAACTGATGGACAGAGTGGATTTACACACACTATGGTCGGCTGCATACAAATTAAGTGTTTTACTTGCTGCCTAAAAATGGTGTTGAAGACGATCCTGGTCCCAAGAGAGTAGAGAGGGAGGGAGGATTTTGGTTCACACAATGATTTGTTAATATTGTGGGGTGTTAGGCTTCACATGCTGGTGGTGTGATGCCCTAGAAACGTTTGAAATCTCATTCAACAGCCATTTTCTTTTCTATAAAATTTTGCAAATTGCATGGAGAATTTTAGGTGATTTTTATTCACAAACTAGTATGTTGTTTCTTATTCCATTATCTTTGATTGTGGGATTGATTTCAGGTTCTGTACCACTTCACTGTGGATCTGAATATTGGGCAGAAGAATATTTAAAACTGCTGGTCTAGATTTTGCTATGTCTAGCATTTGGCTTGTGTTCTGTACAAATCCATGCTGTGTTTCTCCTTGATGGAGCTAGATGTTGTTAGTTTAGCTCCCAAAATTTCTTCAGCTTCAATATAAAAATGCTAATATGTTTTGATTTGGTTACTTATAAGCTTGTTCATATGAATAAGATGTTTTGCATCTGAAAAATAAAAAAAATGAAAAAATCTCACTTGTTTTAAGGATATAAAAGCAAGCTAGTGTTACCTGCCGCAATAAAATTCTGATGATTTGGTGTTGTGTGGCCTATAGAAATATGATTTTCTGTTCAGGATATCAACATTAGTGTTCTTATGTATCCTACGATAGAGCTGATAATATTGACTGATTTTATCAGTATCGCACCCTACTGGTACAAAACATGGGGGGAATGACAAATATTGGAAAATATCATGTTGCTGATATCTCACAATATTGAAAATAATTGACAACTCTCATTTATATTTTTCCTTTATTATAAATGCATTGTATCATTGATACATGAGATATCACATGCATGTGTCAGTGGATATCACATTTATTGATGACAACAACATAATTTGTGTGGAAATCAGGGAAAAAAATCTAGAATTCTTCGATCTTTAGGAAAATTTGTGGGCATATCTTCGTAGGGGTGTTTTAACAGCTCTGCATGAGTTGTTTGACATCAGAACTTGGGGAAAAATGCTACTCTTGAGTGGAATCTGACTGGAACTGAAAAGTGACAGAAAAAGCTTTATTTTTTTGGGGTACATATTAGCATGGATTCTAATATAGAATTTCATGCACTAACATGGATTTGAGGGGAAAAAAAGGGAAAAGAAAAGAAAAGAATTTGGAGGTGGAAAATGGAGGAAATTGGGGTAAATCTGAAATTCTTCATTTTATTACTTGTAATTGCATGTCATTTTAATGATGTGAACCATTTTGGATATAGTTGCATCACTTATGGCTGACGATACATAATTTTGCCCCTGAACAATAAAAAACTACTCAGTTTCTTCTTTTAAATCTTTTCGTTTGTGTGTAATCATTTATCTTTTAGTATCTCCTGAAGTTTCATTGAAAAATGCCACCATTTTCCCAATGTTTCCTAGCAATGGATTTCCTGGTATCTGCGACATAATCAATGATATTGATACATGTTTTTGTATTCTAGAGGTGTGATACATGTAACCAATGTTTTAAATAGCTTACTCTTATGAAGTGTGCTTGTGCTATGTAGCATAGCTTCCTTTTAATGGTTTGCAGCCCATGAAAATAGCTTAAATTGTGTGTAGCCTATGCTACATGCTAATTTGCATACACCACATGCTATATAACCTGCGCTCCACACTACGTAGCTTATATTAAGAATTACTTTTCAATGATATAACTTATATCTTTCAAAAATTTAAGTTATAGCATTAAATCAGTTATGTTGCCCTTTCTTTATCTTTATACTTAATCTTTACCCTACCTTTCCTATTATTTTAGGTTGTGTTTGGTTGCACCAAATATTACGAAATGATTTTTTCTTCTTATTATTATAGATCAATCTAATTTGGTGCAAAATATCACGAGGTTCATAATATTTGGTGCAACCAAGCACACCCTCAATTAAAAATCTAAAAGTAGCGTGTAGCTTACGCTACATGCTATGTAGCTTGTGCCTTACGCTTCAGAGTGGCGAATGCTAAGAAGCTACACGCTATTAACAATTTAAAACACTGCATTTAACTGTGATGATACATAAACCATTGGTCAACATCAATGGGTTTATTACATGGATATATTGCATTTTATATGAAATGGTTTGTTTTGCCGTTGACTGTTTCATCCAAGTCTAGTAGTCATGGATGGAAAGAAAAAAAGAAAAAAAGAACCCAAAAAACTAAACTTAATCAAAACTTGAGGTTGCTATTACACTAACCTGGGGTACCTCAACGCTCATTCTAGTTTTGCTTTGTTTCTGTTTTTGGGCTGCATCATGCTTTTGATGGTGGGTCTGCTGCAGCTGACCCTCTGACTTTACCCCTGAAGAGTGAAGTGTAATGCTTGGCTAATTTTTAAGTTGTGCTTGTTTGATCTATGTTGGATTTTTTGATGATAATCAATTAGTGGGAATCTTGTTCATGCATGGGAATATATAAGATTCTGTATCACTTGCAACATTCCTAATTTTCTTTTCATTTTTTTCTTGGTTTTGCAGCCATTTGATATTCATTGGTGCCCATTTGGTCTAACACGGTTGACATCATCGTTCGAGTGAGTGTGATTACCCATCCTTGGGATTTGGTTTTGTATTTTTGTTTTCTGTTAAATGCTGTGATTGGATGAACATGGGAATTGAACTGTGATGACTAAAAAAGGATTTGAATTGCGAACATTCAGTTCAGTGAATATGAAATGACAAATACTAGTGGTGCTTTCTGTATTCAGAAGTAGCCGTGTTGCCATTAAGTTTCTTTTAAATCCAACTTACGTAATGTAACTGCAATTTGGAGCCAAGACATGAACACTGAGGTAATTACAATTTGGTTGGTTCCACTTTTTTCGACTAAGTATCATAATTCAACTATCTAAATGCACTCTTAACTTACCAGGGCTTCATTTATTTGGAATGCTTTATATTTTCTTTTAGAATACAGTATGCTGGGTCTACTTGCATAGCATGGTTATGGAGTGTGTATATTGTTTTGTGGTACTTTAAAGTACCATACCTTAAGAAGATTTGATCATATCTTAGCTGATATCGTTAAGGTTATCTATTGTTATCATTTTGATTGTAATTGAAGCTCTGAAGAGGGCAGGAAATCATTAAGTCCTCTACTTGCTTTCCATCTCCAGTTCTCCACACATTCTCTACTTCTCTTTAATTTCTACATGGTATCAGATAAGGTTTGATCCAACCTTCTTTCTGTCTCGAGTTCCCTTCCTATGTTGTTTCTTTTTTCCTTCTCTTCTCCTTCTCTTGCTTGGAGAGTCTATCGTCACTCTCCTCCTTCAATCGAACCTATATGGGGACGAGGAATAAAATGATTCCCATCATCACCATAAGGGATTTTCAGATCTTGCAACAGACTGAATGAGCCTTTGAAGCCTGTTATTCTCTCTGGAAGAGGAATTGATCATCAGATCCATCATCTGTGATATCAGACCTTTTTCTAGAAAAACCCAGCAATCAGAAGGCGCATAGGCATTTTTTACCATTTCCGACAATCGTTGTGGTGTTTCCAGACAGATCCAGTGATCCCTGTGAATCCAGAGTTGTCTCTGGGTAGATTTGGCAACTCCAGAGGCATTGCCTGTGAGATCAGGGGGTGTTTCCAGCAAATCTGGTATTCCAGATATTTCCAATGTCATCTGATGCCTCTGTCAGCTCTGAACCCCCCTTCCGGCGAACCTAGAGGTGCTTTGATCTGTTTCCGACGAGCACAGAGGAGCTTGCAAGCAGATCTGACGACCTTGGAAGCATTCCCAGACATCCCTGACGTGGTCCGATTCCTTCATTAGTTTTGGACTTCATTTCCGGTGCCATCCGACACCTCCGTCAGTGTTGGACTTCACTTTCGGCAGCCCCAACCTTTCCAGGAATGTCGTCTGGCACATCTAGTAGAGTCAAAACCCTTTCTGGCAGGTCCAGACACTCCAAAGGGTAGTCTGACGCTCCTAAGCACACTGGATCCATCTTTGGTTCTATTGACTCGCATTCACCATTGTTGGATGTCCTTCAGCCGTTCTAGGTTTTATTTGATCAGCTTGTGCAATTCTTTCCATGTAGAGAGGGATTGTTATTGTTGTTGTTATTATTATTATTGTTATTGTTGTTATTATTATTTTGCAATGGGATTTTTTGGCAATGATCATAAAAGCCTGGTTTTCGACGGGACATGGTGATAATCTTGGACTATCAATCACTTTTTTCTAGCTTGACAGCACCAATTATTGAGAATGTTAGCAAGCCGTGCAAATGTATATCGGTGCTTGGAAGAAATTAGGGTACATTATCGGCACCAAGAAACAACCTAAATCTGATGATCCCACTTATGATGATTGGGAGAGAGAGAACTGGCTTGTCATGTCTTGGGGTCTTAGATTTGATTCAGCCAAACATTAGTAGAGTGCTGTACTTTCTTAAGATTGCAAAAAGATTTTTGGGATAATGTTGCAGAATGTACTAGCAGCATGAAGATTTAAGGCATTTATGCAAGCTTCACACTGAAGTTAATAAGAACCAATAAGGGTGATGGAACGGTTTTGCGAGCCTTAATCATTAGTGGGAAGAGTTAGACAACTATCAGTTCTCTTAGACCTCGAAGACATGAAGAAACAAATATGTCAATTAAGAATATTCAAGTTTCTTGCTAGCCTTAAATTGGACTTCGAACCTCAACACGTACAGATTCTTGGAAGAGAATGATCACTCTCCTTGGAATCTATTTATCATTATATCCGAGATGAGGCTTATCATCTGCAAGTGGCCTGTTCTTCCCGAGAGATCAGCCTTACAATAGACTCCAAATCCTTCAAGGATCCAGGTGGAGAAATACAGACAAAGATAAACTCTGGTGGACACACTGTGGCAAGGGTAGACACACTTGGGAACACTGTTGGATCTTGAACCCTAATCTTCAACCTAAAGAATTCTGGTCCAAACCTTGTGTCAAAATGCCTACCACTGAGGGGGAGCCAACTGCCATCAACGATGGTGGCACAAGGGATAAAGCAATCAGTGATCGTCAACAAGAAGTACCGGCCCTTCAAGCCTCTCTCCAACAATAACCCATGAGGTAATCAGGTACATCTGCATCTGCTAACCACGTCTCTCAGACCTCATGGATCATTGATTGAGGAGCGTCTGACCATATAACCCATGCGACAGAGGTTATCTTTAATCATTCTTCTAGTTCTAGCAATATTAGGCTTGCTGATGGGTCATCTTCCAAATTTCGTATGTTGTTCATGTTTCATCTTTTCTATCTAATTTGCTATCTTTAATTGCTTAACTATACAACTAAGTTGCAATATTATTTTTTATCCATCTTATTGTCATCCAGGATCTGGAAACAAAGAGAAAGATTAGTGTTGGTCGTGAAGATCGCCGTCCATATCTACTGCTTGCTTTAGGGAATCTCGCTTCTGCCCTTGTTTGTGTTTCCGATATTAGATAGATCGAGTAACTGTTTGGTATACTCAATTAGGTCGTTTACCTCTTTCATCTCTTTGTTTATTATTTCCTTGAAAATTTAATGAACTGATAGTTTTCCATGTGAGATATGTCAACTGTCCAAAACATTGTAGGACTTCCTTTCCTCCGAGCAATACAAAATATTTGCACCCTTTTCAGCTTATTCATTCTGATATGTAGGGACCAGTCCTGATTGTTTTTACATTTGGTGTCTAATATTTCCCGTCTTTCATTGATGATTATTCTCGCTATACATGGGTTTATCTTTTGAAAGTGGGGAGGAGGTCCTAAGTACGATAATAAAGGTGTTTTACAAAATGATCCTCACCCAATATGACCCTGAAATGAAATGTTTTTTATTTGACAATGCCCAGGAATATGTCATCGTGACCTATAAAAATCATGGAATTGAATTCCAATCATCAAGTCCATATAACACCCTAACAGAATGGTGTCACTAAATGTAAAAATCATCAACTGTTGGAGGTTACTTATTCCTTATTACTTGGCATGTTAGGTTGAAGTCATTCTCATGGCTGCCTATGTTTATCAACATGGCCCCCACTGTTGTACGTAATGATAAATATCTATTGCAAGTTTTGAAACTAGATATTTCTATGTTTGTTCTTGATCTAGAATGTGTCACAAATACGTTCCTAGCATGGTTGGGCCAAAAGAAGGTGGATCGTAAACTGACAGTAACTTTTGATCTGGGTATCGTTACGGGGTGCACAACCTATCAATCTTTACCGAAACGGGTCATCTGAGGTGAACTGACCCACAAAGTGGGTCGCATCTGTCCGTTTGGTCAGAAAATGCGTGCTTTCAGCTCAAAAACAAATTTTTAGGAAAATATTACTCTTTTTAGTAATTCCGAAAATTGTAATATTTTCCTATTTTTAGAGTTTTAGATTTTCTTCCTTTTTAGAAATTACATGTAATTATGCTAAGACTCTTCTAGCAAAAGTTTATTTGGAATTTTCATTTTTAGAAATTAGGCTTTAGAAGAGTTTTAGTAGAATTAGGATTTTTATTAGAGTTAGAAATTTGCTAGTTTTGGTAATTATGATTTTTTTTTTCTCTATATTAATGGTGTAACAGGTACATAGATATTAGACATTCATCAATCAATTTTGAATTTTATAGAATTTATTTTCTATTTTTCTTGTTCTTTTGCTCGTGGATTCGAGAAGTCTCTGTGAGAAGTCTAGAGAAGTTTTGTGGATTCGGAACAGTTATCCCCTTGGGGAAGACGGTGCTCAACCTCATGTCATTTCTGCGTCAGTTTGGTATCAGAGCGAGGACTCCCATTGGGCCGATGGAAAACAACGAAGGTATAGACCAAAATCCCGTGGACGATGATTCAAGGATTCGTTATTTTTCGGAAAAAAAAATGGAAACTTCCCAGCAAGGGTTGCAGGCTTCCATCGATCGCTTGATGGAGGCCACAGAGCAGTTTTGTGTTCATGTTGGTAATCCGTCCCCAGTAGGCACTAGAACTCCTAATCGCACTAATCGCATGATGGTTCTGGCAGTGAACCACAAGATCACTCTTGAGAAGGTGGGATCTAGCGACATGATTCCACAACATCCCATACGCGGCATTGATCAGATAGATCGAACGGATCAAGAATTCAAGATGAAAGTCAATCTTCTTAGTTTCAATGGCAAACTCTACTTCAAGGACTTCCTTGATTGGTTGCTTAAAGTCGAACGTTTATTCGACTACATGCACATCGTGGAAGAGAAGAAAGTTAAACTTGTGGCCTGCAAGTTGACGGGCAGAGCTTCAGCTTGGTGGGAACAACTTCAACTTGAGCGGACGAGATAGATGAGGGCACCAATCCGCACGTGGTTGTGGATGAAGCAGTTGTTGCACATGCGATTCCTTCCTAGAGATTACGATCAAGTATTATTCCAACAAAACCAAAATTATTGGCAAGATAACCGATTAGTAACGAAATATGCAGACAAATTCCATTATTTGTCGGCGAGGGTTGACCGCGTCGAAACGGAGTTGCAACAGGCTACAGGATTCATCGGTGGCAAACATATGGCTCCTGTGGGAACGAAGAACCAACCCAAGACTTCTAAAGTGGAGGGACAATCTCTCATAACTGAACAGTCTTTTGTTAAACAATCTAAGGAAACGGGAGATATATATGCATTAGTTGAAAAGAAAAAATATGTGGAGCCTGTGAACATCCCAGAGGATTTGGAACCAATGTTGCAGAAGTTCAAGGCGGTTGTGCTTAATAAATTCTCTAATAAATTGCCTCCCATACGAGATATACAAAACCATATTGATCCCGTCTCATGGGCAAGTTTGCCTAATTGCCCACATTATCAGAAAGAATGTGAGATCTCGAAGGCAGAAGTGAAGGAACTGATTGATATTAGTCAAGTCAAGGAAAACATGAGTACATGTATTGTGTCAGCTCAAGAACCTAATGCCAAGTACAAGAAAATGACTAATAAACATTGACATTAGAAGTTATCTCAGAATCATGAGCCAAGTCCCTTGAGTAATTCGAGGACGAGTTTTTTCAAGTGGAGGGGTTTGATGCAGAACGTGTCACAAATACGTTCCTAGCATGATTGGGCCAAAAGAAGGTGGACTGTAACTTTTGATCCAGGTATCGTTACGGGGCGCACAACCTATCAATCTTTATTGAAATTTAGCTCAAAAACGAATTTTTAGGAAAATATTACTATTTTTAGTAATTCCGAAAATTTTAATATTTTTCTATTTTTAGAGTTTTAGATTTTCCTCCTTTTTAGAAATTACTTGTAATTATGCTAATACTCTTATAGCAAAAGTTTATTTGGAATTTTTATTTTTAGAAATTAGGCTTTAGAAGAGTTTTAGTAGAATTATGATTTTTATTAGAGTTAGAAATTTGCTATTTTTGGTAATTAACGAATTTCGGGTTTTTTTTTTCCTATATTAATGGTGTAACAGGTACATAGATATTAGACATTCATCAATCAATTTTGAATTTTATAGAATTTATTTTCTATTTTTCTTTTCTTTAGCTCGTGGATTCGAGAAGTATCTGTGAGGAGTCCAGAGAAGTTCCATGGATTCGGAACAGTTGTTCCCTTGAGGAAGACGGTGCTCGACCTCACGTCCTTCCCTGCGTCAGTTCTTTTCCTCAAAAGTGTTTGGCTGTGCTTGCTTGTTCGCTTACTTGGGCCATCACGATCTGAACTTGGACCTCAACCCATTGAGTGTGTTTTTCTGGTGTATTCTACCTCTCATAAGGGTTTCAAGTGTTACTGTCCTACAAATCAGAAAAGATATGTTTCAAATGATGTTACACACACACACACAAATGACCCACCCATGAGGAGGTTCCTACTTGTGCTCCTGGAAAGGAATTATTCTTATCCTGACAAAAATGTGCTGGTCTTCTTGGCCTTCTTAGTGCTTGTCCAGCTGATACACCTATGGAGCCCAATCACAAATTACATGACTGACAGTTGGAGGGAATTTATAATCTAGGCATGTATCACCTTCTTGTGGTCATTCCATTTATCTTTGTATTACTTGTCGCGACATCACTTAGGCAGCTGGGATTGTGACTCAATTTATCCAAAACCTTGTCGTCATTGTCCAAAAACATTGTTTGACACTTATGACATACATGCATTAGCTTGAGCGGGTACAACGTACTTGGTGTACCTGCTCAGCATGGTTAAGGAGTGTGTATATTGTTGTGTGGTACTATAAAGTACCATACCTTAAGAAGATTTGATTGTGTCTTAGCTGATATCTTTAGGCTTATCTAATGTAACCATTTTGATTATAAACAAAGTATTAGGAAAGATAATTTTCCAAAAAAAAAAAGTATTAGGAAAGATTTAATTCAGGATAATCTCCTTCCATGCTTGCTAAGATTTGATTTTTTTCCTCATTGTATTTGATTTTTTACTTTTTTTGGGTCATTCCCTCTGTATTTATACACCACAATATACTGAATAGAAACATATGAAGATTTTCTCATCAACAATTTTTTCGTGGGTATCAAGCATCTGATCCGGAGCTACCTCAACAAGTACTCTACCCTCTCTTTCCATCTAAACACATTCTCTTCTTCTATTTAATTTCTACAGTTTCCAAGTGAACATACATGTTTAAACCATTCTTAAGAAATGAAAAAAAGAAAAAAGAGAAAAAGAAAAATAAAAAAGTGAAAAGGTCTGTGGGTTTTGATTCTCTTCTTCAAGGCCACTAGGAAAAGTACTAGTAAAGATCACATAGGACAGCTTTGTAGTTCTGCTTTTTGTTTCACAAACAGTGTACTTTTGGCAGTTAGTAACTGTCCAGACTTATGATCTTCGTGTGTAGAAGGCCCTATCCCAAATTAAAATTCAAATTCTGAAAGTTATCCATTCAGTTGTCACAAGTGCTGGTTGTTCAGAAGTATAGCCAGGAGTAGTATGATATGTTACAGTAGAGCTGATTGATATGCTGAGTGAGTATGAGAACCAGACACATCAGTAACCCATCATTCATGTAGCACACATGTAACTAAATCCAAACCGTTATTTGATACACTACTTAAGTACGAGAACCATACACATACACTCAACCATTATACATGTGGCATACATGTAACTAAATCCAAACTGCCCAAACAGTGGACCCACTGTAGGTGGGGCATCTCCAAAAGCAGATCAATTAGATAACCATGAGTCCATGACTTTTGATTAGTGATCACTTGTCTATTGAATTCAGGTCACCGACTCTTTTTTGTTAACTGTCCATTAGATGTCTATCAATCAGCCAGTTAAGTTCATGCACTCAATGTAATTTTGGTCATGATCCATCTATATGGGTCCCAATATTTGGATACATCAATTTGATGTCTATGTAACGCGAAACATTTGAAGCGGTGTATAGCATGTCATAGCTAGAAGTATCACAATAAGTAAAAATAGAGAGATTTAATATGCTGCTCGAGTATGAGAATCGCACACATGCACTTAAACCATCATACATGTGGGATACTTGTAACTAAATCCAAATATATTACATATAAAGGATAGAGAGTTATTTGATATGCTGCTTGACTATGAAAACCGTACACATGCATTCAACCATCGAGCACATGGCATGCATTTAGCAAAATCCAAACCATTATTTGATATGCTTCTTGAGTACCAGAACCAAGCAAATGAAATATGTGTAACTGAATCCAAACCACCCAAAAGTGGAACTCAGTGTAAGTGGGTGCATCTCCGAAGTTGGAGTTGATTTGATGTGCTGCTTGACTAAGGCATAAGTGGAACTAGTGTTCGAAATATCGGTATCGCGTTACGTATTGCACCCTTGGGATACTGATACGTATCGGTTATCGCATGAGATATATCGGTTGTATCGCGTAATGTATCGCTGATGTTGGAAACATGGGGAAACATTGGAAATTGGTCGAATTTTTCAATGAAATTTCAGTGATCGTTAAAAAAGACATCAATACACACTTACAAATCTAAATATTACAAAAAAACGAGTGCACATAATAGGTTTTCTTTGTATGGGGTCCTAATCTATATGTTGTCTAATTGAATTGATGCAAGTATATTCAAAGTTTATTCATATAATTTATAAATGTAAGAAGACGTGTGGAAACACAAGCAATACATTCAAAAGCAAAAGAAGAATCACTAAATCAGGTTACATACATGTTTGATTTTATGTTTGGACACAGAGATTGCAATCGATTTGCGAGAAATTGGGAAAATTTTATTTTTTTTTTCAATTTTTCGCAACTAGGTCCTTTTCCAAATTTCAAAATCGAAGCTCCCAATTCATGATTTTTGATGTAAAACATGAAAAATAACGGATTTGTAACAATTTGACACCGATTTAACATGATTTACAGAAAAAAAGGATCAAAATAAAAAATGCTCACTGGATCGAACATGTGGGATATATCCCACTACTAGTGCATTTCGTATCGCACAGGTGGATACAAGAAATATCGTGGGATATATCGGCCGATATTTAAAACACTGGGTGGAACTCACTGTAGGTGGGTTCATATCTACAAAGTCAGATTTGATTAGATGATCATTACTTTTGATTTATGGTAATTTTGTTTGTTGAATTTGAAACATGGGCCATTTTTCTCTTAACCATATATCAGTGTTTTAAATCGGCTTACACCACACAGCGTGTAGCTTACACTACTTAGTCTAGCGGTAGCCTTCGCGCTATGTAACTCATGAAAATGGCTTAATCATGTGGTGCACAGTATGCACTATGTAGCATATGCTACACGTTATGTGGTGTGCGCTACCCACTCTAGTCTACTCTAAACGCTTTGTAGTGTCCGCTATATGTTACTTTCCACTAAAACAGTAAAATCAATTAATTTTTCAATGATGTGTTATATTTTGCCATTTTCACTAATCTTAGTTAATGGTTTCAATGATTTTAGTGAAATGATATGAGCAACAATATTAAATCAGTTACATTGCTATTTCTTTTTATTTTAATATTTGCTCCTTGCACTATTTTCCTACTATTTTTATTAAAAATTCAGAAGTAGTGTTACGCTACATGTACGTAGCTTGTGCTTCACGCTTTAGAGGGGCAAAGCTAAACTACCTGCTATTTACTATTTAAAACGCTGCTGTGTATTAGGTGTCCATCAATCAGCCAGTCAGGATCATACATGCAATGCAATTTTGTGTTATGGCCCATCTATATGAGCCCAAGATTTGGATGTGTTAATTTGATGTGCATATATGCTCCATGTTCAATTGTTTTGCGCATCTACAAATCATTAGGGAGGGAGGGAATGCTATACCCCAAGCATTTATGGAGAACCTGAGCATTTAAGGTAGTATAGTACATATGCATAGCATAGCTAGAAGTAGCATGATGCATCAACAGTTGAGTTATTGGTATGCCGTTTGAGTACAAGAGCTAAACGCATACACTCAACCATCGTGCGTGTGGCATATGTGTGACTAAATTCAAGCAGTTGTTTGATATGCTGCTTGAGTACGAGTCCATACACATGCCGGTAATCATTTTACGAATTGCATACATGTAACTAAATCCAAACCGCCCAAACAGTAGAACTCACTGTAGGTGGGGCATGTCCAAAATCAGGTTGATTTGATGATCATGAATTTTTAATTAATGGTCATGTATTTGAATTTGGACCACTGACTATTGTTCGTTTAACCATCCAGTAGATATCCATCAATCTGCCAGTTAGGATCATACACTCAATTAAAAGTTATGGAAAATGACCCGACCATTTGGGGCCCAAGATTTGGATGGATTAATTTGATGTGCTTGCATCTCCCTTGTACAATTTTTTTTTTTTTTTTTTTTCCCACACATTGTGCATGTTTTTGTGTCTGTGTGTTCATGTGTATGAAGGTGTGGACGTGCATGTGTGATGCATTATGGTATGAGTCTTTCAAACTGTACTCTTGTAGAAAAAGAATGCCAGGCGTGAAAAGTTACATGTTTGGAAGTTGTGGTTTGTGCTAGTTTGCATTTTAAATTTAGAATGTTGAATTGCACGGAGTAGTTTTGTCATTTAAAATATGAAAAAATTATTTTTGACTTTTCACGGTAGAATAGATTATGGTTTTGGTCTAGATAGATATAGCACTGCCAGGCACCCATGCCTGTTCAAAAAATTCTAGACGTTTGATATTTCAGTCTGCACCATTTCATGCTCAGTAGAAGTGCTGATTGTTTGCATTAAGTATTATTATTATTACTACTTTTTTGCACCTTATGGTCGACTGACATTTCTATCTTTAAATTCTTTCAGGGATGGGGAATCACCACCAAATCCTTGTAAGTAATTCATTTTTCTGATTTTCCATTTCAGCACTTTTGTTGGAGGGCTTCCAATTGACATCACAGATTTTCTGTAAACAGATAATGATCTATTAGGACATCATGCCATCTTTGCCGAACATATAGCAGCTTCGTCGGCTGCCGCTCATTCGTGCCCATATGTTTCTTACTTCCAATCGATTCAACCGCTGTCCTCTGCAAATTCTTCTGAAAGTGTTGATGGCCCTTCTTTCCATCACCCCTGGAGTGGCCTCTCTGGGCCCAGTGACATCCCGAATTCACATGCTTTTCCTGCCACCGATTTCCATTATCACAATTGGGAGCACCATTCTTCTCCATTTCCTCCAACTAGCAGCCGTACCGATGGTGCCGATCATTCTTCTTCTTCTGCAGTGCTGAGATCCACAAGGCCTGATTTGGATGGTCTGCCAAGAGCAGGCCCTTTTGTGCCTCCGTTTCTTCATGGGTAGGTGTTTGATATGTTTACCAGATAGAGAAATGTGATGGCTACTCAGGACTCCCCAGACACATGCCAATGAGCATTCTAGATCCAGGTTATTTATCAGGTGTGCTTGTCTATTTGACTGTTGGCCCCAAAATCAGGCTGGCCTGGTCATAGGTGGGCCACACTTGTACAAAGAAAACGACAGGGAGTTGAGCAATTGTCTATTTTCAAAATATAGCCCCACTTCATGATTGGATCAGCCACAAACACAGGCACTTTGGCGCTCTCAGCTGTTTTACTGCCTTGATCTTGGACATGTCAAATTGGCTCACATGGGGAGGGATCAAAGATCCTAATCTCATGAGTAGCCATGGCAGGGTTCTGGTCGATGTGATTCTTTTTCTTAAGAGGAATCATCCAATAATGTAGATAGCACAATAAGTTATAGCGTCTGGCACTCTGGCTAAACTGGGACTGCATGCTGTGTATGCCATCCAAGCAGGCCATCATATTCGCACCGTGTGGAACACTAGGTGATGGGCACCCACCATAGAGAACTGTCGGTAGCAAAGTGGGGTCAATGTGATGTGCGCGCGCCATCCCATCCAACCCATGCATCAGGTGTGCCCCACTAGGCCCCCTCAAATGAAGGCACAACACATCAATTCATAGGTTTTTGGGTGGTTCTCCACTGGTTTGGCCCACTTGATGATTGGATTGGCCTGATTTTCAAGAATGTGGGGAGCACCTAATGGACTGTTTGGGAGACATACACAGCACACAGCACATGGGTTCCGCTTTTGCTCAACTGCATATGGTTGTGCCACTGCTACTGGATCCTTGGATGTTTTTCTTAATAAATATCAAAGCACAACAAACAGTCGTCCCTCGACTTTCATATTTAAGGTTCAAAACCATCGCCACGCACAGTTGTTGCTTGCTTTCGCATGTGCTGATTTACCAGTCCAGTTGCACCTCACTGATTCTTCTGATTGCATGTTTCCAGATCTGCTTCAAGAGCCGGTGGCTCAGTCATCTCCTCAATGGTCCCTCCACCCTATCTCGGCAACTCGCGGCCTCCTGCCCGCGTTCACAGTTTCCATTCATATCATCAACAACCCAATTTGTCAGGTGTGCGGGGGCCTATTTTCTCTGGTGGGAGAAGATCTGGAGGCCCAAGGGGCTTGGCTCCTGCAGGGCCAGCACCCTCGTCCTCCTCTGATCAGGCCGGTCTCTACTTCTTCCCTTCTTCCGGATCATCTGTTCCGAATCTACAAGAGGCAGACAACCACTTCTACGCTTGGGAAAGAGACCGTTTTGCACCATACCCGTTAGTCCCCGTAGACAGAGAGTCGAGTTTGTGGGGTCCATTCCATCAGGCCACCACCGGTGGATCAGATTCAATCAACAGGACGGGCTTCCGGCACAGGCATGGCTCTGAGAGGCCATTGTCGCATGGGCAGATGGAGAACTCTTCTTACCAGCATGACCTCCCACGGACACATCCATTCATCTGAGGAGTTGCAGGGATTGAAACACAATCGAACATATGGAAATGTTGTATGCTCCAGAGCATGTAAATACTGATGACTCTATCATCCCACTCAGGTGATCCCGATAAACTGGAACGATCTTTTGGTGGTCACATGGCCCATTTGGTGCCTCTGGCTTTTTCCTCTAATTTCCCTCCTCGAGGAACAAAATACAATTCCCCTTTGGAATTGGAAAGAACAAAACTGGAAACAAATGATAAAAGGGGGAATGAAGCCCTGGCAGTTCTGGTGTTTGTTTGCTCTTTTGGAGCCTGACAATCTGATGCAATTCGATTGCTAGTTCCATCTTTGCTTTATGCTTTTTCCATCGCCTTTCTTTTCCTCTTCCTCCTCCTTCGTAGTCTTTAATGCAGTGTTTTAAATAGTGGTAGTGTGGCCTCTGTAGCATGTAGTGTAAATAACGTAGCGTGAGACAGGCTACACGATACTTCTATTTTTAATTTAAAGAAGAAAGAAAATTTTATTCAAAGCCAATCCACATATATAAACTAAGTCGTAATCAAACGACTTTAATTAATGTCTAATTGAAAGCACAAGTCACAAGTATGAAAAGAAATAAAAATTTCATCGGTTATACTAAGTGCAATACAAGTGTCACCTTCGTCAACATTAGATATGTTGTAGTATATGCTATGTACGTTACATTATATGTAGCTGGAATGTAAGCTACGATCTCTACAAGGGATTTACACTATTTAGTAAGCTACGAAGTGCTATGGCTATGCCTGTGCTATGCTACAGCTACGCCGCGAGCAATATTTGAAACACTGACTTAAAGTTTAAGAAATGAGAAAAAGAACATCTTTGGCCTTAGGAAGAAATGATCTAGTGGACTGGATGGGAAACTTCCGAAGTAGAAATGAGAAAAAGAACATCTTTGGTCTTAGGAAGAAATGATCTAGTGGACTGTGTATGGGAAACTTCCGAAGTGCAGGCTCGCATAATGTAGGCTATTAAAACCGAGCTTCTCCAGTTGCTACGGCAGCAACTTGAATCGATGAGCATGCATCTAGTTGTAAGAAAGCCCACTTTCACAGGTACAAGAGATGAAGGAGAATAAACATCTGTGTGTGTGTGTGTGTTTCCAGGTTATTTTAGTGCATGGTCCAAAATATGAACCAGATATAAATCTCGGGTGAAATTGAGAGAATTTCACCTGTGTTTTTCCAGCTTATTCTTTCATTCCCTTTTTATAGAGAATCCAAGGCAAAGTGAAATTGAGAGGATTTTATTTGTATAAGAGCATGATATGTTTACACTATATCGAAATAGAATCAAAGTGAGATTACCTTGGGTAACTCTTGAAACGAACCCTACAAACATGCCGAGGTAATAACGAACCAAACCAGTCCTTCGATTTATTTGTGGCCATTGAGGAGTTACTGAAGCTGAGGTTTCATGTACGGTTTTGGAATAGCGATGGGGTGGGGATCGTTCGATGTAGTTGAAATAACTGAATTTTGGGTTGTTCGGTCAAGTAATGGAAACTCAATAGAATTCATAACTGTCTCAACGGAATCTTTTCTTTATTTTTGATTTTGATTATCTGAATATTCAGGAGTTAAGACCATTCCAATGCTCCTTTTAGCAAGATTGAATTCCCACCATTAAAAGCTGCTTACGAGCTCAAAAAAGTTTTGGATCAAGTTGTTATTTATCCCTTCATCCGTATCTGTGACCTTATCAACAGATTGTATGGTAAATAAACATTACGGTGGACCCCGGGAAGTTTTTAATGGTGGGCGTGGGCGTTCGTTCGATGACCACTGTTTCGTCTGGTGTGGTCCACCTGAGATTTTTATCTGCTTCATTTTTAAGACCATACACAAAAATAAGCAGGAAAAGTGGATGTATGGCGTGGATATACAATGCAAACATCAAGGTGGCCCACTGTCAGGGTGGTATCCACCTGGCCGGATTGGGAGTTGCAGCTAATCCACGTTCAAAATATAAGCCATCTATCCTGTTTATGGGTATAGCTCTACCATATCTGGGTTCCTCTATTTCTACCATATCGTTTACCCTCTTTTCCATAGTAATAAAACAAAATATATATATAAAAAAAAACAAAGAAAAAAGAAAAAGAAAAAAGAAAAAATCTAAAGCTTCCCAAGTCATTGGACGCGGATTGGCTGGTGACACGACACCAGCTAGCTAGCTTTGCCATGATGTATGTGCTTTATCCATGCCGTACATCCACTTTGTCATCTCATTTTAGGACATGAGCCTGAAAATGAGGCAGATCTAAAGGTCAGGTGAACTACACCACATCAAACAGTGGGTACAATAATCTACACCGTTGAAACCTTCCTAAGGCCCTAGTTATGTTTAAAGTTCAATCCTCTTTGTTTCCTATGGCGTGGTCCACTTGAGCTTTGGATTTTTCTCATTTTTTAGCGTATGTCCTAAAATGAGCTGGAAAAATGAATGGACGGCAGCGTGGATAAAACACATACATTATGGTGGGGGCCATGGAGTTTTGAGAAGCTAGCGGCTGGTGTTGAGGTCATCAGCCAAACGGCATCCCAAGTCATTTAACACGTGGACCCCACTCTTAACATGCATTGGCCTGGCCTAAAAATAAGCAACGGTTGATATCATGGTACATGAATCAGACAAGTATATCATGTTGAGGTATGTGTCTACATCATCATAATACTATTCTTTAAAATAGTCCATTGAAGCGTCCAAACTCATTGGTTACTCAACACCTTTTTGATATTTAAAGAAGAGTGGCTCTTTGGATAGCAAAGCTGTTTTGGTAGAGAGTTATTATCTATGGTAAAATCAGTCCGGAATACCCTGGAGACAGCGGTGTACCTTGTAGCGAATGTCAACGATTCCGGTCTGTTTATCTCTAGCTCATTACCTTCACCTATCCAAAGATATAGAATAGTACTTAATTTTATTTTTTTATTTTTTTCGTTTTGATGAATGATTGCTAAAAAAGAATAAAATATAAAAAAATTAAAAGAGAAGTGAGAAGATAAAAAAAGAGCTGTGGCAGAGTTGATCGAGTGCCTTTAATCTAGTGTAGAAAATCCCTGTTTCAGTTCAATGGGTGTCTCTTTCGGTTCGATCTAATCAGGGATAGATTCTTGATTTGCATGCTGTCTACTTTTACATGTTTTCGATTTAACGATAGATGTGAGTTGGTTCCTTTCGATTCAATTGAAGGTCTCATTGGTCCAATCAACAAAACAAGCAAATATGGGTTTTATTTCCTAATCTTGTATGTGAGTGTACAAATACCTTTCTAATTACGATTAAGGTTTGTAGAAACTAGAGATTCGTCTGTAAAGATGAGGGTTTTGGAGTCTATTACGAATTCTTGTAACACTTCTGATTATAGTTGTTTCATCTATTGTAATATTCTTTTGATTATAGTGAATTGATCATCGCTTTGTGCTGTAGTTTTTTCCTTCAAAGGTTTTTTCATGTTAAATCTTGTGTGTTTTTTTGTATTTGCTTAGATTTTTCGTTCTCCATTGCTGGTTTAATTCGATTTAGGGTTGTTTTTGCACCCAACAAGTGGTATAAGAGATTATTGATCCCAACAAGTTGTATCAAAGCTTAGGATTGGGGTCTTAGTTTGAATATGGAAACATGGCATTGATGAGATCAGATGTGAAATTTGAGACAAAAATTCACAGGTAAAAATAATTTTGAATTATGGAGATTGGAGATGAAAACCTGTCTAGTTTAATAAGGATTGCATCATGCACTCATTGGGAAAGCCCATTGTCTGAAATCTATGAAGGAAGAGGATTGTGATGAACTTGCTAAAAATGCAATTATCACAATTTAATTATACTTGGCTGATGAAGTCCTTTATAATGTCATCGATGATATGATTACCATGGGCTTATGGTCGAAGTTGGAGAGCATCTAAATAATGAAGTTGCTCACCAATCGTATATATTTGAAGAGACAATTTTATACTCTGAAGATGGCGGATGGATTGGATTTCTCTGAGCACATTAATATCTTAAAAAAATTGGTTTGCAAGTTCATTAGTATAGAGGTGAAGATCGATGAAGAAAACAAAACCCTTATTTTGTTGACATCTTTCCCAGAGTATTATGGGTATCTGGTTGATACTCTTTGCTATGGTAGGATACCTTGGACGTCGACATCGTTATCTCAACCCTTTAGTCGAAGCAATTGAGAAAGAAAAGTGGAGACAAATGTACTTTTACGGATGCATTGTTTGCTCGAAGAAGATCGTATGAGTGAGAGAAGGGAAAGTTGCGATCTAGATCCAAGTTGAAGTGCTAGAATTGTTAGAGGGTGGGACATATGAAGGACTATTAATATCCCAAAACCTAAAAGGAGGAGAAATTAAATGATTCGCTAAAGGAAACCAATTTAGTGAAATCTAATGAATGATTAGATGCTTGTAACATATTGTCAGTGTCAAAGGTTAATCACTTCTATTAGAAGTAGATTTTAGATACGGGAGCATCGTACCATATGTGTAATCATCGGAGTTGGTTCACCATACACAACGATTATGATGGTGGCCTGATTTTTATAGGCAATGATCATACCTATAAGATGGTTGTGATTGGTTCAGTTTCCATTAGGATGTTTAATGGGGTGGAGCATAGTCTTACTGATGTGAGACATCTTCTGAATTTAAATAAGAATTTGATTTCTCTATGAGCTTTATATACACTTGGGTGCAAATTCGCCGGTTATAAAGATGTCTTGAATGTTTCAAAAGGGGCTGCAAGCACATGGAACATAAGTATTTACAAATTGATCTAGAATACTATATCGGGTGGAGCTGCAACGTTTGTAGTGGAGTCCACGTTGATACGTTTGTGGCATGCTGGCCTAATTCACATGAGCGAGTGAGGTATGAAGGTACTTCTTACTTGCCATTTCATTCCTAGATTTAAAAGTTTTGATTTAAATTTATATGATCATTGCATATATGAGAAACAATCAATGTTACACTTTAAAATCGAGAAGCATTTTAGTAAACTATGTGCATTCGGATGCGTGGAGGCTGTCGCCTATTGTTTCTAGAGAAGAGTTGTCATTCTTTATTACATTTATTGACGATTTCTCTAGGAAAGTTTATGTTTACTTTTTGAAGCGTAAATATGATGTTTTCACCACTTTTAAGATTTGAAAGGCAATGATTGAAAATCAAATATGACTAAAAGTGAAAATCTGAGGATATATAACGACGAAGAATTTACTTCAAGGGAATTTAACGAATACTATAAGAATAAGAGGATAGTGAGGTACAACACAGTGAGGCATACACCAGATCAAAATAGTGTGACTGAACATAAGAATTAGACTCTTTTGGAAAAGGTTCGGAGTATGTTATGTAATTATGGGTTGAGCAATGAGCTATGGGCTGAGGTTGTCTTTACGGCTTGTTATTTGGTAAATCAATCTCCATCCATAACTATTCATGTTAAAATTCTAAAAGAAGTATAGAGTGGTCAAGTAGTTGATTACTTGGGCTTGCAGATATTTGATTGTGACGCTTACTCTCATGTATCATCAATTAAGAGAGATAAGCAAAGGGTTAAGAAGTATACTTTTGTCGGCTATGGTGATGGGGTAAAAGGTAACATATTGTATGACCGGGTTTCATAAGAAATCATATTTAGCTGGGACGTTAAGTTTGATGAAGGTTCTTTATTTCAGAAGGATGAGTACAAGGAAATGAAAAATTTGTTATTGATATTGAAACAGATAAATGTTAAACACTTAAATAACTCGAGTTGTAGATAAAAGTATGAGAAGAGGTGGAACAACCACCTATAAGGAGAAATCAATGAAGGGATCACATGTAACCGTTGAGATACATGGATGACTTAAACATTGCATTTGCACTCATTACATTCCTCTATTTTTCAAGAGACACTAGAAGACAGAGATGCAGAGAAGTGGATGACAGTGATGTATGATGAGATAGACTTTATACAAAAATGAAACGTGAGAGTTGGTTGAACTACTCGTTGGGCAGAAAGTTATCTGTTGCAAGTGAATTTACTAGAAGAAATTGAATATGTAAAATGCTAGAATGGTAGTGAAGGGTTATGCTCAGAAGGAGGTGTCGACTTTATTGAGATATTTAAGCAAGTGAGTGGTAAAGTAAGTATCTATCAAATTTGTATTGGCTTTGGCTGCCTAATACAATATGGAATTGGAACAGTTAGATGTGAAGTCTGTGTTTATATATGGGGAACTAGAAGAGCAGATCTATATAAAGCAACATGAAGGGTTTGAGGGGTAGGGAAATGAGAGTTCAATTAGCAGGTTAAAGAGGTTGTTGTACAGCTTGAAACAGTCGCTTGGGCAGTGGTACACGAAATTTGATTATCTCGTGTTGAGTCAACGGTTTATCAAAAGTGAATTCAATCATTGTGTCTATTTTAGAGCACTGAATAATAGTGAATTCATGATTCTGGTGTTGTATGTTAATGATATACTTATTGCTAGCCATAGCATGTCTGAAATCAACATATTGAAGGCTCGGTTATCCAGGACATTTGAGATGGTAGATCTGGGGGCTGCAAAGAAGATTCTCGACATCGATATACACAGAGACAGAAAAAGAAGCAGGTTATGGTTGTCTTAAGAGGAATATCTTAAGGAGGTCTTAGTCAAGTTTGGACTGAAAAAATGAAAAATCGGTTAGTACTCCCCACGGTGCTCACTTTCGACTTTCTTAGGAGTTATGTCTTATGTTAGATGAAAAAAATGGTATATAACTTGTGTGCCTTACTCGAACATGATTGCTAATCTTATGTATGTCATGGTTTATGTTAGATCAGATATTTCACATGCGGTTGGTGTTGTGAGCAGATATATGTTAAACCCTCGTAAACAATATCGAGGAGTGAAATGGTTACTTTGGTACATATGGGGTATAATAGAGTACGTCTTGCCTTTCAAAATTTTGAGGAGAAACTTGTAGGCAATGTGGATGCGGATCATGTATGGAATGTGGATAATAAAAGGTTGACTTCCGATTACTTGTTTGTGTTAGTGGGTTGAGCTATCGGTTGGATGTTGAAGCTTTAGTTTGTGGTTGCACTTTCCATAGCCGAAGCTGAATATATGATAGTGATGGAAGCATTCAAGGAAGTTGTTTGATTGAAAGAGATGATGAATGAGTTGGGGCTTCAACAGGAAGTCATGCCTGTGCATTGAGACATCGAGGGCGCAATCAATTTGTGAAGAACTCGGTGTATCACTCCCAGACTAAACACATTGATATCGTCATCACTTTATTCAGTAGATGCTAGAGGAATGAAATGTCACTCTTGAGAAGATTCACACCAACGATAATTCGACGGACATGCTTATGAAGGTTGTTCCTGTAGAGAAGTTCATGTTTTGCTCGACTTCTTTGGGCTTGGCAAAGAAGAAATAAAGAAAGAGTGTGCATGAAAAAGTAATGATGACATTACTTTAAAGATAATTAGAGATGGTGATAATAACTTGGAACAATGGAACTGGAGGATTAAAGCCATTGTGGAGATTATCGATCGAGTACTTTTAATCTGGAACAAAGAAGCCCTGTGTCGGTTCGACTGGTGTCTCTTTTGGTTTAACCATATTAGGGGTGAATTCTCGGCTTACATGCTGTCCACTTTTGCACGTCTTTGGTTCAGCTGGATGGAAGTGAATTAGTTCCTTTCGGTCTAATCAAAGGTCCCATCAATCCGACCAACGGGATGCACAAGTGCGGGTTTTATTTCCTTATCTTGTATGGGAGTATATAAATAGCATCCTAATTGCGATTAGGGTTTATAGAAATTAGAGTGTTCGTCTATAGAGACGAGGGTTTTAGAGCCTAGAACGAAATTTCAAGGGTTCTAAGGTAAAGTTAGGATTTCTATTGTAAGTTGTTCAATTGCTTTTAACCTTCTTTTGATTATAATAGATTGATTGTCGCTTTGTGCCATGATTTTTTCCCACAAGAGTTTTCTATGTTAAATCTCATGTGTTTTCTATGTTTGTTTGGATCTTTCGTTCTCTATTGCTTGTTTGATTTGATTTGATATTGCTTTTGCACTTAACAAATGATGGTATAAAAGATTATTAATTCCAACATACCAACCCTTAAGGACAAAGATTAGCTTTAGCATAATGACTTAGTTGCTAGCTTGACCACCTCCATGACACTAATCTCACAGTTTGCGGATGACACTAATAATAACAAAGCTAGATAAAGATGGCATTTGACATTTTAAAAATGTATATAATATGTTTCTTAAAGTCTTCGGTTTCCTAACCTTCTTGTATTAATAAGATTATAAGTTAGATTTTGGTATAATAAAAATTGAATATTAGGTTAAACATATGATATAACATAAAATAAATAAACGATTCCATGGTATCTTTTCTTCATCTGCTTCTTTTAAGGTTTTCTAGGAAGATTGGGAAAATTAATATTGTCATAAAGAACATTAAATCCATTTTTGAGGCAGCAAAGGAAGAGGACATTACGCTCTTCAATGTTCTGATTTCCTCCAAGGTTTTTCAAATATCACGAGCCAAACCAAACAATAGAATTATTGTTGAAATCCACAGTTTTTCGTATAGGCATTTTACTTTCTCTCTGTATAAAACCTCAATCAATAAAAAATCGTATCACATAAGTATCCCTATTGAAAGGAAAATATATCACTAATGAAATCTCCTCCTTTACCCCCAAAGAATGAGATTTCCCTTTGCTGCCCATCACCAATCTTGTCCGATTGCAGCGTGTCCCTTCACTTGAAGAATTAGATTGCTATCCTATTTAATAGTCTAGAAATACTTAAGGATTTAAAAAGGCTATTGAAATCAGGTAAGTTGACTCGTATCCCTCCACTGCTCCTTCCATCAATGACGAAAACTATCCTATCTTCAATTCAATGTTAACATTAATTAAGCACTGCTTGAGGGTGATTAATATGAGAATTCTTTAACTCAATATCTCCGCTGATTTAAGAAATTGTGAAAAAAGAAAGAAAGATGGAAAGTAACACATGTGAGACATTTAACACATGCTACACATTGAAACATTAACACATATGAGGCGGTTGGAAATCATAGTGGCACATGTTGCACATGTACATTGACATGTGGGGTAATTGACCATGATGTCACACATATCGTGCATGTGGCACATTGGCACATGCGTGATGCTTTAAGATGGCACACGTGGGACATTGTTAAATGTGGGCCCACTCCAATACATACACCAGGCAAAATACTGCAATTCATATATCAAGTAATTAGAACAACAATAATTTCGGGTCACTAAAACTAACGGTGCAGATTGCAATTTGTCTGGGTGACTCGTTGTATTGAACCAGATCAGGTCCAACTCAGTCCGAGTCAACTCAGATGAGTTGGGTGGGAAAACCATGGTGGGCCATTGCTTGCTGGCTGGGCATCTTTATGCCCATTACCTTGCTTTCCTTGAGTAAATCAGCATACCAATGGGCGGAGAGCTTGGGCCGTCTTGTTCGGGCCTTATCTTCAAAGTCCACATAATAAAGCCCATACCTTTTCGTATATCCGTTCAACAATTCAAAAACATCTAAGAATGACCACAAAAAGTATCCTTTGGTGTTTGATCCGTTCCTGCATGGGACCCACATTTTTGTATTAGATAATGTTTTCTTTTTAAGTGGACCAAAAAAATGTACCTGAGTTAGATGGGCCATACCTGATCGCGCTTGCGACCGCATTAAGGTATCCGGTTACGTACTCAATCCTAGCCGTGTCGTTCAGAGTCTCATTAGATGGCCCACCAAAACCTGATAATGTGCATAGGCAGTAAGATCAACGGAGAAAAATCTCCCCGGTGGGCCAAGTTGGTGTCATCTAGACCGTTTATTTATTGTGTTGGAAATTAGACAAGGTGGGCCTTTACTTTAATCAAATATTTACTTGGGCCCATCAGGTTTATTTCGGTAGGGAGAGCCCACCTTGGCGAAACATCATGTGAGTTTTGTGAAGTGAAAATAGATTTACCATTTTCTTGGATATAGATTGGAGGATTGCCATAGTCGGTTTTGAAGTATTCTAGCGTGGCTTGTAGGCCTGATGGATTGATGGGTGCGTTGACGGGCAAGATCTGTCTCCAGTCTTTGTTAGTAAAGTCCAACGGCTGAAATTAAAACTAAAGTGACTAACGGTTTGGATCTTACCTGACCACTGGGCGTTTCGTCTTTGGACACTGCAAGACAGTATTAGCGGTTGATGAGAGTTGGGAACATCAATTAGCTTCTTCTCTTTATTGAATCTTTCTCTGGGAATGATCACATATGGAAATATTTGAACTGTGTGGGGACTGCCTGTGATGTGTACGTTGAATCCAAACCGTTAATCTGGTACACATAATTTTTTCATTGTACATTCCAAGAATCATCCGGATCTAAAACTCAGGTGGGACACACCACGGTAAGCAATGTTCAGTTATGTCTAAAGCTTGTATATTCACTTGTTTTTCGTGGACATAAGTTATGAAATGGCTTGAGTTTAGGTGTGTCCCTTCATCCTGGTGGGGCACACCTAATGAATGGGTTGGATGGCCCACCTGAGTTATGGATTTGGCTGGATTTTGGAATCATGTCCTAACATGAGGAGCATCTAGTGGAACGGTTGGATGTGACTCAAACATGATGGTGGGCCCCACAAGTAATTACCACGTATTCGAGGGTATGTGATCGTTCTCCAGCAGAAGGATTCCATGTAGGGTGTAAATGGGCTGAGATCGGGCCTACAAAATCATAATTTGAATATGGTCCGAAACAGTTCAAAATCCGGGCCGCGACTTACTCCGGCCCGGCCTGGCCCATTGACAGCCCTAATTCCACTAGAACGACGAGAAATGCTATTTGCAGCAGTACATTGCACGCACCAAACAAATGCACTTCACAAGTACCAATTCAACATGTGTGTGAAAGATCCGGTCCGTTCATCAATCGGCCCACTCCATGAATGTTCCTCCATTCAAAAGATCCAACTCCTTCACTCGTCGGTGGGCCAGCTTCGATAAGGAATAACTGACGTTCCACATTCGACATGCATGTGTGGCCCAACTGAAGAGTGTGCTACACTGAATTTTAAGCTAGGAAACATTCATGATCTTGGCCCACGAAGATGAACGTCCAATATATCACTCTTATGAGAACCGTACAGCTTAATTTGATAAACATGTCTGCGAAGTAGTCTCGAACGTTGTTCTTTGAGCCGTTGGAGTCGTCTTTTATGTAGGCCGTTATGTAATGGTTTACACCCAGGAAGTCGATGGAACCCTTCAACCGTTCCGATTCGGATTTGGTGAAAGATGGGATCCTTGATCCTACAATCTTCTTCATGACCTTCGGATAGTCTCCGAACACCACCGGTCGGATAAACCTACGGTCAGATGAACTTATCATAGAGCTAACGGTGGCTGGTGTGCACGCACGTACACAGACTGTTTATAAGCATACATGTATATTTGTGGACGCCGGATCCACTACAGCTTCTTAAGATAAGCTAAAAGTACATTACACGCAATTCCATAGCTCAACTGGCAGAATGAGTGGAGTTCCACTTTGAGGGCGTTTGGCCGGTTGGATGGAAGGGATTGGATGATAAATCCCGGGAATGGCCGGGCGTGCCAAACGGTGTAGAACTGATCCTAATCCGATGGACTGATATCCATCCATCTTAATCCCTTCAAATTACCCTGCGACGTGTTTTTAGTAGGATTGGAAGGGATGAAGCTTTAATCGCCGGATTGGCCGGGCGTGCCAAACGGACTAGGTGTATGAATCCAGGGATATATCAATCTCATGGATCTCAAGACAATCCGCTGAACCTAGAAATCCACGCCATCCACCCTAATACCATTCACTCCCTCCAATCCACCCGGCCACGGGCCCTGAGGTCTTGATATGGATCCCTAGCAGGGGTGGTACTGAAAAATAAACCTACCACATCCAAGCTAACCCAAAAAAAAAAGAAAAAAGAAAAAAAAAAAAAGAAGCTAAAAGTACATTAATGTTACTTTTGTCTTTTCACAAGTGAGTCTACTCTCACCGTGCCGTTTTTGTGTGTAGGTTGTTTTTTTGGAGTCCCCATCAATCTCTAAATTGATCTGCCTATCCTTGCTCAATATTTTATTATAACTTTAGCCCTAAAATTAGCGGGGCATTTAGAAAGTTAAAATAGGTCCCACATGCATTAACTTCATTGATCAGTACCGTCCATAAGTTTTATATCATTGGACAAACAACGAGGTAGATATGAGGGATAGGTGGGCCGCAGAAAGTCTTGTAGTGGATAAACTATGGACCATTAAATAGAATATAAATGGTGTTGAGCACTTGCTTATTTGATTTGCCTCATTTTTTTGGCCCGGCATAAAATAATATCTATATTCAAATGAACGGCATGGATCATCAATAAAAGAAATGGTGGACCACAATGCGGGGCCCACCTTGACGTGTGAGTAATAACTATTGAGACTCAACAGTTAGGTGGGACTGCAACCTTAAGTAAGAAGGTGCGACCCTTTTCGTGGGGCCCACCATGCTGTATGTATTCTATATCCACGATGTCCATACTTTTTTTTTTTCATAAAATTTTAGAGTATTATTACAAAAGTGTAACCGATGTAATTATCAAACAGACCATACCATAGGAAACAATGGTTATTGAACATACTACAATTAAAAACTTCTTAATGCATATGTAAATGTTTTTTTTTTTTTTATTGTTAAGGTCACATAAGCATGATTGATAAGGTCACATGTGCATGGATGGAGGGAAAAAAACAAATATAAACTTTATCCACAACTTTTGTGGCACGTTAATAGTCAATCAACACTGTTTCCTGTGATATGGTCTGCCTTATAATTGAATTTTCTTGGGTTTTTTTAAATAATGCCCTAAAATGAACTAGAAAAATGACCGTGTGGATACACAATGAATACATCGAGATGTGCTCCATGGTAAGGGTTGCACCGGCTTTGGTGAGTCCATGGAGGATACAAATTGTGTAAGGGTAACTCAACTTATTGAGTAAACTGTGTCGGGGTCACCTTAATTTATGTATTTTATCCAATTCGTGCATCCATTTTAGAAGATAATTTTAGGACTTTAGCTAAAAATGGAGCATATTCCAAGCTCAAGTGGACCACGCCATAAGAAAACTGCATTAAATGTTTACTGCTAAAATCATTATTCTAACTGTTTCCTATAATGTGTTCCTATTGAGCTTTCAATATGCTTCAATTTTAAGCTACACTCATAAAAGAAGCCGAAAATTGGATGGATGGCGCGGATAAACCGTACGCATTCCCTGTGGGGCAATGAAGGACTTCAACATACATTCGAAGGAACTATAGTAAAGGTCGGTGTCGATCGATGTATGTTGATGTGTCCGGAGTCTCCGTAACCTAAAGCAATGTCTTTGCAAGTGGATACGCACCCACACCCAGATCCATAGCTCATCTGGCAGACTGAGTGGAGATACCTTGTTTCAACACTTGAGGTCTTGGTATTGATCCCTAGCGGGGGTGGCTAACATGGAGTGTGTGTACTGACATGGGTGTGTACTAACAAGCTAACCTAAAAAAAAAAAAAGTGGATACGCACCACTCGTAGTTCAGTGAAAGCGTTTGACATGCATTCGAAGGGGTTGCAATGCAAGTTGGAATGGATTAATGCTATTTTAGGGGTTCAGTGTGGGTTGATGTTCGTCGATGTGGGGTTTAAGTGTTCTCGGAATCTCCGTGCCCTGATGCAGTGTTTTCTTAAGTGGATACGCACCCACTCGTAGTTCGGTGAAAGCGTTTGACATACTTTCGAAGGTGTTGCAATTTAAGTCGGAGTTGATCAATGCTATTTTAGGTGTTTGGTGTGGGTTTGTATGGGGTTTGATTGTTTCCTGACTCTCCATACCTTGATGGAACGTCTTCTCAAGTAGAGACTCATACACTCGTAGTTCGGTGAAAGTATTCGACGTGCATTCAAAATGGCCGTTGTGCAAGTTAGAGTGGATCGATTCTATTTTTAGGGGTTTAGCGCGTGTCATTGTGAGGTTTGAGTGTATCCAAAGTCTCTACATCCTGATGTAACATCTTCTCAAGTGGATACACACACGTTCCTAATTTGATGAAAGGGTTCGACGTGTGTGTTAAAAGGGCTACAATGCAAGTCAGAGTAGATCAGTGTTATCGGAGTGGGTTGGTCGGTGTTTGTTGGTGTGGGGTTCGACATTCACTCGTAGTTCAATGAAAGCATTTGAAATGCGTTCGAATGGGTTGTAGTACAAGTTGGAGTGGATCGATGCTATTTTAGGGATTCAATGTAGATCAGTGTGCATCAAAGTGCGGATAAATTGTTTTCGGAGTCTACGTACCCTGATGCAACGCTGCAATAAAAGTCACAGTGGATTGGTGGTATTTTAGTAGTTCAATGTGGGTTAGTGTTCGTAAGGGTAGGGTTCGATTATTTTCGTAGTCTCTATACCTGATGCAACATCTTCACAGGTGGATAGGCTTATACTCGTAGTTCGGTGACACTGTTTGACGTGCATTCAAAGGCTTGCAATACATGTTGGAGTGGATGAATGTTATTTTAGGGGTTTGGTGTGGGTTAGTGTAGGTCGGTGTGCATCGGTGTGGGGATCAATTAGTTTTTGAGTTTGTGTACCCTGATGTAACATCTTTTCACGTGGATACTCACCCACTCGTAGTTCGGCCAAAACATTTAACGTGCGTTCGAAGGGATTGTAGTGCAAGTCAGGCTGGATAGATGGTATTTTAGGGGTTTGGTGTGGGTCACTGTTCGTTAGTGTGGGGTTAGAGTGTTTTCAAAGTCTTTGTACCTTGATGTAGTGTCTTCTCAAGTGGATACACACTCATTCATAGTTCAGTAAAAGATTTCAACATGCGTTCAAATGGGCTATATATAACGTCCCAAATTTTTGTTATTTTGAAAATTTAAAAAACCTTTGAAAATTTTCACTATAATTAAATTATGTTATCACTTACTAACCATTAACACTCGGTGTTGGCCTATACGTGGGTGGTACAAGTAAAGAACCGCACGAATTCAATTAATCAACCGTAAAAAGCCGACTAATCCACCCGATTGCTTAAGCATCGAGTTTAGTCTTGTAATTTGTTTACATATGGCCAATCTAGCTGACCTATCGTTGATTAATCAAGACAACCACAACTAAAGTAAAAATCTATCTAAAGCCGAGACAACTATGGATTAGATCTTAATTAACAAACTAAAGTGACTCAATTATCCATTTAGCCTATGAACTAACGGTTTATAGTGATTATGACCGAATAGCCATTTTCGCTAATTTCTAATAAGTCATACTATGAACATAGTTAATCCAAACCCTAATAATTGCGCATAAGAAATCTTGATACTTAATTCATTATAGAAATGTCCTGATTATCCGAACAAGATATACATTGCTCATTAGTAGCCCACTAAACCCAAGGCTATAGAAAACATTCGTCTAAGTGGGCTTGACGTCTATCGCAAGTGGCGAACTAAGGAAATACCTGAAACTGCTCAACTTGGGTCAGAAGCCAAGTGCTTAAAACACACAATTTTTCTGTATATAAATCTGAAACTTAAGTGGTGGAATGATTTCTCACTGATATCACGATGGCCCCACCAACCATCTTTAGAAGGAAATCTGCGTCCAGCAATCCGCGCCACTTAACATGGGCAAAGGCCAGATCCACTCCAAGCAAGCATTTGTGGGGCCCACCTAAATATTTATGGCAAATCTACAATGTCCATCCTTTTTGAGAAATCATTTTATGATGTTGGACCAAAAGTTAAATGGATCTAAAAATCAAGTGGGCCGCACGACCGAAGCTGTGGGTAGAGAAATGCATACTGTTTAAACTTCCATGGGGTCCACTGTGATGTTTATACAGAATCCAAACCTTTCAAAAGGTCATTAATACTTAGATGAACTGAAAACATAAATACATTAGCCTAATCCATTTTTTTTTTCGGCCTAACCAATGTTTTAACGGTGAACGTTCAATCTCACTGTTTCCTGTTGTGTGGCGAATTCAATTTTGGATCTGCATCATTTTTCGTCCCATGTCTTGTAATGATCTTGGAAATCGGATGAACGGGGTAGATTTCTCACAAACATTACGGATAGGGCCAAATAAGTTCCCACACACAATTTTTTTTTTAGAGTATGTTGCCTTTTTACAAAATGACGGAAATACCCTTACGATAAGTAAAGAAGAGTCAGGGTGTTATCCCCTGTGGGGTGGCCCACCTGAGAGTTGGATTGGAGTGAATTTTAGCCGTTTAGGAAACATTGTTGGACGTATGTGATGGACGGTTTGGATTTTATGGAAGGACCAGTATGGGACCTACGGATTGCAGTGTACTTTTACCTTAAACTACAAGCGCTTGGAGTAGATGATAGATCCGGCCTCATATTTGTAATCATGCATGCATGCATGTATGTATGCATTGTTTTCGCTGTATGTATTTGTAATCATGCATGCATGTATGTATGCATTGTTTCAGCTGTATGTACATACCACCCATTGTAGAAATCAAGGGCTCTTTGGGTTGCTTCAACGTCTGCTGTGGAGTTTGTAAAAGGGATGCACATGGTTGCGTACACATTCATGCCTATCCATCCTTTTTGGTGGGCCTGCAATGTGACTCAGATTAGTAGCCTCTCCCATTTTCTGGTGGGTCTGAGTCAGATGTGACTCGTTCGAGTAGATTTTGACTCGGGCCGAGTTTGATCTTGTTTGGCACCATGAGTCAGCATTGAGAATGGGTGAGTCAGCCAACTTTGGCGAGTTACGACTCAACTCACGAGTGAATAAGTCAGTCTGACTTACTGAGTCAAAAAAAAAAAAAGAAAAAGAAAAAGAAAAAGAAACAACCATTTAGGCCACCTTGTGCTGTTGGATCTGCATGGGTGGCCCACCACTTTGGAATCTCAGTAATATATGAGCCGGTGGCCATGATGGTGTTTTTCATAGATTGTGGTACAAATTCTTATGTGGGGCCTACAATAGGTTGAACATAGCCCGTAAATATGCATGATTGGATAATCACAGCCATGAAATTAAGGGCATGCGCATGCAAAATGGATGTACTAGATTTTTGCAGGGCCTTATTCAAATGGGCACCATCATTTAATCATAGATATATACATTGGTGTTGTGGGCCTTGCACAAAACCTTAGGATCTAGCCCCTCGAAACAAACTAGAATTATGGAATAATAGTGCAATGAAAAGCAATCAAAGCATAAACCACATCACACCAGGGATTTTTACGTGGAAAACCCTCAAAGAGGTAAAAACGACGGGACCTCGTCTAGATCAACAATCCACTATAAAGCAGAACGTTACAACCGATCACAAGCACACACCGCTTGGATCAAACCTTCTTCACTCACGCAGGAGTAGATAAACAATAAGAGAAACAAAGAAGACTGGAGAGATCTCACCGATGACGAGGATGTGGAAGCGCTGAGATATGGTAGATTACTTCTACGAGCATAACCTCCCTTCCACAAGCTTTCTCTCTCTCTCTCTCTCTCTCTCTCACCTTTGATAACCCTAAGCAAAGCTTTAGGAAACCCTAGAATACCCTGGAATAAACCTCAAACCCGGATACACTCATATATATAAGAATAGAAAGAGGTGTAACCCAAATAAGAAATAAAATCCGCAAAATCTGCGTTTTCGCAATCGCATCTGCGGAGCTCGTCGATCATATCGAAGGTCTCTCGATAACAGCTTCGATATCATCGACAGGTCTCTCGATCATATCGAGACGGGACCAAAACTGTCCAGCAACCAGGGGTGAAAATTCCAACAATTATCGATGTCGTCGAGCCACTCTCGATGACAGCCTCGATATGATCTGAAAGTCTCTCGATCATATCGACAGGACAAAAAACAGTCCAGCAACCAGCAGTGAAAAATTCTGCAATTATCGACGATATTGAAACCTGTTCGATTTCATCGATACCAACAATGAGGAGAAAAATCTCCAACAAATCTTCCCCTTTTCGACTCAGGAGGAATCCACCTTCTTCAAGCCAGCCCGGTTTCTACAAACATCAAACTTGCCCTTGAGCAAAGCCTTGGTTATCATGTCTGACCATTATCGTCCGTGTGGACCTTCTCAAGCTGTAACACCTTGTATTCTAAAGTATCCCTGATCCAATGATACCGAATTTCTATGTGCTTTGACTTGGAATGCTGACTTGGATTCTTACTCAAGTGTATAACACTTTGACTATCGTAATAGACCACGTGCTCCTCCTGCTTCAGGCTAAGTTCCTGTAGGAACCTCTTCATCCAAAGCATCTCTTTACATGTCTCTATGACTGCAATGTACTCGACCTCTGTCATCGACAATGCTACGACTTTCTGTAGCTTGCTCTGCCAAGAAACCTCTCCCCCTGCAAACGTGAACATGAAACCCGATGTAGACTTCCTGGAGTCTATGTCGTCTGCCATATCTGCATCTGTGTAGCCCTCTAACACAGGTTTTCTGTCACCATAGCATAGGCTCAACCTGGATGAGCCTCTTAGATACCGTAGTATCCACTTCACCATAATATAGGTGTGGTTCTTATGCAAGGATTCTATCTCCTCTTGCATAGCTTTCAACCACTCCCCCTTATGCTCGTCGGCTAGGGCCTCAGAATAATCTTCTGGCTCTCTCCCATCGGTTAACATAATGTACTTATGCGGCGAGTACCTTTTGGACGACTATCTGTCCCTAGATGACCTCCTCACTTGTGGCTCAACAGGTGGATCAAGTGGGGGCTACTCCCATGGTCCATCTTCTGAAGGAATTCTCTCGTCCTCTGCACCTTGCTGTACTCCCCCGTCATCAAGCACCACGGGAGGAGTAACCGGATCCATGTCCTCTAGCCCACCTGAACTAGGCTAGTTCTTCTCTGGCTTACCAATGTCTTCTGTACACTGATCTTAAAAAAAAAACATATCTCTGCTCCTGACGAGCTTCCTCTCAGTCAGATCCCACAATCTGTAACTGAATTTTTCATCACCGTACCCCAAGAACACACACTGTCTGATCTTCATATCGAGCTTGGACCTCTCGTCCTTTGGTACGTGAACGGATGCCCTACATCCAAACACCCTGAGATGACTGTACGATGGATCCTGTCCAGTCCACACATTCTCAGGTACTTCTCCATTCAACGGGGCTGATGGAGACTTGTTTATCAAATACACCACCGTGTGCATTGCTTCTCCCCAGAACGTCTTGGACAATTTCGCATGAGATAACATACATCTGATTCTCTCAACAATGGTGCGATTCATTCGCTCAGCTACACCATTATGCTGGGGGGTCTTGGGAACCGTCTGTTCATGCCGTATACCCAGGGACATGAAAGTCGCCAATGTATTCACCACCATTGTCAGTGCGGATGCACTTCAATAGTCTACTTGTCTCTCTCTCTCTCGACCATAGCATGAAACAATTTAAACACACCAAAGACCTCGTCCTTGGATTTCAAAGCATAAACCCAAACCCTCCTACATGTATCATCTATAAAAGTGACAAAATACAATGCCCCACCTAAGGTTTTTGTCCTCATAGGACCACAAACATCAGAATAAACCAAATCTAATGCATGCACTTTATTAACATGAGAAACAGTTTTAACGAATGAAACTCTATGTTGTTTCCTTGATAAACAATCAAGACAGGTTTTGAGAGGTGTACCTGTCACGTCTAGAAGGAGCTGCTTCCTCGTTAGTAGCTGAAGCCCTTTTTCACTCATGTGGCCTAGACGCCTGTGCCACACGTCAATAGCTGAATCTTCCACTGTGTTCAACCCACTCTTGTACATACTGACACTTGCCTTGTAAAGGATGCAACACTTTCCTCTGGCCACGATCAATGAACCCTTAATGAGCTTCCATCGCCCACCAGCAAACCGGCTTTCATAGCCATCATCATCCAACCTTCCCGTCGACATCAAGTTGAGGCGAAAGTCTGGGATATGCTTCACATCCCTGAGAACCAATGTGCAGCCCACATCGGTCTTCACACAAATATCACCGACTCCCACGATTTTTGATACGCCAGAATTTTCCATCTTCACAGTCCCATAGTCACCAGACTTGTAGCTTGTGAAGAAGTCCCTGCGTGGAGTCGCATGAAAAGAAGCTTCCGAGTCTATCACCCAGTCGGTGTCCTGACTCGTAGCCGTGAGACATACATCATGATCTGCAGAAAGAATAACTACAACGTCGTCATCTGAAGCGACCGCAGTGAAATCTGATTCATCTTCATTCCGTTTTCCTTTCTTGTCGTTCTTCTTACCACGACATTCATGCTTGTAGTGGCCCTTCTTGCCACAATTCTAGCAATCAACATCCTTTCTGTTACTCGACTTGCCTCTTGATTTATCTCGGGCCTTCCCGCCCTTCCTTTTCTTTCCTCTCCCCCGTTCCTGTGTCACAAGGGCCTCTTGCTGAGTAGACCCCTGATACTTCCTCCTTGTCTCTTCATTGAAGAGACAACTGGTTACCTGTTCCATGGATATCTTTCCATCTGGCGCGGAGTTACTTAGAGACACCACCAATGTCTCCCAACTGTCAGGCAATGAACTAACCAAAAGTAAAGCCTGCAATTCATCATCCAGAACCATCTTCATAGAGGAGAGTTGGTTCACTATATTACTGACCTCATTCATGTGCTCGACCACAGAACCACCATCGTTGAACTTGAGATTCACAAGTCGCCTTATCAGAAAAATCTTATTATCGGCTGTCTTCCTCTCATACAGCCCTTGTAATTTCAGCCATAGGCTAGTGGCTGAGGTTTCCGTAGACACGTGGTGGAATATGGAATCATCCAACCATTGTCTAATAAACCCCACCGCCTTCCAGTCCATCTTCTTCCAATTATCATCAGTCATATCCTTGAATTTTGCTGATATGCCTAAAATTGGAGAATATAGGTCCTTATAATAAAGCAAGTCCTCTATCTTAGCCTTTTATATGGTCCAGTTAGAACCATTGAGGCTGATCATCCTTGATGAGCCACCTTCCATAATTCAAAACTGATCCTACCTGTTCAATGAACTTAGCTTTGATACCACTTTGTTGGGCCTTGCACAAAACCTTAGAATCTAGCCCCTCGAAACAAACCAGAATTAGGGAATAATAGTGCAATGAAAAGCAATCAAAGCATAAACCACATCACACCCATGGTTTTTACCTCTTTGAGGGTTTTTCACGTAAAAATCCCTGGTGTAATGTGGTTTATGCTTTGATTGCTTTTCATTGCACTATTATTCCATAATTCTAGTTTGTTTCGAGGGGCTAGATCCTAAGGTTTTGTGCAAGGCCCCCAACAATTGGACCCACTGCAATCCATAGTGGGTCAGTCGTCTTTAAGCTAAGCACCGCTTGGGTGAGACCCTGATCGTAGGGCCCACGTTTCAGGTAGACCACATCAGAGGAAACAATGATAATTGAACTCCCACCATTAAAAGCTTCCTAGTGTTTCCTGTAATGTTTATTTCCCATCCAACCTATTGATAAGGTCATACGGATCTGGATGTAAGGGGAAAACAAATATCAGCTTGATCTAGAGCTTTTATGGCCCACAAGATTTTCAATTGTCATTAACCACTGTTTCTTGTCGTGTGGTCCACTTGAAATTTGTATCTCCTTCAGTTTTGGGATCATGGCATACAATGAGCTGTAAACACAAATGAATGTTATGAATATACAATCCATGCATCGAGGTGGCCCCTATGGTCAGGGTCTCACCCAAGTTGCACTCCTTTAAGCCACTATTATCATATGTTAGCCCACTCATATAATTATGAATAATTTGTATTAGATTACAACTCTCCTTTTTCCTTTTTGGTTGGTATAAGTTACATACATTTAATGGAATATTTAAGGAATGAATAAAAAATGTAGAATTCAGTAACTCTTTCATTGTTTGATCATGAGTATAGTTTTTTATGAAAATGTTAAAACATCAATAGTCAAATAAACATATAATTTTAAATAGACACTATCATTGTAAAGATGGACTAGAGAAAGCCCGATCAGAGGTGAAAATGATCCGGACCATTATAACCTTAAATCAGTTGTATCTCGCAAGCCGGGATGAGTTATATATATATATATATATATATATATATATATATATATATATATATATATATATATATATATATATATATATATGATTTTGGGTTGCGTACGCCGGAATTTCAAGATTCCGACGATAAAAGCATGTTTAATTTCATTTTTACTATAAATAGTAAGTTTTAGTTCGAGTGTAACTCTTGATCCTTAGTTTTAGAAGTTGTGCCCAACATTAAAAGGTTATAAAAGTTGGGAGAATAATGTGGTGGGGGTAAATTGGATACTTATTATGTTCATTATTTAGAGAGTGCGTACTTTTTTTAATCATTAATCAAATTATTTCTTCCTCTATTCCTGGTGGATTCAAGAAAGTTCTGTGAGTAGTAGCTTAGAGAACTCCACATATTCAAAGTAGAGAGCTCTGTGGATTCAAAGTATCTTCTTCAGTAGAGAGTTTTATGGATTCAAAGTATTTATTTCCTGAGGAAGACAGTGATCAACCTCATCACGTCCCTCCATGCATAGTAAAGTTAAAAAGGGATATTGATTTATTCCACCTTCTGATTTTTGGTTTTTGAAAGAGAGGAAATTGTATTAATTTCCACCGTTTCCATAGAGCAAGCCTGAATGTTGCCATGATCTGACATTGGGTATAATCCAAGACTTAGGTGGGCTACACTACAAGGGAAGGTGTAAAAATCATGCCTGCAAATATAAATTCACATGGGGAGCCCACATGAGTCTTGAAATGACCTTATCTTTGAAATCCATTCATCCTGGCCTGTCAGATGAGTTCATTGGATGGCATGTATATAAATACTATGGTGAATCCCAAATACAATTTGGACGATTTTAATGTGGAATGGTGTGGCCCACCTAAGTTTTGAAGCAGCCTGATTTTTTGGCCCACAGTTCAAATACAAGGTGACGCACCTGATGGACGCAGTAGATCTTATCCACAAAGTCCTCCATCCATGTCAACCAATAATCTGGTACCCACATGAGACGCATAGGCATGCAAGCCTTTTTTTTTTTTTTTTCCTAATAACTTCAGTCCCATGGGCTAGTCTCAGGCCTAAATGTCAGGCCGAAAGCAACGACGCGGTTTGGCTAGTGACGCTGCCATTAGCCAGGTGGCTAGTGGAATTGGTGATATGTGGACCAGACCATGATGTATGTGTTTTATCCACGCCGTCCATCCATTTTGAAATATAACTTTAGGGTTTGAGCCCAAAATAAGGTAGATATAAATATCAGGTGGACCACACCATGGGAAAACAGTAGTGATTAAATGTCCACCATTAAAAACCTCCTAGGGCCTACTGTAATGGTTATTTGACATCTAACCTGTTGATTGTGTCATATAGACTTGTAATAAGGGAAAAAATATATATCAGCTTGATTCAAAACTTTTGCGGCCCCCAGAAAGTTTTTAATGGTGGGCGTTCAGTCAACACCGTACGGTCCACTTGAGATTTGGATCAACCTCATTTTTGGGCTCATACCATAAAATGATCTAAAAGAATGGGTGGACGGCATGGATGAAACACCTACATCATGGTGGGGCCCACAGAGCACCGACCACTAGCCTAAATAGGACCCGTGATCATCTGGTCCACCTCACATTCGCAGTATTAAGGTGCAAATCATTGAACTGGATTTGGTGAGTTAAAACATCGATCTGTACCATCCATCATGTCGGCCCACTTCCAATGACCCACCATGCTAAACCATGCCTATATACCATACGATCTTAACCACCCTAAGTAACAAACACAAAGAACTTGATATTTTTCTTTGAAGTCTAGATGATCAAAGAACTCACCTGATATTTTTCTCTGTACAACGTGGCAGCTGATGCATGTGCCAGCAAGGCATGGTGACCCACGATGTACGGCTCCACAGTAGAGTTGCCAGCCGTGCAATTGATGCCGAAGGAATTGGAGCATCGCCCAGGTGCGAACTCTGCAGTGTCGTAGCCTCCAGCTGCATTGATGTTGGGTTCATTGAGGGTAGTCCAGTGGGCCACCCTATCACCAAATTCTCTAAAGCACACATCTGCATATGCCTTGAAATCCTCCCTGAGTTAAATCAAAGCCAAATAACTGTTAGTGTTCTTCCTAGTGCTAGCATGGCACAAGTCTGAGATATCTAAGCCATGCATCAGGTGGGCCCCACCAAAAAAGGCTTACCAACAGTCCATATTTGACATGATCATGTGGTCAACCTGATAAGCGTAGTGGTGTGTCTTTTGTTCCTGTTAATCTACGTGAGGGTGGCCATCTAATGGATAGATCGGATGTTGCACGCATGTGCCATGTTTGCACGTGTAGGCATAGTAATCAGTAAAAAAAACTATTCAACTTACACTATTTTTGGGCTTAGCCATCCTCCATATTCATCTTCAAGTATTTGAGGGAGATCCAAGTGGTAGATGGTAACATGTGGTTGAATTCCTGCTTCATCCAACAGGAAAATGTAAGAATTTTAATTTAATACCAACAGGGAGACTGCATGGGATATTCTAGCTGTACATCAGGTGGGCCCTTCAATGTATATAACCCAAGTCAAAGATCCAATCAACTACTTAGATGGGCCCATGTTTGCATTGAATGTGGATGGTCAGCAGTCTTTCTTGGCTGGTTGGTTAATTTAGGTGTACTATGGAAAAGCAATAGAAATTTTCTGATGGGAAAAATTGATTTTTTTTGTTTTCTATATTTTTTTTCAAAAAATAAGTAAATTAAAATCTTATTTGAAATCATGTCGTTGATGGCAAAAGAAAATACTTTTACTTGTTTTGACATTTTTTCGCTATTTGATTTGCAAATAAAGATGGATTCTGCAAAGTCATTATTAGGCTTTTTTTACATATTATTTATATATATTAAAAATTAGAATAATAATTGTTTAATGAATATAAGATTTCACGTGATTATTTTATTTTATTTTTCAAATCAAACATAACTTTTCTTTTCGAACCTGTTAGTTTCCTCTAACTGTGTGAATTCATTGCATTTTCTTTTTTATCCTCTTGAAGTCCAAGATGTCAAACTGGCCTTAAAAGAAAAACATGTTAAATGTAGATTTCTATTGATATAAGAGATAACTTTCGTTGTTGTTCGACTATTGACCTTTTAATATTTTCACTGAAAAGCAACAATTATAACCAAACAACAAAATTACTGTTTGATTTCACAATTTCTCATTTTCTCATGATTTCATAAAGGTTCTCCATTTTCATATTTGGATTCTCTCTCAAGCAGGCTCTTAACTGTCAATTGCCTTCATACATGTCCCCCACCCCATGAATTCGAATGCTAAATGGGCTAATTAATTCACACAACATGGCCCTCCTCTCAAGTTCGATTTCCAACAAACATGCCAGGCATGTTTTCCTAATTACTACGATAATGTAAAGGAAATGTGCAATGATTACGACTTTATCTTTCTCCTAACAATATAATTTATATTTAACCGGTGATTCTTGTATTTATTGACACTAAAATCTTAATGATGATATTTTTACATTTTTTAATTTTAAATCATTAACAAAATACACTGATTGATGTCATTGCTGTTTTGTTTCAAGATTTTTATAATAATATCACGAAAAAGTATAATAATTATAAATTCCTTTATCTCTTTCTTGAATACATTTGCGTTGCCGAATAATTTCCATGTTTGGTTTAACAGTGGTAAAATTATATTGATAATACTTTTTTTTTTTTTTTTCAATTACTATGGTAATTGGTTAAACAAAGAAGCTCTAAAGATATTGAGCCCCATGGTGTTGATAGTTTGTCAGCGAGATTAAGAAGAAGAATACCGTGGCTGATTAGTTCGTTGATAATATTATTGTAGTATTGGACCCCTTTGGGATTAACGGCTCCTCTCCCATCTACATCAAATGAAAGATCGATCACATTAGAAAAAACCCTCTATCGATGCAAGAAAAAGAGATACATACTTGGGAGGAGCCTTGACCATGAGATAGAAAATCTATAGGCATCAAGGTTGATATCACTCATGAGTTTGACATCTTCCTACAGGGCTTTCAATGAAGAGATTAGAATCTTAAATATAGGTGTACATATAAACACACATGTATGTATGTATGAATATGTAATTAAGCCATCAACATTGAGAAGAAAAACAGAATAAAGGCTAAAATGTAAAAGCTTTCTTATTAATGATGAAAGCAAACGTGAGTACAAGAGCCATATGGTTTTCTTATTTATAGGAGGTCAGTACAAGATACTTTTAGATAGAGATTAGTACAAGAAATTTTTCTTATTTAGTACAAGATATTTTTCTTATTTGTTTGAGCTGTACTTCCTTATATGATTATATGATTGCAATTTGACTAATGAGAATCCTTTATTTGGTTGCTCAAGCTGTTGATTACTTGTCATACTCCTTGCATATTTTGTAAGGCTGTCCTTCCTTATTTCTCCATCCATCCTTATCACTCCAGTATCTTTACAAGAGTTTTGGATTCTTTTGATGAGTCACACTGAAGCTATAACATGTGGGCTTCTTAGGAGGAATCACGCTAGTCATTATGTTCATGTTGTGACGTGTTAATACCCTCCCGCAAACTTGGTCGGGGGTAGAGGCGAAGTTTGTTTCGGAAATGACTCAAGAGTGCTTTTGACATTCGTTTTGTAAATATGCCAGCAACTTGATTGCAAGTGGAGACATGACAAGTAACAAGAAGACCAAGCGCAACCTGCTTTCGTACAAAATGATAATCCAGTTCGATGTGTTTGCTACAAGCATGAAAGACGGGATTGACAGTAATATGTAAAGAACTCATATTATCACAAAATAGAACCGTTGGACGTGACATTAGAATTTATAAGTCACGAAATAGAAAAGTGAGCCAGATGAGCTCAGCAGTGGCATGGGCCATGGCTCGATATTCAGCCTCTGTACTAGAGTGAGAGACAGTATTTTGTTTTTTTGCACACCAAGAAATGAGATTGCGTTCGAGAAAGGTGCAGTAACCAGAAGTGGACCGTCTGGTGGAAGGACAACTTGCCCAATCTACATCAGAGAAAACACATAGATCAAGTGTAGAGTGTGAAGAAAAATGGAGACCAAGGTGTATAGTACCCTTGACATAACGAAGTATCCGTCGCACCATCTTCATATGTGCAAGTGTAGGTGCATACATAAATTGGGAAGCATAATTAACACAAAATGAAATGTCAGGTCGAGTGAGTGTAAGATACTGAAGTGATCTGATAATACTTCTGAAGTGTCGAGGATCCTCGAGCGGTGTGGTGTCATCAAGACCTTTGGTTTTGGACTCCATGGGGGTGCTTATGGGTTTACAGTCTACCAATTGTATTTTTTCAAGGATGGTAAGAGCATAGTGAGACTGTGACAAGTGAAGTCCATCTTGAGTTGGTATAATCTGAACACCTAGGAAGTGGTAAAGAGGGCTAAGATCCTTCATTGCAAATTCGAAACTCAAGATTTTGATGAAGCTGTCCAATAACGTTTGACTGGATCCTGTGAGAAGCATATCATCCACATATAGAAGTAAAAATAAGGTGCCATGTGGAGAGTGTAAAATGAATAATGAAGGATCAACTAAACTGCAAAAAAAATCATGATGGATCAGAAAAGCACTAAAGCGATCAAACCAGGCTCGTGGTGTTTGTTTCAAACCGTAGAGAGCTCGTTGTAGCTTGCAAACATGATGAGGATGGTTGGGATCGGTCATGTCAAGAGGTTGGTCCATGTAAATGTCCTCCGTGATGTTACCATGGAGAAAAGCATTCTTTATGTTAAGTTGACGTATGTCCCAATGTCGAACCAGGGCAAAACTGATGACCAGTCGTATGGTGCCAGGTTTGATGACTGGTGAGAATGTCTCTGTATAATCAATGCCGTCTTATTGGTGGTAGCCTTTGGCAACAAGTCTGGCTTTCAACCGATCAAGTGAACCATCAGCTTTGAGTTTTGACTTGAATACCCACTTCGATCCAATGACATGCATGTGGCATTGGCGAGGAATGAGCGTCCAAGTGTGATTATGATGTAGAGCCTCAAGCTCTTCAAGCATTGCCAACTTCCAACCTGCATGACTGAGAGCAGACTTCACGTTTTGTGGCTCTCGTGGGACATCTTATGTGTTGACTATCAACGCGTATTTTGGATTTGGTTTTTGAATTCCATGTTGTGATCGGGTAACAATTTGTGTGGAGGTGACGAAGTTGGCATTGTGGTTTCCTCGAGTTGTGTACCATGGTCTTGTAAATGTACCAAAGAATCAGTGTTAGAAAGCATATACTTTTGAGAAGTATCACGAGGAAGACAAGTATTAGGATGGGCAGTGCTATTGTCACGAAGGGAATCCAGTGGAGAGGAGGGATGCTCGGTTGTGAGGTGCGTATTAGATGACGAAGTTGGCAGGTCTAGACGAGACGTTAGTGAGTCGTATCTCATAGCTGATGGTGAAGTCAGCGGGTCCATGGGAGGTGGTGGTACATGTAAATAGCCTCGATATCGAGGCGAACTGTCCAGGTGTTGAACCACCTCCACATTTCATCCTCTGTCATGAGTAGGGGTCGTATTGCTCAGGACGTGTGGATTTGGTAGAGGAATGTCAAAAACACTAGATCCTACAGAAGAGATAGAAGAGTTAGATTGATCAATAGGCAACGTAATCCAAGAGTCAAAAATACTGAGCCGCCGATCCAGGGTTGGCAACATGGTACGTGTACGATTGTTTTTGAAAGGAAAGCTAGTTTCATCAAAGACTACATGTCATGAGATGAAGATTCTTTTGCTGAAGGGGTGAAAGCATTTGTACCCTTTGTGCCTGTCACTATAGCCAATAAAAACACAAGTGACGGCCTTTGGATCAAATTTGTTTGTTCTTGTATCCCAGGTATAAGGAAAGCATTTAGATCTAAAAATACGTAAGGAGGAATAAATTGGATGAGTGCCATAAAGTTTAAAGAATGGTGTCTCATTTTTGAGAGCAGAGGAAGGAAGACGGTTGAGAAGATATACTGCAGTTTGGAAAGCCTCAACCCATAGGTATAGAGGGGCACCAGAGTGAAATAACATAGTCATACCTAGTTCTTGAATAATGTGATGTCGTCTTTCAACCATTCCTGTTTACTCCAGTGTGTAGGGACAGGAAATATGGTGAACTATACTCTGTGCTTGAAAGTGAGACGTTAGTCTTGTGTTGACAAATTCACCACCACCATTGGAATGAAAGATTTTGATTTTATTTTTTTTTTGTCAAATTGTCGCAGGACATTGTTCAAAAGCTAGAAAAGCATCCACAAAATCAGACTTATTTTTTAGGGGAACAATCCAAGTGTATCGTGAATTATCATCAACCAAACGAGCATAATAACGAAATTTTCCTAGAGAGGCAATAGGCGCAGGTCCCCATAAATCACAATGAATTTTAATAAAAAAAGTCTGAACTGGTATTGTCTGAATAATAAAAAGGTAGTTTACTCAGTTTGTCAAACTGACAACTGTCACAAATATGTCTTAACTTATTGGACCCTGAAACATCAATCAATCACTTATTTTTTAGAACGTGAACATGTTGAGGGTCAAATATTGCATATTAGACCCCAGTTATTCCCGAATTTATGAACATGCCACCGTTTAAAAGCCTAATTTAATCGTGTTTGTGATGCAAGGTACAGTTGCAAGTGTGGACTGGAAAGGACGGTAAAAGCATGGATTTAACGCTCCGACATCACCAAGGCATTGGACGGGACCCCAGGGGACCAAGAACGATGGACTTACACACCAGAGATCCACAAAAATCAAGAAACTGAAGCTCAAGTGGCCTGGAACTGGTCCAGAACGCAAGATCATGGGGTTCCCACCATCCGTCCGGCTCAAGAGTTCATGCATGGCCTAAGGACCATAAATTAACCGTACACACCAAATTTCACAGCTGTTAGATCCTGGTAGAAGTGGCTTAACGGACAGATCAGCCCATAAACGGTCAATTTTGGGCCCCACCTGATATCTGGAAATGCTTCAACTTCAGTCTCAACATCTAAAAATGTGTGGAGCAATGAATGGACGGAACGGATTTTGCGACATGTTACAGTGGACTCCACATGTGCACTGCATGTGCACTAAGTCCAAGTGCACCGGGTGTGCACCTAACCACTCAAACGTCGGTCAGCAGCGAATAGTGAAGTTCAGGTGTACTGCTGAGGACATAGACTTGGGGAGTGAACAGAACAATAGACTCTTGAGGATGGCCAAGACACTGATGCCATACTTCTGCAGACCCAGATTTGGACCGATTGGAATAGTGAAGTTCAGGTGTACTGCTGAGGACATAGAGATCACCCTTGCGTGTTCCTGTCATTACCGTGTGACCTGTCTTTCGATCCTTAAGACAAAAATTTGTATTAGAAAAATCACAGGTAACAGGATATTGATCAGTTAATTGACTAACAGAGAGGAGATTTTTGGCCAAGTGTGGTACAAGCAAAACATGATGTAAAGGAAATGTTGTGGTTTTATTTTTGATATAGGCATCTCCAATGGCTTTAATTGGCAGAGGTGTACCATCACCAATCAAAACAGAGTCCGAGCCTATATAAGAATGTAAAATTTTTAACATACCTTTGTTACCTGTCATGTGATTGGAAGCTCCTGTGTCTGTGGTCCATTCGGTGTCGACAAGGGTGTTGTCAAGGGTGAGATTAGCTAAGGCTTGTGACACTTCGTCACGCTGCAGTGGAGGCTTTGGCACACACCACAATACTGGCACCGATCATCTCGATACATTTCTCTTTCAGCGGAGGTAATTCTACGTTGGCCAGGTGGAGGTGGTCTTCGGGCCATAGTAGCTTGAGGGTTTTGATCATTGTTGTCTCGGCGAGACTATTGATTGGAGTGTGAACCTGCAAAAAGAGTAGAGCCTGTAAGTTTTGGTGAGTTATTATGGGCTTGAAAACCTCTACCATTGGAGTTGAATGGAACTTGTGACCCTCGACTGTGATTGGCTTATTGTTGAGGGCATTGTTTTTGGCCATAGAAGGCATATTGCGGAGTTTAAGAGGAGGCTCCAAATAAGGTCTGTCTTTGTTCATATCCTTGAAGGAGAGATACCAGCTCAATATAGCTTGGACGTGGAGGTTTGAGCATCGTAGTGGCAAAGGTCTCATAGTTTGGACCAAAACTTGTGAGTAGAGGTAAAACCTTGACCTTGTCCGCCACTGGGCAACCAATAGCGGCAAGGCTATCACACAGACTTTTGAATTCGCGAAGATGTTCAGCCAGAGAGACAATCTCATCTTTGCAAAGATATGTGAGTTGCTGATGAAGAGTATACTCCCTTTCTTGAGAGTCCTATGCGTAGGCCTCCTTGAGAGCATCCCAGACAACTTGTGAAGTCTCTAAACCAATGACTAAGCTGAGAGCTTGCTCAGTAAGAGTACTTATGAGCCAACCTCGGAGTAGCCTATCAGATTTTCGCCAAGCAATGAATTCTTCTGTAAGATCAGTCGATGGTGATGGTTTGAATTTGGTAGGAGCTACTGTTGCACCTGTGAGATGTCCGACCAGATCCTGGCTTTCAGCTAGAGTAAAGGCTTGCTCACGCCATAATGGGTAGTTTTCTTGAGAGAGTTTGAGGGTGATGAAGTTTCCTACGTTGAGTGAAAGGGGCGCCATTGAAATTTGTGTGTAGTGGGCTCTGGGTACTGTTGAGGGTCAAATATTGCATATCAGACCCTAGTAATTACCTGATTTTACGAATATGGTACTATTTAACGGCTCAATTTAACTGTGTTTATGCTGTAATGTGTGTTTAGGAGCTTGGACGGAAACAAGGTGCTAAAAGCATGAAATTAACGCTCTAATGACACTAAAGGCAAGGGACGGACCCCAGGGGACTGAGATTAACGAAAGTACATGCTAGAGATCCAGGAAAATCAAGAAACTGAAGCTCAAGTGGCCCGAATTGGGTCCAGAATGCAAGATCATAGGGTTCCCACCATCCGATTGACTTGAAACTACATACATGTGATGGGGGACATAAATAAACTGTAAATATTAAATTTCAGCCTTCGAAAATCTCGGAAAGTGGTCCAACGAACAAAACAACCCATTAATCTTCAATTTCAGGCCCACTTGCTATCTGGATATGCTCCAAAAGTTATCTCGACGGCTAAAATAATATGAAAAAAAGGATGAACGGTGCAGATTTCGTATAAAAATTACAGTAGGCCCCGCATGAGAAGCGAATGTGCATATGTGCACTACACACTAGAGCCGCACCACAGCAGCTGCTGACAGCCTTCCAAATTCGCACCCGCCCACGGCAGTTGCCGTTTCAGCAACGCGTCACGGACGCTGTCCGTTTTTACGGACCTCTGTGGGCCTCATACATGGCCCGTCCGGACAATCCGAACCGTTCACCGTGTAGACGGCCGTGAAAACTATAAAACCATGTTAAAAGTTTGCATCCATACACACACGTCTCCGGTACAGAGGCCACAAGTGGACTACCCTGCGACGTTCAAAACGAATCTTAATGTGATTTCTTCTCTGGGCCGCGTCAATGGACGTTCAAAACCATCCATTCTTGACTGAAATTTCATCCTGAATCTAATGGATGGGGTGGATTTCTCCGAAAACACTTCTGTGGGGCCCACCAAGCTACGCAGTGAAGGAGTGTGAAAGCTTTCGCACATCGGAGAAAATTCGATTTTTCAAGCGGTTGTGGCCCACCATCTTTCACCATATGGCAAATCTGAACCGTCCATCATGTAGAGGACTCAAAAATGTCCTAAGGTATGGTGTTTCTTTGGAAATTGAGCGAGGGAAGTGACGACTTTTGAGGCACTGAAACTTGGCTGCGAAAAGTTGTACTCTGTGTCCTGCTGCGACTCTGCCACCGACTCCAGCCTTCCAACAGCTATAAAAGGAGGTTGTGGACGTGAGAGAGAGGGCCGAGAGCTTGGTTGGACATGGGCAGAGATGTATGAGAGAGAGTTTTCTTTTCTTTTATTTTATTTATTTATATTTATCTCTTTTTAAGATATGCTGGCCCAATCATGGTGGGCTAAACCTCTTAGCTAAGGCTAAGAGGTGAAGCTTGCAGCGTGATGGGAGAGTTTACGCTTGTGCCTTTTGTTAGACTGAATGGGTTTTGATTTAATTTCATTATGGGAGTATTTTTTGGTTTTTAATGGTCCGTTGTGACTGAAATTACAATGGGTCTGCAATGGCTTGAATATTTCCTTTTCCTTCTATGTTTTATGACGTCAGGAAGCCCTATTGTTCACCATTGTCTCTTGGGCATGGTCAGATGACGGTACCCTTCCTAACCTTCATAATTCTCTGATTGGTGATTAATTAGTTTAATTTTGTTGTTTACTTTGTCTCCTGGGCATGGTTTAGTGATGGAATCCATTCTATTTCATATATCTTTCATCCCTTGAAAATTATAACAAAGGAAGTTCAGTTCGGTTTTCATGGTTACACCCTTCAACTGGATGAAGATAGGACTCTAAGTCCAGTTGAATTCTTGAAACAGGCGTAGATCTCCCTGATCTCTACAAGTGGATCCTTGGCACTCTTGTTTCCTACCTTTAAATTTCTCCAATTTTAGTTTTCTATTTCACCATATTTTCCTCATATTCATTCAATTTAGATTACATCTTATTCTAGTTCTAGCCCTGATTAGTTTCTGATTACGTACAGGTATCAGTCCCTTGGGATTCGACCTCGGTCTTACCGAGTTTATTACTATATCACAACCCTACACTTGGGGAGTGAATAGGTACTTACACAGCTTTGATACCAAGAAGAAAAACAGAATAAAGGCTAAAGTATAAAAGTTTTTTTTATTAATGATGAAAGCAAACGTGAGTACAAGAGCCATATGGTTTTCTTATTTATAGGAAGTCAGTACAAGATATTTTTAGATAGAGATTAGTACAAGATATTTTTCTTATTCATTTGAGCTGTGCTTCCTTACATGATTGCAATCTGATTGATGAGAATCCTTTATTTGGTTGCTCAAGCTATTTATTACCTGTTATACTCCTTGCATATTTTGTAAGGCTGTCCTTCCTTATTTCTTCATCCATCCTTATCACTCCAGCACATTAAGGCCACAACACTCATGTATTTGTTGTTAACAGATCTCTTAAATCTAAGAAAATTTGACTAGCCCGAGAAAGTTCGAGTGAAAATTCAGCAATAATTTATTTTGGAACTTCCAAGAAATTCGGCCAGTTGAAGGACAAGTTCGATTAGTCAAAGTGTCCTTCGACTAGCCCGAAATCTGGTTCGACTAGTCGAAGGTTATGCAGATTATGTGCAGACTGTGTAAATTTTATGCAATTTCCAGATTATTCCAAGTCGGTGCGAAAGTTGGAGTTCCTCAATTATAAATAGGAGTTCCAAGGGTGCTCCTAGAGTCATTCTAAGATATTCCAAGGTTTCCTAAACTATTCCAGAGGGTTTCTAAATAGTTCTAGGGTTTCAAAGGGTGTAACAAATGGTGAGATTCGAGATTGTTCGAATCGGGTAAGTCCTTTCTCTTTGTAATTTATACTTTCATTGTGGATTTCTGTTGCTTTGTGCTTTGGTTTTTTCCTAAAAGGGTTTTCTACATTAAATTGTTGTGTTCTCTTTATGTTTGGTTAGTGCTCTTGGCTTGCAATCCTAGATTCATCTCTGTGTGATTCTGCCGTTTATCACAACAATATCTATGCTAATAAAAAGTCAGAATAAAATTTAAGGATTATTATATGTTTAAATAGTCTATTTTTCTAGCATTATGTTAAATCGCACCTGTAAATCTATACCAAAATATCCTTCAAAGGGATGTTGCTCACGTAAATCTATGAAAAAAAAAACACGTTTGCATCGCAAAGAGAATTGTAAGGTTAATTTAAGAGGTTTTCTATCACTGTTATGGATAGGGCTGTACACGAACCGGGCTAGCCCGGTTAACTCGCTCGACTTGGCCCGAAAAAGCTCAACTCGGCCCTACCTGGAACTGAGTTCGGTTCGAGGTGGGTCATTTTTCTCGGCTCGAAATTGAGTTCGGGTCGAGTTCGAACAGGTCCCAGTTCGGCCCGACTCGGTTCGAAACCCGACTCGACATATATATATATATATATATATATATAATATATATATAATTATATATATATATATATATATATATATATATATATATACACGGGCCGAGTTCGAACAGGTCCCAGTTCAGCCCGACTCGGTCCGAAACTCGACTCGACCTGGCCCGACTTGGCAATATATATATATATATATATATATAATATATATATATATATATCAGTAATTGTTATTCCATATCAATTTGAAAATCCTTTCTATCTGGAGAAAATAGAAAAAGTGCCTCCAGCAAAGGAAAGATATGAACAGTCCACTTCTCTAACATTAGCCTAAATAATGTACATCCAAGACCCTCTTCTGTTAATCTACAGTTTCGTAAAGCCTTGTACGTGTTTGAAAGCCTTCAACCTGATCTAACGTCAACCCACTTTGATGTTGCAATATCGTTCTGTGATTAGTGCTTTGTCATCTGCCTCTCTTCTTTTGCGCATCTTTTCAAGAATGGCATACGTGCTGGAAGCTCTTCTGCAATTGGAGATTCCGATCCGTCTAATTCCCATCCTCGGTCATCGAGTACAGTCGGCCATTTACATATATTTGTTTCATAAATTCTTACCCTAACCATTTGAGACAGAGAAGTGAGAATGTTGCCCGACCCACGAACTTGCTGTAAGGTCCGAAATTGGCCCGAACTCGCCTGATTGCTGACCGGGCCGAGTTCGGGCTGGACATGTTGGCCTGGTGACTGGGCCGGGTCAGGTTCGGGCTGGTTCGGACTGGACTGGGCTGATGTTGTATGGGTTCTTTTTTCCTTATGTTAATATTAAGTACATTTCTTTCACCACTAATTGATTCTAATTTATTTTTTAAAAGAACCAAGATAAGCAAATAAACTAAAAAGACTAAAGCAATGTCAATTTTATTAATATAGAAGTGTAGCTTATTATAATTGATAGAGTAAAAACCAGTCGATAAAATAAAAAAAATAAGTACCCAATATGTCTATATGAACGATCGATCCAGGTGGATGGTTAGCTAGATGTGGCTAGAAGGTTTGGTCACCCAAATAAGAACTCAATTGATTAGGATCTAACAACGTAAGGTTATAGATATTTAATCTAATGATATGATATTATAGTGATGGCACTGATAGTAGCAATCTATGTTAAGATTAAAGCCAGATTAAGCTATGCTAAGATAAACATAAAGGTAAATGCGAAGAAGATATATTGTTTTTGACATGGGCCTCGACCTCTTCATCGCATGCTCTTTTTATAGATTGTTAAAGCAGTAAAATTCTCATTGGGTTTCCGTAATGGTTTAGGATCTTTCGCATCCATGACTTGTAGTTTTCCCGTAGGCCGTAATTCTGAAATCGTTAGTTTTAAAGTCTCTGGTTTGTGTAGATGGTCCCTTATTAAAGACCTTTAGGAAAATGTTGCAGCTAAAAGTTGCTCGATCAGAGCCATCTCTGTCATTCATCCTTTCTAATCGTGGAGCTGGTGGGACCAAATCCACCAGATCTGGATCTCTTATTTTTTTGATTATGATTCACTAAAATATGAGCTCAATCGATTGATACCCATCTGTTCAAATATCATTCCGATTTTCGAATATTTAAAATCTTCATAATCACCGCGAGAGCTTCAAACATCTCTACTAAGATATCTCATTTTAGAAGGATTGCGAGAGATCACTTTACTAAACGGAGCTCCAAACACCTCTGAAAATTTTCCCATTTTAAAAGGATGGAAAAAGACGACCTCATTGAGCATATCATATTCAGATCCGTGATAAGATCTTTGCTTTAATAGGTCTTTTATGGACATGTTGGGTATGCTGCTTGATTAAAACACCCTTGATTCAAACACCACATAAATCATAATTATATGTCATTCGTTATTTCGATCCCCTAGAGGCATGCGCATAGTTTTATGCCACCACATTAATAACGGAAGATGTATTGCCAAAAAAAAAAAAAAAATAGTGAAAGATATATTCAAACTACAATTATATCAGTATCAAACATGTAGTATCGAAACATGATAATTTCTTATTGATCCATATCAATATACCAAAAAACAGGTGTAAACAGTCCTTACAATGGATGGCAAATAATCAGAGGTGTATATCATATGATCCTATCCATCTGATGAACGCACTCCAAGATAATGGCTTAAAATCTCTATTTATTAGTGGTCCAATGTCTTAAAATCTCCATTTGTTAGTGGTCCACATGGGCCATTTGTGTCTGATAGTTGCGTTTCACCATTTACTTAGATGATCAGTTGGACCGTCCCAATTGACACGTCACCCTTATAAGTGTATTGTATAAAGATGGCTCTACCATGTTCTGTTATAAAATATTGATTTTATAAATATATTTTAAAATAAAAAATAATATATATCATAAATAAAAAGTGTTTGAAAAGCACTTTTTTTTTTTTTTTGGATTTTGGGAATAGTCCTACGTTGGAAAAAGAGAAGGAATTTTTGTGGTTTAAATGAAAAGTGTGGAGTAGCTTATTATTTGCCCACATAATAGCATCGAAACACCCGCACACGGGCTCGGGCTCGGGCTCGGGCACGGGCTCGGTCTCGGTTTCGGTGCGAGGGCGTGGGCATGTGAGGCAGTGTGACTGCAGAGGCGTTAGTGACGCACTTTGCACTTCGCACGTGTGCGTCGTGTCGCAGATGGTCGCTCCCTTCGCGAGTCGCGGTGCGACTAGGTGGCTAAGGTGAGTGGCTGACTGAAGGGAAGACTAGATGACTGAATGAGAGTCCTCCAGTATATATAGAGAGGCTGAAAAGAGTTGTTACAACAGATATGTAACAAATGTGTCATTAGTGCAGAGACCAGCTGTAACTGCTACATGACTAGCCCAACAGCTAGAAAACGGCTAGCTATTGTTTCACAACAGTCAGCATGCAGCAGCTTAATGATCCATGCACAACAGTGAGAAAATGGCCATAAAATGAGTAGTTTTCTCCAACAGCTAGAAAACGGTCATGGGATTTATTTTCCTGGATCATAACCCCTAGCTACCACAACCTATATAAACAAGGCCTAGATGGGTTTCCAAACCATCTCTCAACCCAATCCAGTAGACCCATATGAACTGAGACAGCCACTCCTCTCCTATACTCCAGTGACTCCAACAAGACTGCAAGGTTTGAACCATTGCTTGAAGAATAGACCAGCGGTGTAGTCTATAACAGTTTAATTGAACCAATAGCTGAAGAAAAAGAAGAATAAACCAGTGCGGTGGTCTCGTTTACATACATCATCTTCTCTCTTTTTTCCTTTTGGGATATTTCTTTATTGTATTTCTGTCAGACAGTGTGTAAAAGAGTTCCATTAGTGGGCCTTTGTGTTTGTTGAATGCAGACCTACATCAGACTCGTCGTATCCTAGAAGTGGTTTGCCTGTAACCTATCAGCATACTCAATCTTTTGAGTAGGGGCAAATAACGCTTTAAGGACAGCGTCTCAGACGTGCTTCAGCCTGTCCTTAGTTCATATCGTCTTGATTTTTCGGGTTCCATATTTTACAGAAAATATAATTCTGTAAAATTTCTAACAATCTTAAAGCGTTATTTGATGGAAGCCGACAGTGTTTCATCCATCAAGTTGATGAATCAAGACTTGATACGTCTTGATCGGTTCGATGGAACCAATTTTACGAAATGACAAGACAAGCTGAAATTTCTTCTGACAGCGCTAAAGATCTACTACATATTAGAACCAAATCCGCAAGCACTACCTGAAGCATCCGACAAAGACACACCTGAACAGGTGGCTGCCCGCACCAAACGAGCTGAAGACGAACTCTTGTGTCAAGGACACATTCTGAACGCGCTCTCCGACCGCCTGTACAATCTGTACCAACAGACATCATCAGCAAAGGAGATCTAGGCCGCTCTGGAGTTTAAATACAAGGCTGAAGAAGAAGGTACCAATAAATTCCTCATCTCTAGGTATTTTAACTTCAACATGGTAGATAACAAACCGTTGTTGCCCCAAATCAAAGAACTGCAGCTAATGGTAAACAAAATCAAAGCCAGCAAAACTGAAGACTACACACTGGAACAAGTCGGGGCTATAATCCCTAAATTGCCACCAATGTAGAAAGACTATAAAAAGAAGTTGCTGCATAAAACTGAGGACTACACACTGGAACAAATCTAGAAACACCTTAAAATTGAGGAAGAATCCCTTAACCGCAACAGAAAGAATGATAATGGGAATGCTTTGTCCAAGGTACATGCAGTAGAGAACATTAATAACAAGAATCCCGAGAAGGACGATTCCCTGAAACCTAATAAAGGGAAATTAAAAAAAAATATCCAAAAGAAGAACGGAAAGTTCAAAGGTCCAAACCATGTCTATGGGAAAACCGGGCAATATGCTCGCGTATGCCAATATTGCAAATCTAAAAAAAAGGGCAAGTGTAGTAGAAGAAGGCGATGTTGTGACTATGATCACTGAAGTGAATACCATCTAAAGCAAAGTTTCAGGTTGGTGGTATAACATTGCCGCTACAGTACATGTGTGTTACGACAAATCAGCCTTCAAAACCTATGAGGAATTGACCAATGGTCAAGAAGTTCAAATGGGTAATGAAATCCGATCGAAGGTTGTCAACAAAGGAACTATCGAACTAATATTTACCTTTGGAAAGAAAGTGATTCTAACAAATGTCCTGCACATCCCAGACATGAGGTGAAACTTAGTTTCTGGGGACCTTCTAGGTAAACCAGGGATAAGGGTTGTGTATGAATCAGGAAAACTGATTCTGTCCAAGAATGAGAATTTTGTCAGAAATGGATACGCTTGTAACGAGATGGTTAAGTTTTCTCTAAATGAAAGTGACACTTCTGCATATTTGGTTGAATCCGCTGGACTGTGGCATGATAGACTAGCCCATATAGGGTATAGTACCTTTAAGTTTATGACTAAGAATGGTTTAATCTCATACACAGATAATGAAACCGATAAATGTGAAGTATGCATACGATCCAAAATGACGAAGAAACCTTTTCTAAGTGTTGAAAGATCGTCTCAAGTATTAGATCTTGTACACAGTGATATCTGTGAGTTAAACGGTATTCTTACTCGTGGAGGTAAACGGTACTTCATAACCTTTATAAATGATTGCTCTATATATGTGTATGTTTATCTATTAAAGAGCAAAGATGAAGCATTTAACATATTTAAAATATATAAAGCAGAAGTAGAGAATAAACTAAATAAGAATATAAAAATTCTCCGTAGTGATAGGGGAAGAGAATACTTATCCAATGAATTCGATAACTTCTGTGAAGAACATGAACTAATACATCAATATACTGCACCATACACACCTCAATAAAACGGAATAACTGAAAGAAAGAATAGAACATTAGTAGAGATGGTCAACTCAATACTGATAAGAGTAAAGTTGCTACTAAGTTTATGGGATGAGGCACTGCTTGCAGCATGCCATATACTAAACAGAATTTCGTCTAAAAAATATTAAATATCTCAATATGAAATATAGAGAGGTAGAAAACCTAACCTAGGATATCTAAAAGTGTGGGGGTGTCTTGCATACTACAAAACTCCTGATCCAAAAAGAACTAAGTTAGGACCAAGAGCTATTAAGTGCGCCTTCGTAGGATATGCACAAAATAGTAAAGCTTATAGACTTCTAGATATAGAGTCTAATACAATAATAGAATCAAGAGACGTTGAGTTCTTTAAGAACTCACTATCCTTGTAGTAAAAGGATAATGAAATCCAAACTCCTAATAAGAACCAGATAGCACAGCTCCGCAAATAGTGGAAGCTCCTGTTGAACCTCGTAGGAGTCAAAGGACAAGAGTAGAGAAGAGTCTAGGAGATGACTACATACACTCACAACGCATCATTTTCCATCTTGTAGAAAGAGATAGAGAAAATGTTATAAGAAAAATACCTATAGTGATGACTATAGAAGATGATCCTAAAACATATAAAGAGGTTGTATCCTCTAGAGACTCAGTTTTCTAGAAAGAATCTATAAACGATGAAATGAGATCCATAATGTCAAATCAAACATGGAAACTAGTAAATTTACCTCAAAGTTCTAGACCCATAGGTTGTAAGTGAGTATTTAGAAAGAAATATCACACTGATGGGACTATCCAAACCTTTAAAGCTCAACTAGTAGCTAAAGTTTTAGACAAAAAAAATGGGATAGATTACTTTGACACATACTCTCCTGTAACTAGGATAACATCCATTAGGATATTATTTGCACTAGCTTTCATACATCATCTTCACATCCACCAAATGGATGTAAAGACCGCATTCTTGAATGGTGACCTCAATGAGGAGGTATATATAAACAACCTGAAGGATTCATTCTACCAAGAAATGAAAACAAAGTATGTAAATTAATCAAATCTCTGTATGGATTAAAACAAGCACCAAAACAATGGCATGAGAAGTTTGATTCTAAAATACTATCTCATGGTTTCATGCATGATGTAGCTGACAAATGCATATATTCTAAAGTAGATGATAGTT
>JAJHSJ010000018.1:7669864-7740293 GCA_021015155.1 Magnolia officinalis | reverse complement strand
AGTCGGCACTTCCTTCCTAAAATAAACCCATATCAGTGTATTGTTATCATTGTTGCCACCATTTTTATTAAGATTATAAAATATTAGATGTAGTTAGCCAATTTGGATTATTTATACTCCAACTAGATATCATAAACAATACTGTAATTATTAGGTGGCATTATTTTAATTGTCGCTCTTGAATAGTAGCATTAATAGTGTACCATAATACTTATTATCATAACAGTTATCGGGGTTATGTTAGCTAACGATAATCACTAGAATCAATGGCGGTTTTGCGATTATTAATATCATTAGTATAGTGAATAATCGTATATCAATTGGCATATTAAATACTATAACTTATCCTAGACCTAATTAATCTAAACCCTAGACCTATACTTAAAATGTAAATTGTAAGTTAAGGTTGGACCTAATTGTAGAATGTCATAATTCATGGTAGATCCTAATTCATTAATGATAACAATTATCATTAGCATCAGAAAATATTCATCATTTCCCTTATAGGATTAGTATAATACTTGTTAATGTAATTATTAATATTAGCCCTTATTATATTTTCATTAGTAAATATTCCATTATTATTACCCATATTATTTAAAGGATGGTTGGTCGTTATAAGAATGTTAGATAATGTTGGTACATCTAAATGTGGACCTACGAACCATCATTATTCACATTGATGGATTAGTACTCCTACTATGAATATTATTTAATTCACTGTACAATAATATAATAATAATAAAATACAGGATTCAAATCCTAGAATCTAAAGCCTATGACTAAACCCTAGGTAGTGTGTAGATCTTGGATTTAATTGTACCAGTTCCTGATTTATGATAAGGATTGATTTTAAGAGAATGCGCATTCCCTAACGATGCTAGTAGGCGACGCGAACGATGAGGTGATAATGTTTCCCCTTGAGCTTTCCATCTTCTCATTAGCTTAAGTTATAGTTTTTATTTTAATTTATAATTGATCGATATCACCATTTTATAATCACATGTATTAATTATTGGAATTGAATTATTATATTACATGCTTAATGTTTATCCTGCATATTTATCTCATGCTTGTGGATTACTTGTGGATTGCTTCTGGGATTTAAACTGGTACATTAGTGGAAAACCCCCACCTATGAATGTACACCCATACTTGGAATGTAACTCGATCAATGGTGATTGCAATGGACCTTTGATCTAGTGGTTATTGAGTGGTGGTCTAAATGAATCATTGATGTGGGCCTGCCATCCAGGGTTTTTGTGTCTAAGTGGTTTTCAAGGATGGTCTTTGATCACATGGTTTTGATACTCGCCCTATGTGGCTTATTTTGATAATTGCCCTATGTGGCTTGTTCTAATATTGGCCCCACGTGGCTTTGTTTTGATATTTTTCTTATAAGGTTCGATGTTTTACACCGTGCAACCATGCGATGGTAAGCCCTATATACTTTGATATGATTGGCCACTAGTCGACGGGTTTCCATTAAACATCCTAAGATGGTAGTCTCATGAGCCGGAGATGGTGGTATGGGACCTATGCCCGAGCTGTCAGCCTACGTTGGGCTCTGAGCTCCCCGTAGTGACCTTTGAGCTTATTAAACCTGCTGGTTGTAAACGGATTAATAACGGCTGGGCTAATCATACATTCATAGCATTCGGGCGATGACGGGTGGCTAATGCTGGATGCTGTAGCACGTGCCTAATAGGATTTAGTTGAGGTATCGTTTCGCTAGCTCTCAGACCATCAATTATCGACCCACTTTTAGTGAGTTTGGCACTACACATGTACTATTTACTTTCGCTGGTGACCGGCTACATTGCATGAGTTTTGCCCAAAAGCCAACTGGATGAGCATCCCCAGTTGATGTATACTCATACATCCATGTATATAATAAGATTGCATCATGTATCGTTTTGTATGCCTTGTATGTTTTCATAACTATGCTTGCTTAATGCGGTGGTGTGTAATCTTGAGGGGAGTTCACACTGAGTTGACCACTCATCCATCAAATATACAACCGTATAGGTAGTACAGGTGGCTCAAGTGATATGCAGGTTCAGACTGATGAAGGGTCGTTATGATGATCAGGGATACATGATTGTACCTGTCAAGGAAGCTGCGCAACCTTGCGGCTTTCGTTATATATTTCTTTTATATTTCTCATGCATGTAAATCTTGTAATTGTTAATGTGGAGACATTGGTTTGTATAAGTCATTATGGGCACTCTCTTGTATATTCTAAATGTAACTGAAATTTTTCTTATGTTGAATTGTCCATTCTACCCTCATCTGCTTAATCTGATAAAGAAAAATATATATGTGTACTTGGATTTGACCATCATTTAAGGTTAACACTCGGGTTTTTGGGACACGAGTCATATACTCGGGTCCTGAAAAGTCAGGGCGTTACAGTCGTGCTATGCACTTTTTTTTTTTTTTTTGACATGCAGAATTTTATTCTACCTACATTTTTCTCTAATACATATTTATATAAATATATATAAGCATATAAAAAAAATTCTCTCTTTTTTTCATTTTCTTTCTTTATTCATTTAACAAGAATATCTTCTAAACCAAAATTAGTTACTTGACGTACCACAGATGATTTTGGGGTAGGAGAAGCTACTTTAGCCAACCAACCTGGTTATTTTCCAAGATTCCATCAGGTCGATGGTCAAAAATCCATTTCATTCACTTCATGGTCAATTTCAATAAGTTCACAGTCAATTTCATTCACTTCGCGGCCAACTCAATTCATTTCACGGTCAATTCCCTTCACTTCATGGTCAATTCCATGCATTTCACGATCAATTCCCTTTACTTCACAGTCAATTCCAACGATTCCCCTTCACTTCAAGTCAATTCAATTCATTTCGCGGTCAATTCCCTCACTTCACGGTCATTTCCATGCATTTCACGATCAATTTGCTTCACTTGATGGTGAATCGACCGTGAAATGCATGGAATTGACCGTGAAGTGAAGGGAATTGACCGTGAAATGCATGGAATTAACCGTGAAGTGAAGGGGAATCGCCGAAAATGACCGTGAAATTCATGGAATTGACCGTGAAGCGAAGGGAATTGACTGTGAAATGCATGGAATTAACCGTGAAGTGAAGGGAATTGACCGTGAAATGCATGGAATTGACCGTGAAGTGAAGGGAATTGACCGTGAAATGCATGGAATTGACCATGAAGTGAAGGTAAATCGCCGAAAATGATGGTGAAATGCATTGAATTGACTATGAAGTAAAGAGAATTGACCGTGAAATGCATTGAATCGACCGTGAAGTAAAGAGAATTGACCGTGAAATGCATTGAATTGACTTGAAGTGAAGGGGAATCGCCGGAATTGACCATGAAATGCATGGAATTGACCGTGAAATGCATGGAATTGACCGTGAAGTGAAGGAAATTGACCGTGACATGCATGGAAATGACCGTGAAGTGAAGCTGAATCGCCAGAATTGACCGTGAAATGCATGGAAATGACTGTGAAGTGAAAGGAATTGACCGTAAAATGCATGGAAATGACCATGAAGTGAAGCGGTATTGTCGGAATTAACCGTGAAATGCATGGAAGGGTCGACCCCATTCGGCTGAAAGTTGTTTGGGCTCCACTTCTTCTATTATACTGGACCCATTGAAAGCAATTGACGTGAAGGTCAATGCAGAGGATGTATGTGAGATCATTTCAGAGAGTCTAATGTTAAATTCTTGGAATCGCCATATATTAAGAATCTATAGTTTCCTCAACAAGTTTGGGTGGAAACCAAAATCACAGGACAAATCTATAACTCAGGTATGGCCCAAAGAGCTTTGAGGGGGGGTCGACCCCATCTAGACCCGGTCGATTTCATGGTCAATTACATGCATTTCAGAATCAATCCCGGCGATTCCCCTTTACTTCACGGTCAATTCCATGCATTTCACAGTCAATTCCCTTCACTTCATGGTCATTTCCATTCATTTCACGGTCAATTTCCTTCACTTCACGATCAATTCCCTTCACTTCGCGGTCAATCCTAGTGATTCCCCTTCACTTCGCGGTCAATTCCATGCATTTCACAGTCAATTCCCTTCACTTCACGGTCAATTCCCTTCACTTCACGGTCATTTCCATTCATTTCACGGTCAACTCCCTTCACTTCACAGTCAATTCCATGCATTTCACAGTCAATCCCGGGGATTCCCCTTCACTTCACAGTCAATTCCATGCATTTCACGGTCAATTTCATTTACTTCACGGTCAATTCAATGCATTTCACGGTCAATTCGCTTCACTTCACGGTCATTTTCATGCATTTCACAGTCAATTCCCTTTACTTTACGGTCAATTCAATGCATTTTACGTTCAATTCGCTTTACTCCACGGTCATTTCCATGCATTTCACGGTCAATTCCATGCTTTTCACGGTCAATTCCCTTCACTTCACGGTCAATTCCATGCATTTCAAGGTCAATTCCCTTCACTTCATGGTCAATTCCATGCATTTCACGGCCAATCCTGGCGTTGATGTGAAACACGTTCTTTGAAGAAAAGCCTACAACATTTCACGTTTATCAATGCATTCACGTCATCTCAGAAAACGAACGCAGGTAGCCTTGAGTAGAATGGAACATGGAAGATGTAATGTGATAGTAGGATGGAGATTTAATGAAGAAAATTGGTGAAAAGAAGGAATAGGGATGAAAGAGATGAGTTCGGACGTGTATTTGAGGGAATAAGGATGACAGACATGAGTTCGGACGTGTATTTGAGTGTAAGGGAGTGAATGGAGTGAAATGCATGGAATTGACCGTGAAGTGAAGGGAATTGACCGTGAAATGCACGGAATTGACCGTGAAGTGAAGGGAATTGCCGTGAAATGAATTGAATTGACCGTGAAGTGAAGGGGAATCGCTAGAATTGATCGTGAAATGCATGGAATTGACCGTGAAATGAAGGGAATTGACCGTGAAATGCACAGAATTGACCGTGAAGTGAAGGGAATTGACCATGAAATGCATGGAATTGACCTTGAAGTGAAGGGAATTGACCGTGAAATGCATGGAATTGACCGTGAAGTGAAGGGAATTGACTGTGAAATGCATGGAATTAGTTGTGAAGTGAAGGGAATTGATCATGAAATGCATCGAATTGACCGTGAAGTGAAGGAAAATGACTGTGAAATGCATGAAATTGACCGTGAAGTGAAGCGGATTCGCCTAAATTGACCGTGAAATGCATGGAAGTGACCGTGAAGTGAAGGAAATTGACCGTGGAATGCATCGAATTGACCGTGAAGTGAAGGGAAATGACCATGAAATGCATGGAATTGACCATGAAGTAAAGCGAATTCGCCGAAATTGACCGTGAAATGCATGAAAATGACCGTGAAGTGAAGGGAATTGACCGTGAAGTGAAGTGAATTGACTGTGAAATGCATCAAATTGACCGTGAAGTGAAGTGAATTGACCATGAAATGCATGGAATTGACCTTGAAGTAAAGGGAGTTGACCGTAAAATACATAGAATTGACTGTGAAGTGAAGGAGAATCATCGGAATTGATCGTGAAATGCATGGAATTGACCGTGAAGTGAAGGGAATTGACCGTGAAGTGCATTGAATTGACCGTGAAGTAAAGGGAATTAACCGTGAAGTAAAGGGAATTGACCTTGAAATGCATAAAATTGACCATGAAGTGAAGGGGAATCGCCGGAATTGACCGTGAAATGAATGGAAACGACCGTGAAGTGAAGGGAATTGACCGTGAAATGCATGGAATTGACTATGAAGTGAAAGGAATTGACTGTGAAATGCATTGAATTAACGATGAAGTAAAGGAAATTGACCGTGAAATGCATGGAATTAACCATGAAGTGAAGGGGAATCGCCGGAATTGACCGTGAAGTGAAGCGAATTGACCGTGAAATGCATGGAATTGACCGTGAAGTGAAGCGAATTGACCGTGAAAGTTAAAAGAATTGACCGTGAAATGCGTGGAATTAATCGTGAAATGAATGAATGAAATTCACCGCGAACTGATTGAAATTGACCGCGAAGTGAATGAAATGCATGAAATTGATCACGAACTGATTGAAATTGACCGCGAAGTGAATGAAATGGATTTTCAACCATCGACCTAATGGAATCTTGAAAAATAAGTAGGTTGGTTAGCTAAAGTAGCATCTCCTACCCCAAAATCTTATATGGTACGTCAAGTAACTCATTCTGGTTTAAGAGATATCTTTATTAATGAATAAAGAAAGAAATGGATAAAAAGAGAGAAAATTTTTTTTATATGCTTATATATACATATTTATATAAATATGTATTAGAGAAAAATGTAGGAGAGAAAAAGTTCTTAAAAAAAAAAATAAAATTACACAGGTGGTACAGCGAGTCGGAGTCGAGGGTGAGGCTGTTTTTTTTTTTTTTCTTTTCTTTTCTTTTTTGCCTGTTGTAATCTCCACTACTTTTTGTGGGTCCCATTATGATGTATGTGTTATATCCAAACCGTCCATCTATTTGGCGAACTCGTGTTAAGGCTTGAGACGAAAAATAAGACAGATTTAGCTATCAAGTGGACTAAACTGTAAAAGGCAGTGGAGGATTGAATGTCTACCATTGAAACCCTTTTAGGGGTCACAGAAGTTTTAAATCAATATAAAATTTGTTTTTCCTCGTCATCCAGGTCTTTGTCACCTTATGAATATATTGGATGGAAAATATATGTTATGGTGGGCCCTACAAAATTTTTAACAGTGAAAATCAAGTTTCCCGCTGCCATTTGTGTTGTGGTCCAGTTGATCTTTGGATATGATTTTTTTTCCCATAATGCTTTGAAATGATCTCAAAATATGGACGAACGGTGTGGATATAATAAATACATCGTTGTGGGGCCCATGTCGAGGAGCGTCCGAGCTCGTCTTCGCACACCAGCCAATCGGCTTCCAGAAGGAATGAATGACGGGGGTATTTTGGTCCCTTGAAAAGTGGCCCGTACACAGGGGAGTATTCTTGGAAGCTTAAAAAGAAGTGGGCTTAAAATGGCTGGTGGGCCATAAACAGGTCGTACAGTAGGAAATTTCTCTTTATCTGGAGGAGTAATGTAAATACGTTACGGACATGCTTGATAGGCCACACCTAAAAATTGTGCATGTGTTAACAATTTTAACCATTTGTGCATGGACACTTGTTTTTTGAAATAAGATAATTGGATGTTATTCATTTTGATGTAGAGCGGGTCGCGGACAGTTTTATGGCCAAGATAAATCAGAAAAGGCCCGGTCGATGACAAAAGTGATCTAGATCGTCAAACTTTAGATCGGGCGTATCTCGCAATCTGAAATGAGTTATTGGACATAAAATATATTATTTTGGGGTAAAACGAGCTACTTTAGCCATCCAACCCGCCGGGTTGCGCAGGCCAGATTTGCAAAATACCCCTGGATCGACAGTTGTTTCCCTATTTTAATTCCGTTTTTACTATAAATAGTAAATTTTAGTTTGATTATAACTCTTCATCTGTTGGGCTTTAGGAGTTAGGCCCAACGCAAGAAGTGCTTAGAATAATTAGGAGAACAACTTGGTGAAGCCAAATAGGACACTTACTATTTTTGGTCGAAAACCTTGCGCACTAGTAGACATCACAACCGTCAATAAATAGTAAGTTTATTATTTATAGTTAATTGCAAATTCTAGGAGTTTTAGTTATAGTTTGCTTCTTATTTCTCTCCCATGGCTTGGTATCCCTATTTAAAGGGTTGTGAACTCGTTTATTTCATTCATTAATCAATTATAAATTTATTAGAATTTATTTTTATTTTGCTTGATTTCTTTCTCGTGGATTCGAGAAGTCTCTGTGAGGAGTCCAGAGAAGTTCCGTGGATTCGAAACAGTTATCCCCCTGAGGAAGACAATGCTCGATCTCACCTCCTCCCCTGCGTCACATTTGTAACCGATTATTTCGATAGTTGATTTTGAATTAATTTAATTACACGTTGTTACCTCTCAGTTCAAAATTAGATCATATGTGATATATATGGGTGTGTCAAATCTACTGTGAAGCTTAAATCCAACTTAACAATTTTGACCCCAAGCGCTAAGATAGTCAAATACATCAAATTTAACTGTACATAACCGAAATCTGAAAAGACCAATCACAAATTCAACCACTTGCAAGTTGTTTAAGATAATTAGTCGATTACCAGAGGATACGGTTCATCATTCGAAAATGGGTAGCACATTGCCTTCCGTACGAAAATACTTTTAGATATGAAAGCAAACAAAAATAAAACACTTAAAGTTAACCACAACAAATAACTATAAAGCACCTTTCTGATAAAAATAAAAAATAAAACAATTTACTTGTATTACAATGAAAATCATTCAGCGTACGAGCGTAGACTTGAATTACCGCCAAGGATTACAACTACTATATTATTACTACTCTTAATGTAAGATTATGGTACTTACTATGTTAAGGAATGTAAAAGCCAAATTATGCTAAAAAATATAAAGGATAATTGATATATTTGATTTGTTTGATCGGGTTGGTATAAGAAACTTTGCTTCGTTGAACTCATCTGTTATTTATAAACTTCTCTAAAACAACTATCTAGATAATTCTTCCCACGTCAGATTGGTTACAACAACTGCTTCAGCACTACTCTGGCCTTTCATACTTTTCTTTGACACTTATCCTAGTAATCGCTCTTCTTACTCGTCCATGTTCCGCCCTTAAATGACGTGTATCACCCGACCAGTGCCAACTACTATTCCCTCAAAAAGCGCCTCAAATATCTTCACAAATCTTACATGTGTTTTATATTACTCGTGCAATGACACATGTCATTTCTTAATTGGTTCTTCCAAGAACAGTGAAAAAAATAAGGTACAACATTGGCCCCCACATCGCTTTACCTTTGGACAAAAAATGTGATAGAACATTCGTTGTTCAATGCAATAAATGTAATCAACTTTTTATTCAATGTGTCCACTCCCTATTGATTCTGTTTGGTCGAGATAAAAACCTGAATAATGGTCTTGCTTTTTTCATGACTGTTATTATAACACGTAGCAATTTCTTTTGAATGGTCGAATCATATGAGAAGTCATGATTATCTTGTTATTAATGCACACGCTCCTGGCCGATAAATATGTAGTTTCGAATCAATTTTGATTTTCTACACCTCTTACTCTCATATCCTCTTCTTCATCTTCCTCAAGCTAAGACCTTGTTAAAAGAGATCCTCTCCAATGATCTTGACTATTATAGTCAATCATCTCTTCTATTTTATATGAACTTTTTCATTTGAAGCTTTTCAAAAGACGCCTTAAATGATGCACCTCAGGAATAAATCCTAGATACTCTAAAAAAACATCACCACCTTGAAAACGCTTTCTTCGAAGCTAAGTTTGATGTTCAGCACGTCATTTTCCTGATAAAACAGCAGGCCTTTGTCCGAGATAAAGCCCACACCCTCCCTAAGAAATACGAGGTAGCTTGGAACAACCACCTTCACTGAACTTGACATCATCAGTTCAACAAAACTATGTTGCGAGTACACCAAGCCCGGTGCAAGGATGTAGAGGACGACATCAAGGAGACAGATCGCCTTTACCTTAGGAGAGATCGCTTCAACCCATGTAACTATTGGCTTTCATCGACTCTCAGATTGGTATTTTCCAATCTTGGTCACAAGAGAGCAATGCCCGCAAGAGGGAGGCAGAGACCAATGCCATCGTCATCGGTTGTCATGTGGACGAAGTCATGCGCTTCTTCGAGCATGCAGTGATCGAAAGGGAGTTCTGAAAGAATAAGAAACAGTAGGTAGATGACACCAAGGCATGTGCACACGACGAATTTGAAGAAATTAAGGTGGCGCACGCATTAAGTGTTCACTCAGTTGGGTCTCTGTTTTTTTTTTTATATATATATAATATATATATATATATATATATATATATATATATATATATATGTAGTTGATCACTAGCCCTCCTAACATGCTTCCTTCTTCGAAGTTAATAAAATCTCTTTCATTTCCATACTTTTTCTCGACCGTGTTAGATTTTGGTCTATTTTTAGCAATAAGGACTTATTATTGCAAATATTCTAACTCGGCCTAACCCTGCACTACTTCCTATATATTGTGATGATAACCGATAAGTCTTCAAGAATTTTTCATTGACTAGAGCCTTTGTGACCTTTCCATATATGTCACTAAGGATATAAGATCCACCTCAAGAACTTGAACAACAATGGATGGTCCATCCTAGGTGGGCGACCATTTACAAAAAATAGCGTCCTTGGACTGCAATGATAACACTACCTTCTGTACAATATCTCATTCTACGAAAGCTTTTTCTTTTACTCTCTTATTATGGAATCGAGAAATCTTAGCCTTGTTGGCTATAATGGAATTCAAAGCTCTCGGTAGTGTCTCGAGTGATCATATATGCATGCATATGCGAACTATCAAAATCATGGCACTAGTAGATTCACCATAAACAGAAAATCCACCATACTTGAGTGATCTTAACCGTCCAATTGGTGCCCAGAAAATGGATGTATTTAAAGAGCCAATCAAGAAAGGTTGCATATAATTTGGTCAGGATTGCATAGTGCTTTTGAAGATCTTTAGGAATATCCAAAGAGGATTTTGCAATGATACAACTGGTGTCTATTAAGCAGCCCTACATTATCCACTAAGTGAGAGTGGTCGAACGAAAAGTTGTTGAATCGATAAGGAGCTTGGAACGGTTATTAAGACAGGTGACAAGAAAGGTAAGTAGTGTTAAAATGGTTATAATAACCATCAGAACGTGAAAAACATCTAGATGATTGATCTAAGGCTATAAATAATGAAGTCAATCAAAAAAGTTATCTCATGCAAATCAAATCAAATCAAATATATCTTTCAATTACTTTGTGCTCTTTAACATTATCATTATCGTTGTTTACATTCCTTAGTGTAATTGGTAGTAATAACCAATAGCAGTAATTAATTAGTTGTTAACTTTAATTGTATTTTGAGTTTATGCTCATACACTTAATTCAGTTCGAATATCAAGCAAGTTCTCCATTCAGAAAAGCACTTTGCAGTTATTCTTCACGACTAATTGTAAGAATTTTCTTTTTGTTTAGTCTGTATTGAAAAGTCCTTTCATACGGAAGGCAAAGATGCAACCTATTTTTAGAAAACAAATCCCACCCTTTGATAATCGACCGATCATTTAAAATGTTGCGCGACTAACTAGGTAATCGATCTTATTCAATTTGCGGTCACATACAATCAATTTCAATATATATCTTGACACTTGAGGTTATAGTTATTCGATTTGAATTGAGCCGCCCATTCAATTCTAGCACACCATATTAATTATGTCACCCACAACAATAAGATCATGACATGTGTGTCTGGATTAATCTTACATCCACAAGAGACGTAACTAGATTGATTGTCCTGCATGATATATCACCCTTCCACGTGTAGTGGAGAGATGGCTCTACTGAGATCGTGTTGGGGATCCATTCCGTCCATCAGTTGTAAATAACAAAAATCAGCTCGAAATGGCAAACGGGTTGATTCATGTCTCGTTTCTTACTCACATGATAAACGGGTGGGATGGCACCATATGGTAGGCCCAGAAAGGTTTCTATTGTGATCGTCTCTATCTCCCCACCGTTCTCCGTGGTGTGGCCCACCTGAGTTTTGGATCTGCTTGATTAATGGGCTCAAGTCATGTGGTAATTGACGGAGGGCGTAGATGCCTCGGAAACATCACCGTGGGCCCACAGAGCTCAGGTGTCACGCCTTCTTCCTGCAACAGGTGTGGCCTCACAACAAGTATTCCTATGGTCTACGTAACTTTATAAATAGGTTGGATGGAAAATAAACATTACGGTGGGCTCTAGAAAAGTTTCAACGGTGAGAATCATTATCACCGCTGCTTCATGTGATGTGGTCCACTTGAACTTTGGATCTGCCTCATTTTTGGAATTATATGCTAAAATGATACGAAAAAGTAGATGGACGGTGTGGATAAGACCCATACATCATGGTGGCCACTCAAAGCTCATGTCCGTTCCCAGCTGGGGACGGGCGGGGGTAGGACGCAAACCGCGTCCTTCCAAAGAAGCATGTCTACAAAAAGCCTTGTGAGCCCACCGTGATGTCTCCGTTACAACCACTCGTCTGATCATTTGGAAGCGGATTGCGTACTGAGTAACTCAGTACGCTAAGCGTACTCAGTAAACTTTGTGGGGTCTACCATGATTTATGTATTTCATCCACTCCATTCATCCATTTTAACAGATAATTTTAGGGCCTGAGCCTAAAAATGAAATATATCTAAATTTCAAGTAGACCTCACCAAGGGAAACGGTGTGAATTGAAATTCTACCATTAAAAAAATTTTGGGGCCCAAAGAAGTTTTGGATCAAGCTGTTATCTGTGTTTTCTCTTCATCCATGTCCATGCGATCTTATGAAGAGGTTGGATGAAAAATAAACATCATTGTCTGCCCTAGCAAGGTTTCAACGGTGGAAGTCATTATTCCCACTCTTTCATGTGGTGTGGTCCAGTTGAGATTTTTATATGCTTATATTATGGTCTCAACGACTAAAATGAGATGGAAAAATGGATGGACGGTACGGATAAACCAAATACATTCAAAGTTAGCCTAACTGAGTTTACTCAGTACGATAAAACCGTGCTGAGTAACTCAGTACGCAATCCAATTTCTGATCATTTGTGCCACGTGGACCAAAAATCACGGGCGCAGCTTCAGTGGATCGCTGGATCCATCGAGGTCGGTGAATCCCTTACTGCGGGGCCAACTGTGATGTGTGTGCCTTACATCCACGCCGTCCATCTGTTTTGACAGCTCATTTTTGTGCATGATCCAAAAAATCAAGCAAATCCAAACCTCAGATAGGCCATATCCAGAAAACGGTGGTGATTGAATACCCGCCATTAAAAACTTTTTTGGGTCCACCAGAATGTTTATTTTCCATCCAAACTGTTGATAAGGTCACAAGGACCTGGATGGAGGGATCACACAAATATTAGCATGATCCAAAACTTTTGTCGACCACAAAAATTTAATGGTCAACCACCATTGTTTCCAGTGGTATTGTCCACCTAAGATCTAGATCTGCTTCGTTTTTTTAGATAATGTCCTAAAATGAGCTGTGAAAATTGATGGACAGCGTGGATTTAAGCTTTACAAAAATGCATAAATAAGAGCCCTATAGAAATGCACCACTCTCGTGAATAAGTATTTTGTAGTTATATTTAGTTAATACCTTTCTTGATAAATGCATTTTCTATAGTTTGTAAATGGCCTTAAATTTAATAGAGAAAAAACGACAAGATGTCATTTTTCATGAATATTTTTAAATGTGGCATGATGGACACCGGACATGAAAGGTGTGCCTCATATGATAGAGCCCTACTTGCTTAGAATATATGTATGATTAATGATCCAAGCCACCTATCATGGAGTCTTATTTTTTATAATATGGATCGTGTAATTGCCATAAACAGAAATTTTATATTTGTTGGAATGTGATTGGGCCACATCATCACAAACCGTATTTACAGTAGTGCTGACAACGTGCGAGATGATATAGACCAATCGTAACGTGACCAATCATAATGTAGGAAAAAATTAAGTAGAGGATTTGGATTCATTTTTTATCATCCATCCCCTCTAAAATTCAAAAGAAAAGAAAAGCCTTTTTGGATGAGATGGTCCTAACATTTTAACTGATGATTGAAAATTAATTGTCTATATTAGATAGAAGCCCAAATAGTGATCTGATTTGTCCCACATGTAAGGCCAACTTTTAGATGCCGACATCTCTTGATTGGATAATTTTAACCACTTGATCAATGGCTAAAAAAATAAATGATTCACATTGATTATAATAGTTTCATTCATAAATTTGAATTGAAAAGACTTCTAGACTCAATTGGAATGAAATTTAATTTATTAAAATGAGAGGCTTGAAATCCCTTTTTGAATGTGATCACAAGTGTTTACATCATGGATTTACGAGCTTAATACTTTAGACATTTTTTATTTCTTGAATTTTCCATTCTCCATTTCTTCCCTTGCTTACTTGACATAGGGAAGGACGTGATGAGGGGATCGAGCAACGTCTTCCTCAAGGATAACTACTCCAAATCCATGGAGTTTCTCTGGACTCCTCACGGAGATTCATCAAGTCCACCAGGGAATAAAATAGAAAATAATTTCTAATAATTCAAAATAAATTAATTGATGATTTAAAAAAATGAATTTACACTCCTTTAAATAGTGATATCAAACCTAGGAATAAGTTTCATAATCAAACTCCAACTCAAACTTCCTAAAAATGTGACTTTACTATTTATATATGATTAAGATTTCTACTAAACTTCATGGTTTTCGACCAAAATTAATAAGTGTCCAATTTGGCCTAACCATGTTATTCTCCTAAGTTTTCTAAGCCCTTTTCATGTTGGGCATGACTCTTATAATCAAGATTTCTACTAGACTTCATGGTTTTCGACCAAAATTAACAAGTGTCCAATTTGGCCTAACCATGTTATTCCTAATTTTTCTAAGCCCTTTTCATGTTGGGCATGACTCTTATAATCAAGATTTCTACTAGACTTCATGGTTTTCGACCAAAATTAACAAGTGTCCAATTTGGCCTAACCATGTTATTCCTAATTTTTCTAAGCCCTTTTCATGTTGGCCATGACTCTTATAGCTCAAAGTTATGATCGAACTAAAATTTATTATAAATAGCGAAAACGAAATTTAAAAGGACTTTCGACTGTCGATTAGATGGAATCTCACAAATTCAACATGGCCAACCCTGAAAAGCAGGTTGGTTGGCTAAAGTAGCTTCTCCTACCCCAAAATCATATATGGTACGTCCAAAAACTCATTCGAGCTTGCGACTGTTTTACGGTTCTGATGGCCCCAATCACTTTCACCTCCGGTCGAGCCTTCTTTGGTCCATCTTGGCCATGAAAGTATCCACGACCCGCTCTACATTATTACTTTTGTGATGAAAGACTAAGTTTGATGATCCATCAATGTTGTACATGTCGTCCGGGTGTGCATTGGGTACTGCCGCCGCCCGACCTAGCTAGAGATGGATAGTCCTGTCCCACCGTGATGTATATGTTTGATCCACACTGTCCATCTATTTTGACAAATCATTTCAAGGCATGAACCCAAAAAGGAGACACATTGAAGGCTCAAGTGAACCACACCACAGGAAACATTGGGGATTAAATTCCTACTGTTGAAAAGTTCTTCAGGGTTACAGAAGTTTTGGATCAAGATGGTATTTATATTTTCCCTTCCTACATGTCTATGTGACCTTACGAACAAGTTGGATGAAAAATAAATATCAGGGAGCCCCTCTGAAAGTTTTCAACGGTGAGAATTTAATCCCCACTGCTTCCAATGGCGTGGTCCACCTGAGCCTTCAATCTGCCTCCTTTTTTGTTCATGGCTTAAAATGACCTCTCAAACTAGATAGACAATGTTGATAAAACATATATATCATGGTGGGCCCTACAAGTCTCCTGACAGTACCATTCATCTCTACTTAGGTCCTGGCAGGATAGTACCCAATCTATGCCATAGTCATCCATAAAGCCCGGTCCACCTTTATTATCATTTGTTAGATGAAGAGTCAAGAAAAGAAAAGAAAAGAAAAGAGATATGACGTTGCAATAGCAATTTATATTAATAACATATCATGTTGCATTATTTTATGGAATACTATTTTAAACATTGCCATCCAAACAATAATATAAGAAAAATAAATAAAAATAACAATCACATCATTTGCATATAAAACTAAATTTATACTAAAGTTTTTTATTTTGGTTTTCCTTAGCTTCAAAGAATTCCTTTCTAAGAGTTGTTACCAAACAAACCAACTTGATAATTACGTGTTGTTCAAATCCATTCATAAAGTAAGTGTCGTCACAATGCAAGTAAAAGGAGCGCACAGGGCCCACTTGGATTTCTTTCTCTGTTTGGTTCAGAGCAGTTTCGGTCGTGGAATTGACTTATATGTGCTAATACTTCTGACTTAAAATCGCCACTAACCAAATGAAACTTCGAATTTAGAGCCGGCTTAAAAACTATTGGAAATGGTCACATACTATTTATCTGCCCACGGCGCGTAAGGTCTTTACTTTACAAGATTCAACAGTTATTTTAAAAATTTTAGCAAAACTTCAACAATATTATATCTAATCTTCCCTTGCCGGGTTTTAAGATTTGTGTAGATAGAGAAAAAGGATTAAAAAAAAAAAAAACTTAGCATCTATTGTTGATGTTCTTGAGATGTGTTTTGTTGATGTTCTTGAGATGTGTATGATAAAATGCAAATTGAATTGAGATGTAAGAAGAAAAATGAGAGACTAAACACCCTTTTCTAAAAAAAAGAGTGATATTTTCAATCCCAATCCGGCTTCTTTAACAGTAGTTTCCAGAGTTGGGCAGAACCTCGAAGCAGCCAGAAATCTCTGGATGTTCCAGAACCTTAATTAGGTAATACACGTGCACCATGTACACTGAAAAAAAAAAAAAAAAAAAAAAAAAGTTTTCATCACATGGAGCCTTTTCCCATTCATTGTTCATTCCACCAAGTGTTCATCGTCCTAGGCTAACCTTTTAGTTGTTGTCATCGTGCTGGTCAAAGAAGGGTAGCCTATGGCAGCTTTATTGGATTGGCGATCTTTCAAGGACTGACTGTCGACCTGCCGTCAGTCCCAACAGTTATATGGATAGGCCATCCAACACCGTTCACTGGGTAATTCCCACTAGGATCCGAAACTTCTGTGGACCTGAGCAGGTTTCAATGGTTGGCGTTTAATTCTCATTTTTTTTAAATGGTTTGGCCCACTTGAGCTTTTAGTCTCCTTTGCTTTTCCAACTCTCGTGATAACATGAGGTGATGCAAGGATGGACGGAGTGCACGTCACCCACGTCACGATGGGGGGCGGATTCGGTGAGACCCGGTTCCACCGAGGTGGGTGGGACCCCTAACTATGGGGCCCACTGTGATGTATGTGCCTTAAATCCACACCGTCCAACCATTTCGAAAGCTCATTTTAGGGCATGATCCTAAAAATGAAGCAGATCCAAATCTTATGAGGACCATACCATAGGAAACAGTAGTGATTCAATCCCCACCATAAAAAACTTCATGGAGGCCACCGGAATGGTTATTTGTCAGCCAATCTGTTGATAAAGTCACAAAAATTGGATGAAGAGACCACACAAATATCAGCTTGATCCAAAACTTGTGGCCCACAAGTTTTTAACGGTCGATTACCACTGTTTTATGGTCCACATGAGATTTGGATCTGCTTCATTTCTTGGATCTTGCCCTAAAATGAGCTTACAATACGGATGGATGGCATGGATGTAGTCACATTCATCACAGTGAGCCCACATTCAGGGGTCCCACCCACCTTGGTGGATCTGGGGTCTCCCCTCATCCGCTCTGTAGCGTAGAACAAAGCACCGACCCTTGTATCCCAGGTAAAACGATGGCCCCACCATGATGTATGTATTTTATCCGTGTCGTCCATTCATTTTTTTCAGATCATTTTAGGGCATAAACCTAAAAACGAAGCAGATCCAAAACTCAAGTGGACCACACCCCACAGGAAGCAGTAGGGATTGATTGCCTACCATTGAAAACTTCTAGGGGCTTTTGAAGTTTTGGATCAAGCTAATATTTGTGTTTTACCTTCGTCCATTCCAGTATGACCTTGTGAACCCGTTGGATGGAAATAATGCTTCCTGTGGCGTGGTCCACCTGAGATTTTAATCTGCCTCATTTTTGGACTCATGCCCTAAAATGACCTTGAAAAATGTATGGACGGCATGGATAGAACACATACATCAAGGTGGGCCCATAGCACCGTCCAGTAGCAGTAGTGAGTGGCTACTGACATTGTCAGTAAGCAAACCGCATCCGTGCGAGGTGAGGTTGCCTGCCGGTTTTTTATTAGCAGGTTTGTTGTAATGAGAGCGGATTCGGTGAGAACCCGGCCTCACCCAAGACGGTGAGGCCCTTACCATGGGGCCCACCTTGATGTGTTTACTCTGCATCCGCCCCATCCATCCGTTTTTTCAGATCATTTTGGGACATGATACCAAAAATGAAGAAGATCCAATTACCAGGTGGACCATACCCTAGAAAACAGTGATGATTGAACATCTTACCATTAAAAACTTGTTAGGGCACACCTTAATGTTTTTGTAGTGTTTATTTGGCATCCAATCTGTTGATAAGGTCACAGAGGTCTGGATGAAGGGAAAAAACAAATATCAGCTTGATCCAAAACTTGTGGCCCATTAATGGTCAATCACCACTGTTTCCTATGATATGGTCCATCTGATCATTGGATCTGCCCATTTTTTAGATAATGCCCTAAAATTATCTGAAAAAACAGATGGACGGGGTGGATACAGAATATACACACCTGATCCGCTCCCTGTTGTCATCAATCTCCACCTATTGTTAAAGGCAGTTCCATGTTCCAAAACGCTGACATGACAACATTCACAAACTGATCATGGATGACCTGAAAAATCTTCAATACTGAGGAACAATGGCCCACAAAAGATCCATTAAGAAGATGATTGATATCCAACAGAAGAATTAAATGATAAGAAGATTGATATATTCCAGTGGTACAGATACCACCATTACAGTACCAGGACTAGATGTGGGGCCCACATGATGCATGCACACCATCCAACCCATTCATCAAATGGGTCGCCTCGAAAACAATTAAGGCCTCCGGTGGTAGATTCTTAGGACCCGTTTGGCCGGGTGGATTGGAAGGGATTGAATGGTATTAGGGTGGATGGCATGGATTTCAAGGTAATGATGGTGTTGTAAGTGGATCATCTTAAGATCCATGGGATTGCTATATCCCGGGATTGCTATATCGACTCTGTTTGGCACGCTCGGCCGATCCTGGGATTAAACCTTCCCATCCCTTCCAATCCCTCAAACCAAACACGTCCCAGGCAAATTTGAACGAATTAGGGTGGATTGGATGGGATTTAAAGGTAATGATGGTGTTGTCAGTGGATTGTCTTGATTTGGCACCCAGATCACCCAGTCTGTTTGGCACGCCCGGCCAATCTCGGGATTTAACTTCCGATCCCTTCCAATACCATCCAATCCGCCTGGCCAAACGGGCCCTTAGGAGTTTCAACACCCGGTCAAGGGTTCGAGTACCCATAGGTGGTGAAATCCACTACGGCATGAGTGTGTGGGGGTGTGTTTAAAAAAAAAAAAAAGGCCGAATACTCAGCCCGATCCAAAACTGAAGTGGTCCACAGGCATGCCTTGGTCATAAAACAGCCTGATTTTTTTACCCGACCCTTCGATACACAAACCACGGTCGGTCCCCCACCCTAATCAATGTTGGGCTTTCCCTCTCAACAGACTCTTATGTGCTATGACACACTGAAGTTTTGGATCAGAGGCTGAATTTTGAAGTTGGGGTTTTTTTTTGAAGAGCGACGCCGACACGTCTCATTGACAGGTTGGATTCCTTGAACACATCACTGGACCCACATCTAGCCGGTGCTACCATAAGGTCACGGTGCTACAAGTACCGCTGCAGCACGCCCCATCACATTAACCATCTACATCATCAAGATGCTACAAGTACCGCTGCAGCACGCCCCATCATATTAACCATCTACATCATCAAGAAATGACCCATGACTCAAACAGCTATAGTCTCAACGTACCGTGTTATCCACGTAGCAGCATTGAGCTTCAGTGCCTGGTCGAGCCAGCAGTGACGTCTACGCATTCTCGCACCTTGGTCGACACCACCTGCTTCCCTAGCAAATTCCATAGCCCTTTTCTTAGTAAGGCTTGGTTCATCAATTTGAAAGATTTAAACCCCTTCAAATCTCATTGCAGTCCAACAAATGTTGTTTCCCATTTCCAGTTTTCTTCCGCACCTTGCCATAAGAAATCCCAGTCAAGTTCTCCAGCTTGCAATTCACACATTCAAATGGCTCTGGAATAGCAACACGGATTTGCATGGACGACGAAGCTACTTCAATTAGCATCGCCCTGATGGGATGCATCTATCTTTCCAAGCCAATGATCTTTGTTGAACCCTCTCAATGATGGGTCTCATGAACTCTCCTTGGGATTCCTAGTATGAAGCGGCAACCCAACATGAGTGGAAGGAAAGGAACCTGCTCTGCACCCAAGAACTTCCACCAGCTCGGCCACCTCTCTATCACCCATGTTGATTCCCAACACACTCTCATTCCAAAAGGTCAACATACAAACCGGAGATCACCTCAAAACGCTGAAGAATGCACTCCGATATTATTATTTGCTGCATATTCAAGGATAATAGTATCATCCACAAACTACAGATGAGAGATTTGAAAATCCAATGGATTCACTCTACAGGCCCGATTGGTCACGTCTGGCATTTGAGGCCTTAACTTAATGTCATTTTGATCCAAACAGCAGTTCATCTTATCCATTTGGATGCACTTAACAAACCATCTTCTAATCTCCTGCTCAACAAAAGCACTACAACACCGACTTGAAAAACAAAAAACCAATCTGATTGGTTTTTCCCCGAGTCAACCAAAAAAGCAGACTTGAAACCTCCTTTTCCAGAAGCCCCACTACTGAGTTAGTGTGCCTAATCGGACCCTAAATCCCCTTTAGAGATCCTCACTTATCTTTTCCAACATTTTACTCAAGCTTCCCTGCCTTAAACCCCCAGCTAGCCCCAAGAAGCCTATTGGTGATCTGATCACAAGCACCAAGAATTTTGCAGATGAAAAACATTCCTTCATCCACCCTGTCCACTTGCGGCCTAATCCCAACCTACTGAGAATGTATTCCAAAGATTTCTAGCCAATATAATCATAGGGTTTTTCCAAGTCTATTTTGTGAAGCACACCCAGCAATCCTGCTAATCCTGCTTCATGCCTACAATCAATACATTCATGAGCTATCAAAACTCCATCCAAAATCAATACATTCATGAAGGACAGGGCCCGCTTTAAGTTTAACATACAATGATCATGCAATGTTCCAGCAGAATATACATATGCACAGATTGCACACACACACACACAAACACGCAGATATGCACTCAATGGGAATAGTTTGAGTTGCGGGCCCAACAGTGGATGAGACAGCTCAAAATTCGTGCTGACCCAAGCCTCCTAACAGTCCAACAATTCACCATCAAACGGGTGGTTAGAGCAGTGGTCAACTATCCTCATCCAATGGCCAGATATTCATTGAATGGGCAATCGGAATCATGGAATCATGCAGTCAATGTGATTTTCTGTTATGACTTATGGGTGGTGGGGCCCACATTTTGTTGGGTAGCCAATGTATGTGTTGATGTATGCTTGAGAATGCTCTGCCATTTGGTGCCAGACCATGTGATGGAGACGAGGGTGTTGTAGAGCAAAACTATCGGTGGATGTGGTTACCATACACAGTGCATTTTTGTCATTTACAAAAAATGGAGGGCATTTTTTTCAATTTCAAAAATAAATAAATAATCAGCTACTTATTTTAACAGCTACTCTTGCTAATGACAAATACTATACCAATTAGGTATCTTAAAGAAAAGATGTTTAGAACAGGTACTGGAATGAAAATTACAGATTAAACAGGTAGTATTTTGTAAAAATCCCTTTATAAAAAGATATCAACACAAAAGAAAGATAATACGAAAGAAATACATTCATATGAATTCATGTGTATTAAGATAGACTTGCCCTGATTTACAAGTATCACACATATTCCAAGCAAAACCTCTTAACCGTCATCATCTTAGCCATCCTCCCAGCATTTTGGGTTTGGCTTTTAAATGATAGATCCACAAAAGTTTCACAGACCAGCTGCAAACAGACATCAACCTGCCCTTTTTACCCGGGCTCTTGGAACCAACCATGAAAGAAGAAGGTCACATTGACACCACTCACATGCCAGCACGCTCTTAGCCAGCATTAACCCCCAGCCCAACGATTACACGTCAAGGATACCTAGATAGCAGGTCGCTTTGATATATAGTACGAGAACCCTCCAGTACGTGGTAGACTTGATGCGGACATCAGTGGTGCACCCTATAGAGTGTACCAGAGGAGGAGGCGTTGCCGACAGAGTACCGGAGCGGAGGAGTTTATGTGGATGGACGTTGGGTCCTTCGGACCCATTTTCTGACGCGCTACGAGTGCGGGAGCAGCATGACTGCACCTTGACCATAGATCCATGAATCAGATTTCACACCCTACCACACGGGTGTTTAAGTTTCCCTGACCATAAATCCATGGTTGAATTTCACACCCTACCACACGGGTGTTTAAGTTTCCCTGACCATAAATCCATGGGTTGGATTTCACACCCTACCATACGGTGTTTTAGTTTTAGATGTTTTTTTTCTTTTCTCTATTTCAGGGGCTTTATTGCACTTTCTTTACTTTTCGTCTTTTATTGTTATTTTTCTTGTTTCCAGGGGCTTTAGTGCACTTTTACTTTTCCATAGCTTATATATACGTTGTGAGAAACCTTATTTTGGATTATTATTGAATGAATAGAAATTCGTCTCTTTTCTTTCTATTTATTCAAGAGATTAGGGTTTCAGGATTGGCCCTTGAGTGTTGAGGATTCCACCCCGATTTCAAGTTTCATTCTTTCTAAGATCCTCAAGGTGCAGGAAAAGGTAAGAATCATCCTCCTTTTCTTTTGACGACATAAGGACCTATACCTTCTTCATCTCGAACCCCTCATCCTTCACCCATTTCGTTCCTCTCTAGATATCCTCTTTCTAGTTCGAACGAAAAAGAGGGATGGTTAGTTAGTAGAATCAGATCCAAGCTTAATCGTGGACTGACTTATGCTAGATATGGGGTATCCTCATATCCCGAAGTCCTCCCTTTTTACTGTTTACCTGATCTTATGTTAAGGGGCATGATCCTGACAGAATAACCTCATCTTTGTGTTGAGATTTACCTAATCCTTTTTATTAGAAAGGGTTAATTAATTGGTGTACTTATTTGAATATTCTTTAACCTGATTATACATGCATCTAGGGTTAGGTCATCACATGCCCCTGCATCAATACTAGGGGTAGGATCATGTGGGTCACTCCAATACATACACCATATATGCAATATAGTTTTATATATGAATTGGTATTGCAACCGATATCATCATCATCACTACGCCTTTATCGAAATTATTTGGGGTCAGCGACGTGAATCCTTTTTTTTTATTGCAACTTATATAATGAAATCACAAATTTTATGGTTGTCGACCCCGGCTGCATGCATAGTGTTATATTATATGCACGCTATTCAATTAAATCAAAATATAGATATCCACATTGTAAATATAAATCAAAAAATCAATCAATGGTAAGAGTATAGAACCATATTTCGGGTTGCAAAAAATAGCGATCCGGATTGCAAATGACCCATGATCTAGATCTCACGATTCAGAACAAAAAACGTAGGGGTGTTGGTGATTTAGGTAACATTGTTACACAGACCCCTCTCAATTAGTTCGGATAAAGCTTAGATGATGATGATACAGGTAGACCCAAAAGGGGTGAGCTTCAACCAAGCAAGATAGGTTCATGGAGGGATGGTTACCAAAAAAATCATTAAGCATAAAATCAGAAAAATGTATCACCATTGGACCAAAAGTGGATAGAACATTCTCTCAAGTAGTTAGCTATAGAGATTAGAAGGGACTCACTGACACATGCTTGCTAAAAACCACTTGCATGCCAATGCAGATACCCAAAACTGCATTTTTAACCATTGTGCATTACCTGGAAATGGAAATTTGTAAAACATTGAGGTCCCTTGCATGTGATGCTACACAACCAAGCTACTAGCTAGGAATGCAAATTGGGTTTAGGTCAACCCAAACCCGACTGACCCAACCCAAGTTCGGTCGGGTTGTCAGGATCCTTGTGGTTGGGTTAGGGTTGGAAAGTCCGAAATCAGGTTGGGTTCGAGTTTAGCATATTCGAGTCCGGTTAGGTTGGTTTGGGAATAATCACATGTACTCCAGTCAGGTTGAGTCTTGTCGAGTAGGGTTGGGTTGATTTAAGGTTGAGTACCGAGGAATTCAGGCTAGGAACCTCAGGTTGGGCCCTCTTGAGGTCAGGTTGGGCTCTGGTTGACCCTCAACCTGACCCAACCTGCCCAAGTTACACCCCTACTACTAGCACAATCTTTCCAAGCAAACCATGTAAGCTGAATATGTCAATCATAACCAAAACTGCATGGACATACTGACCTGAAAACTGCCGCCATCCTTCATTTTGGTCTTACAATGAATCAGACCTCAATTGTCTGCAGTGAACCCAACAGCCTGCTTAGAAAAGAGAAGTGTAGGTTCAGCTTTCATATTTCTATTCATGCATACTAGCTAGAAAATTGGAAATGAAACAATTTCCTACAAAGGTGAATGATTCATACGTGTTGAGTTTGAGAGAGAGAGACCTTATTACATATGCCACCATACCAAAATTTGGTAAGGGTTTTTGGGAGCATCTCACAAACCAGGGTAAAGTGAAATGCTTTCCACGCCAGCCAAACCACGGTAGCTTCAAAATGAAGTTATCCGATCTATTTGGGAAAACTTCCATATGCTGCATGCATTCACTTATCTTACCATTAGATCAATGCTACTAGATTTCCTTCCAACCTAGTTCAGACAATTAACAGAGTTGGCAATGCATTCCTAATCATAATCATATCAAATTCGGAAACCCCCAACAGAAAACACACATCGCCATGTTGAATCATGGTTAAAATAATATGCATCGGTACGTATAAGATGTGGATGTGTTATGATTTTCTCGTTTGGCACCTGAAACAGTACAATTGAAATTGCTATTTGCTGGCAACTCCCTAACTATCTCATTTCTGCTTTATTGAATAGAACTTCTACAATTTGATTCAACTGAGCATCCAAATGCAGCGTTAAGGTTGAAACCCAAACAATGCATATCATATTGGATAAGATCTTAAACTATAGTTAAAAAAATAAAAAATAAATTACAAAAAGAAGCCCATGCAATCAAATCCAAACACCCATCAACAAATCTTCAATTCTTTACCAGCATGAAGAAACAAACCTCACAAACAAGTCATACAATAGTTCCACACATAGTAATAGAAATACCATTCGACAGCTAAAATACCCACGAAATTGGGCAAATTTACTTTAGGTGTACATCGGCCTATCTGTCCATGCCCCAGAAACATGCCCGTTCTCGCAAACATAGGCCCGAACAACGGGCTCACCATCATCATGGTACCCAAAAACCCGCCTCAAACAGAAAGCAGAGTGCAGGTCCCACGTCTCCTTGCATGAACAGAATGCACAATCCAATGTTATCTTATTCCGGTTCGTGTCATTGATGGTCCTCCACACCCTCGACCGCTTGAAATTCTTAAAAACACCCCGGAAAAGCATGTAATTACGCTTCTCCTCCGTATGGACGCATCCAGGCCAATCACAGATATACAAGCAGTCACCCCGGAACCGGCTGGCAAGCAGCTTGTTCCCTTGCTCCCGGCTCAGATTCCAAGCCCCGGAGGCTAAATGCGATTCAACGGCCTGACATAGCTTCCTTCTCTTCTTAGTAACTGAGATCTCGTGGCCTACCTCGATGACAGCCCTCTCAATCTCATCCGCTGTCGTCGTACCAACGGCAGCGGCGGCGTGAGACTCGGAGTCGTCGTAGACAGTATCGAAATAAAGATCATCAAAAAGTGACCAACCTGAATCAGAAGACTGGATTGCACTTACCAGAGCAGATTGAAGGGAAGCTGGTGGGCCCGAAGAAGACGGGAGGGGCGGGGTCCTTGTTTCAATTCTGCGGTAATTCTCATCGGGGCCAATCTCGCGCTCAAGGCCGAAGTCGGAATTCTCCAAAAGGATGCCAGCGTGGAGGAGGCCTGGGCAGCAGATGGAGAGCTTGTGGAGGGCAGCCCAACCGCCGGGGGGATCAGCAGCAGGTGTGTAAGGACCGCCGCCACCTGGGGCGAGGAGATCGGATACGAGAGAAGGGATGGTCTCGGAGCATTTGTTCTTCCAGCAGACGTTGCGAACGAGACTGGAGAATTTGGTGCAGACGCAGGCAAGTCGTGCCCAGTTGCGGGGATCGTCTTCGAGCTTGAGGAAGATGTTGAGGACGACGTCATCAGAGAGGCGGGTGAAGGCAGTTTCTGCCATGGATTTTTTTTTTTTTTTTTTTTCAGGTTTTTGGTTTCTGGTGAGAAAGAGGGAGAGAAATATGGGTTTTTTTTGTTTTTTTTTTTTTGAATTTTTCTGGGGATTTTGGTTTCTGGGTTTTCTTTGCTAAGAGTAAAGTAGGAGAAAGACAGGATCTTTTTTGTTCTTTTGTGGGTTTTTTCCTGGGTAGGTAGGGCTTTTCTTTGATGATTTTAATGGAGGGATTGAATAGGGATAGAAGATAGAGATTTTCTTTTATGTGGGTTTTCTGGTATTGTGATTGGTTTGAAAATGAGGGGAAGAAAAGCCAAAGTAAGATTTAGATGGATTGGATTGCCTTGATTTCATTTTGGGATTTTGAATCTGGTTTTTTCAGTTTTTTTTTTTTTTTTTTTTTTTTTTTGGTATTCGAGAATATGAAATTGGTTTGGTAGGAATGTGAAGATGGATGGTGTTTGATCTCTCACGGTGATTTTTTGTAGGGTTTTTGGGATTGAAGTAGGAAGAAAGCACTCATCGGGCGAGAGATGGGACTGTTCTTTGGAAGGATTGGGGTTTTTTGTTTTGCGAGGAGTCTCATTATACTCTGGCAGAGCTCTATACCATGTTTGATACTCTGGCTGGCTGATTTCATCCACGGCAACACACCATCAAACGATCCTGATCTCTGACTATTTGGCTCATTGAACGTTTTTCTACCACCCATTTGATACCCAACAATCTGACAGTTAGAATTATATGTCTTACATGGTTGTTGGCTTATAACCGTTACACATTCTGACCCACTATTTGGACGGCTGGGATTGGAACATGCTGTGCGACCTATGCAGAAACTGTACACTTGTGTATGGATCACCGTACTCTTGCAGAGTATCGAATAAATCGTCATTTGCAATTTTCCATTTTGGGGCAGTAGCTGGCTGGCGTGGATGGATGAATTTTGGCGCCAAACAGAGGATACAATGGGGACGGGAATCGTTGGACAACACCTGCGTATAACGCTCAACATATGTGGTTCCCACCATATTTTATATGAAAATCCACTCCTTTCATCAGATGATTTTAATTATTTTAACCGTACATATAAAATATCATCCTCATATAAAATTATTATGTGTCACACTAATGGGAACAGTGTAAAATGATCCTAAAACATCTAAGTTCACATAGTATGGATATCCTGATATATGGATCGGTCTGATTTTTGTAATTTCATTTCATCTTAGTGAGTTACACTTGATTAACGGCATCGATGAAAGTATGAAACATGGTGACCCCACACACAGACTCATGGTTGGCATCCCATCCCCATTATTGCCTGTTGTGTGGTCCACCATAATTTTTGGTTTTTCTGATTTATTTCCCGAGAAATTAAAATTGAAGGCAGAACCTGATGGACGGAGTGGATTCGATATGGTGAGACGGATCTGTAGAGGATTCCGGTCCACACGATGGGAGGTACGGTGGCATTTTGCTCTACAATGACAGCCACATGTTTGTTTGAGCATCGAAGCTCCTCATCTGATCTTGGATGCATGGGTTGTCGGTCACTTGGGTGTGGTACAAATGCACCCAAATCCATACGTGTACCATCCACCGTACAAGGGCACACGTGCACACACTTCAACCGTCCTCCTCGTGGGCCCCAATTGGATGTATCATTACTCGAAGACCTCAACCGATCGAACTAGCGTAATCGTCAGATTTCAGCTCTTGAATTCACGTTGCTGGAATTTGTGTTTTAGACCTTCCATCTGTTTGTCATTCATTAGATGTTTATGTCATCCTGATCAGTGAGATTCTTGGGCTACGCTCTATCCACAGTGGGCCCCTCAATTTGATGGGTTGGATTCGAGTACGTGGTGCAATGTGAACGGTGGAGATGAGTTGCACGATCTAGTGAGATGGTGCGAATGTACGTTCTAGAGGAAGCATGGGAGTGGCCCACTTCCGCGATTGGATCCAAGTGATTTGTAAGGCAAGTGGAGAATGCGATTGACGTTGAAATCGAGCGGTGGAAATGGTTAGATGGATGCTAGCTATCAATCTTTTCTATCCCAGTTGCATGATCTGAACCGGACTCTATGATAGCCATTGATTTAAGTGTGAAGAGAGGTGGCAGACATGGAAGGAAGAAGGTGAACATCCACACCATTAATTTAGTTGGTCCCCTCTTGATTATGGAGGGTTCCAAAAATCAGATGAATTCAAAGCTCAGGTTGCCCACACCATCTGTGAAATCATGCCTGAAATTTTTTAAATCACTTGGTGGGGCCCACTCACTTGAGTTTTGGAATAACTCATGTCTGAGACCATATCTTCATTGGCCATCTAAACAATTAGAAAGGTTTCATTCGGTGGGCATCAAATCTGTGGGCCACCGAGTTAGAAAGGGGAGTAATTGACGTGAACGGATTGCCTACTACTCCTGAAACCAGCCAATGGCTGGCTGATGGTCGGTACCATGATGTATGTTTTATATCCACACCTTTCATGCATCTGGAGTGATCATTTTAGGGCAATATCCAAAAATGATTTAAATCCAAATCTCCAGTGGATCCCAGCACAGAAAACAGTGGGACAGTGTCGCCTATCATTAAAAACTTCTAAAGACCATCAAGTTTTAGATCTAACTGATATTTGTGTTTTCCGTTATTTCAGGTCTTTTTTAACCTTTGGACAGGTGAGAATCACTCTCCTTACCTGTCCAAAAGATAAACATTATGATGGGATCACTCTCCCCACTTTTTTCTTCGGTGGAGAGAGTGATTTCGGATAAACATTAGGATGGCCATTAGGATAGTTTGGTGGGGTCTATTACAGATTTTTATTTGGTGGGGTCTATTATAGATTTTTATTTGCCTCATTATTTGGTTTATGGCCTAATATATAAAAATGGATGGACGGTGTGGATATCATACATACATCATAACGAGGCTCACCGAACTTGGTGACGTAACTTCTGTAGCCGACTCGCTGCTCAACCTCTCCCTACCTAATCCGCGTCCGAGCGTCGCTGGACGCGAATTGCGTCCTACCCCGCCCGTACGGTAATCCGTTTGGGAAGTGCTATGTGGGGCCTCCCGTGATGTAAGTGTTTTATCCACGCCGTTGATCTATTTTCTTAGATCATTTTAAGACATGATTTTAAAAATGAAGCAAGTACACAGCTCCAGTGGACCACACCAATGGAAGCTGCAGAGATAATGACACCCATCGTTGAAACCTTTCTAAGGGCCACCGTGATTTTTTTTACCATCCAACCTATTTATAAGGTTCAGACGTGGAAGTGAAAACACAAATATCGGCTTGATCTGAAGCTTCTTGGGCTTCTAAGAAGTTTTTATGGTGGACGTTCAATCCCTACTTTGTGGTCCACTTAAGCCCTATACCTGCCTCAATTTTTAAAATATAACTTAAAATTATCTGAAAAAATGATGAAAGGCGTAGATAAATCACTTACATCACGGTGGGCCTCACAAAGCCCTGCCCGGATAGATTACGGTCCAAGTGGGGTAGGACACAATCCGCGTCCGTCAGCGCTCCTCTTCGTACGCGGATTTCCTGCGAAAGCCGCTGGGAAATTAGGTAGGCTCCATGTTTATGAGAAATCGTCTCTGTTCATCCGTTTTGAAAGTTCATTTTAGGATATGTTACTAAAAATGAGCTGTATCCAAAAGTGAGCCGAAAACGTGATAATTAAACTTCCACAGTTAAAATATTCGTCGGGCCACAGAAGTTTTGATTCATGCTAATGTTTTCGTTTTCACTTCATCCCAGTATGAATGACGTTATTAACGGTATGGATGGCATCTGAACATCACTGTTGAACCGAGGAAGGTTCCGACGGTGGAAATTTTTCTGACCACATTTTCCTTTAGTACGGCTCACTTGAGCTATGCATACGGTTCATTTTTTACAGCATGTCCTAAAATGAACTCACAAAACGGATGGATGGGGAGAATTTCTCACAAACATTACAGTAGCCCCACCTCAGTTCCCAGCGCAGAAACTTACTTCGAAAGGCTTTCACAGGGAATCCCCCTCGTATTCGCACACCAGTCAATCCGCTTCGAAAAAGAAGGCGGGGATATTTTGATCCTCAAATGCTCGTCCGTGCGTCACGTGAAGGTAAGCTCTGGACTCTTCGGAAAAGAAACCAGGTAAAAAGTTACATCTACAGTAGTCAATTTCTCTAGAAAGGGATTACTGTTCGGTGCTATGTGGGCCCCATCATGATACATGTGTTCCATCCATGCCGTCCACCCATTCTTCTAGATTATTTTATGGTATGATCCCAAAAATGAGATTGATCCAAATCTCAAGTGGACCGCACAGTGTTGATTAAACGGTCACCATTAAAAACTTCTTGGAAGCCACAAAAGTTTTGTACTAAGCTGATATATATTTTTTCCCTTCATCCAAGTCCTTATGACCTAATCAACAGGTTAGATGTCAAATAACCATTACAGTGGGCCATATGAGGTTTTTAATGGTGGAAATTCAATCACTACTGTTTTCCCATAGTGTGGTACACCTAAGATTTATATCTACATCATTTTTTGCATCAAGCCCTAAAATTATCTTTCAAAATGGATGGACGGCGTGGATAAAACACATACATCATGGTGGGGTCCACATAGCACCCCAACCATTAACTATTGTCTATAGGTTGGCCCACCAAAGTCAAGAGTTAAACTGATTTTCAGGCCCATGGCCCACCAGGGAAGGGTGCTTGTAATTGATGGTGTAAATGTTCTATAGACATTTCAAATCTTGAATGTGGATGAAGTGGTAGGTTTGATTGAAGTGGTTCAACTCCCACCAATAGGAGGTGAGGATTCAACAGATTGATGATTTAGATGATGAGAACATTGGCCGTGAAGCGTCACACCTCATTGCATTATTGTCTTGTCTGCAGCTGAGTGGCTTCGGTTTCTTTTTCTCTTCTCCATTTTTTCTGCCCTCTTCTTGCGTAGACATGGTTGAGACAGATGAGGTCTGTGGGTCCATCATGATTTACAGTGTTAGTCAATTTTGTCAGCCGAAAATTTACAAAATAGTTTTTAAATTCACAAGAAATGATAAAAGAAAACTTTAATGATTTTATTAAATAATGTGTAATGTATATAATTTATTAGTTATACTATTAATAAAGAAAAAATAAAATACTAATTTAAAATAATCTAAAATAATAATATTATAACTTCAATAGAAGTTCTAGTTCAATTGAAATAAAACTTATCTGAAATATTAAATTTTGAATAGAAAATTCTAAATTAATCTTATTGGATGTTTCTGGCATGATCATGATTTATCTTTAAAAATAATTCATCTTTAAAAAAATGAAATTTATAAAATATATATACATATATATACAATGAAAATTAAAATTATTAAAAATAATAAAATTTCCTAAATTTCCAATTTTGAAGTGGAAGCACACATTATTTTTTTCAAAACGGATGGACATATGGCAAGTCGGTTTACCCCGAATGACCTGCTACTTGAAGATCAATAAGTTGTGCATCCAATAACGATACCTAGATCAAAAGTTAAGGTTAATTCATTCTTCATATCTTCTCTTTATGAAAATGATTTAATTGGAAGCAGATATGCCTACGACGGTTGTGGCATGCCCCTGCATAGAATTGAACCCAGATTAGATGAACTACTTACGCTTTTGTTTAGCCTTCTTTTAGTCCAGTCATACTAGGAATGTGTCTTAGTCTCGCTGTACACCAGTGAGCCCAAAAATGAGGCAGATCCAAATCTCGAGTGGGCCACATGATAGAAACGGTGTTGATTGATGCTTGCCATTAAAAACTTATTAGGACCCATTGTATTGTTTATTTGTCATCCAACTTGTTGATTAGATCAAAAGTGCGGATAAAAGAAAAACACAGACATCAGCTTCAACCAAAACTTTTGTACCCCCAAGCAATTTCTAATGGTGGGCATTCAATCACCACGGTTTCCTTTGGTGTGGTCCACCTGAAATTTAGATCTGCCTCATTTTTGCAATAATGCACTAAAATAATTGGACAGCTTGGATAAAATATATAAAATCACTGAGGCCCATAGCACCGACCTCGGTGTTGGAAGGGTCACTATCGAATCCGGGAACCCTGCTGTCCATCTCACCGATGGGACCGTCTGCTTTTTCTTTTTACTTTTTTTTTTTTCCCCTTCTTAGTGGGACAGAGAACACCAACGGCGAGAGTAGTGTAAACGTCTCTACCATTGTTGTCAATCAGAACCGTTTTCATGCACCGCGTATCATATGGATATGGACGGTTCGGATCTCGTTCCCGCGTGCAATTCGGCTGTTTGTACACGCGTGTGGACTCGACTAAGCTCTTTACAAGATACCATGTTCGGGAATTCATTGGTCATTCCTTATCCAGGGTTGTGCCCACCGAATCAACGGTTGAGGTTGCGAGACAAAGCCTCAACAAAGCAATGTGCGTTTACCTTATGAAACGTTCACGCTTTTATTTCCATTAGAGGTATATAAAAAATACGACGCCATACTACACAACCAACAACAAGCTATATTTGATGAAACCACCTCAGGAGACATCATTAATGAATAGCTGTTAGACTACCACAACAAGCAATTCGTCTGTTTGGATTATCATCAATAAATTAGGAATTTGTTAATCATTACAGTTTTATATTACAAAATATAATTATATTACTCTTTTTTTCTATGATTTAACAGGATAGTAAGAAAAATGTGTGAAGCAAAGACAACAGGAGAATTGTTGGTCAGCATGTAAAAGAATTTGTAAACCTTGAACTTTTGCAATAAAAGGGTTATTTGATTTGCTGTATTTATATGGAATTTAACTTGAATTTAGCATCTATTATTTGGTAAATTAGGATGTAAAATGTTGACATCTTTGCATTGAGTGGGTGCTTGCTCTTGCTCTGGTGGTAGACTCTTAGGAGTTTCAACACCTGGTAAAGGGTTCGAGCACCCATAGGTGGTGAAATCCCACTAAGGCGTGAGTGTGTTGTGGTGTGTGTGCGTGTGTTATAAAAAATAAAAAAATAAAAAACTCGAAAATTGAGGCTTTAAGATAATAGGTGAGAAAACCATGTGAAATCCAGTGCCAAGCTTTCTGCAGCCTGTAACCTCTATAGCTACATTTGGGATGTACAACCAAACTGAATTGGGAGAGTGGAAATGACCAACTTGTAATGTTACATTCCCAAGCACACTCCTAATTGTGGATAAAAAATCATGTCATGACCACTGATACAACTCGTATCCATCCCGTATCCCCCTGCATTACGTACTGTTCTGGGCCAACATGGGCTAATACAGCTCATTTGTGGTGAATACAGCTGTCCAGGTCCACATCTACACTGGTTTTGGACGATGCTCAAAACTTTTACTCCTAATTGCATGGCTTTCACTTTTGCTGTCCCATTCCCCAACACTTGCAATAACGCAATTTTCACTTTAAAAGACAAATTAAGTACGATTCCTCATTTGTTTGCACAGCCATATACACTCTACATGGATATCCAAATCAAGAAATCACACAAGAACCGACTGCAACTAGATAGCCATGGAACCACATGGGCGTTAGCAATACTGGTATTCCCTGCGCAGACTAATAAGCCGCAAGGGTGGAGCTTTCATGATATCCACCCAATTACATGTCACATACGCTGCCTTATGTTAACAATCAAACACAAAAATCATGACATGCCAAATCTCAGGTAGGCCACAGCATGGAAAACAGTTGGGATGTTAGGACTAGAATGGTTGTGTAGGACCAGAGTGATTTTTATATCCCACCCAATCCATTCACCACGTGAATTTATAGTTTCTAGGTATATTTTTGGGTGGTTCAGAAGACCAGGGAATGGTTTCATGAGGGTGAAAGAAGCATCATAAGACTTGGGGGAAGAAAAGTTAGGTAACTCTCAAAGAGCTTGAAGGGAAATCCTTAGACATCTGGCGTCGGTTATCAAATCTCGTGTTAAAATAAAAGAGCCATCTCCATCAACATCATAACACAGAAGACAATCAATATAAAGAATCCGATCATTCAATCTTCCCTCATTTCCTTCACCCCGGAAGATATTATTTCCTGCATCCAGTGCACCAACTCCTGAATGGGAGGTTTGGTCGGATAAAGGTTTGCCTATCCCATTTCAGTTCATTTCGATGAAATCGACCCCACCCCCTGTTCTTAGATTGGGGGGGGAGGGGAAGAAAATAAGTCGGTCCATCTATCGGTATAATCATTAGTGAAGCAAGGAAGACCCACTGAAAATAAGATCTGTGCAATCACAGCAAAAAATAAATAGATAGAGATGCAGGCAAGGTTACATTCAAACAGTAGTTCAGCTCTTATACGAACAGGTCCTAACTGGTCCTTAACGTCTACATATACTCCAGCTCAGATAATCCATCAGCTCTTATACGAACAGGTCCTAAACTGGTCTCGCGAAGATTGTTTATCAATGACACTTTACGAGGATAGGCATAGCCCGCAGTATGCACTATGATATCAGAATTCAACATCTCAGCTGCCACCTCATATCTCACCTGTCAATCAGACCATTTTCCATCAGGACCCGAAAAAGAAAAATATACCCAAAAATAAGGCAAACAAAAAGAAAAGAAAAGAAAAATCTTGTATTAGAAAGGAGCACTGCCAAGGCCAGCCCTAGATCCTGCTCTCCACACGTCCCAACAGATGGTTCATCAGGGAAGCCGACCATGTCAGTTCCATGACCTGAAAATCAGGTCAATCTGCTCATAAGGTGGGCCATGTTGGCATCAAAGGGCCGTTAGTCAATTCCATTAAACATCCACCATTCCAAGCACGGCTCACCTAACAACCACCATGGCAATATGCCTCTGGGCCCTCCTAATGAACAGCCAGAATCTCACAAGCGGCCACCTTGGAAAACGTTGGGACTTGGGAGAGTGGAGAGTTGCCTTAGCATTTCTTTTACAGGAAAAGTAAAGGTCATTTGCAGAAAGAGAACACGACCGAGATAGGCTCCTGCTATGGCTCCTGCTCCGGCTCTTGCTGGGGCTCCGCTTCTTTGGGGTTCTACTGGCTCGTTTGTGGCGAGGAGGCTGCAGAATGAAAATGTAAGAATGGGAGAGCGCCAAACCACTTTTTTTCCAGAGAGAGAGAGAGGTGGAGAGCACCAAACATGGAATGTCACTTGCGAGAATTCAACTTACAGAGTGTGACAGGGATTTGGATCTTGATCGGGATCTGCAAAAGTTCCAGAAACAACTGAATTCAATATCCACAAACGTTGCTTTGACAGCTTTTGGTCCAAAAGCCTCAACGCCTCTTCCACGTCGAGTTACCATATTCTCAAAATCATGAAAGGCCACACTTTTTAGCATCATTCAACATGTAAAAGCATTAAATTTTACACAGTCCACTTTCGACATTATTTTAAACTGGAACTTCGCCATGAAACGGCACCCATTAATCAATGCAAGTAAATAGACCGCTGCCAATGATCGGATGAAGTGAATGTTGCAAAGAAGAACAGAAGAATCAACACGTAAGACAGGGTACATTTTTCTGATTGTATCACCAAAATCCACATCCAGAATCCTGACCGCAACTCGTGTTAGCATGACGATGGAGGAATTGGAGTCTGTTTCTACTGTTGATAGTAAGTCCCAACACCACTTAGTTCAAGGAAATCGAGCTTTAATAGTACAACCCATCCTTCCCCGCCCACTACGCACTGATGGGGATCTGCTATATGCCATAATGTAGAAGGGTTAATATACCATTAGGGTTTTTAAAGCTGCTCGTTTACGAAACAGCATACCTCCAAAACCACAACGAGTTCCAGGCATTCGCACCAAATCCCATCAAGTTCCTAACATGCAATCCCCAATTCGCCGCATGATCCGTTATCTAGAAAACAAACAAGGCAATGTTTATAAACAGTGTGATAATAGCACATCCTGGCACAGCTCTTTCTTAATCATTCCCATCTGCTTTTCTCAAAACAAATTGCAACTGAAGTGCGTAGCAGAGGGAAAAGGATTAAAGAACAAACAGCGTGGGATGCATACTTCAAGCCTTGCGAACTTTGGGTGCATTTAACAGTAGCTTACAGACATCCGAAGAGGAAATCAGCCATGTACATTCAATGCCTCAGAAAGCACAAATTAAAAGCATTTTTCTCTTGCAAGCTTCTGGTGTATTTAACAGTAGCTTACAAACATCCAAAGAGGAAATCAGCCATGCAAATCCGATGCTTCAGAAATCACTTAAAAAGCAATTTTTTAGGACCAAGCATCTTAGAACAGCATCGAACCAAATTTACCAAGGTTTCAAGATAGTGTGAGTTTAAAAGGCTTTATCAAGAGGCCCAAGTCAGGTTGACATGCTTACACCACAATCTGTAAGACATACGCAAAATGAATGTGTTGCCTACCGCGATTGTCATTGACAGTGCAAAAATGTGGGAGCACAAATACGTGATAACTGCGATTGATTAGATGCAAAAAGTGGGAGCAAAAATACAGTGATAACTGCGATTGATTAGATGCAAAAAGTGGGAGCACAAATACAGTGATAACTTCAATTGATTAGATGGACGCTTCCCGTGTGAACATCTTCAGTATGGTTCAAGCTATATAATCATGTAGAAGCATATAAGAAAACAACCCAACCCACAGCAAGCCTGGCATATAGATAGCACAATGTATTAACCATAAAAAAGTTGAAGAGTTACATGTCAACCTTCTGACTCTAAAAACAAGTACATCATTTAAAGGTTTTTATGCCATTTAAGTATTCCAAGTCACCGTCCGAGTGCCTATCACCGTAGCATCTGAAATAGGTATTTTATTAAAGAAAAGTAGCCGCCTCCCTTTCCTAATTAAAAGACACTTTCAGCTCCTTCACCTGGCACCTGACCTCAAGTCCAGCTTGGAGTAGTGTGCTCCTCCCAATTGGTCGAACAAGTCCGCTATGAGAGGGATAGAGTACGTTGTTCTTGACGGTAAGTAACCTTGTTCAACACCCGATAGCAGACCCTGGGGGACTGACCTGAGCTATAGACAAAGAAAGACTTTGATAGATAGAATAACGCACCCACTCAGACTCGCATCAAAAGGAGGGCTACTTCATTATGAATGGTAACATATGAATTGAAACAGAGGCGATGGGTGTCAATTACCAAAAACGACTCAACCACTAACGTGGTTCCCTCCTCTGGTGGTTGGCTGTCTTATCAATAATAAGGGTGGGCAGTCAATAATCTTTGGTTGAATCATAAATTCTTTAATGAAATGAGCATGCTTATTTGGGCCCCGGTTGAGCTGACAACTCGGCCGCGGTAGCCACCAAACCATGACGTATTTTTGCGCATGAGAAAGGAAAACGAATTGCACTTCAAGCATAGCCATAAATTAAGTCATGAAACTTGTGTCAGGGCTCCAATTTAAGCAGCAAGCACATTTCCAAGAACCAGCGACCAGCTCTTTCCCTACCCTGACTGCCTAAAGGGTGCAGGTCTGAATTACCAAAGGAATGATCTAAAGATGAATCACTGTCACGAAGCCTCCCCATATATTTTTTGGATAACCATCGATTCACCAGTGACCAAGAAGATCAGATTAAATCTTTAACTTCAATCCTTCGGTTCGTGCCATTAGCCTCACCACACAGTATTCAAGGACAACCAAACCATCATCATCTAAGCCTTAGTCCAACTAATTGGGGCAGCTACACCTTTCACACACAAAAAAAAGAGCCAGTGGGGGGGATCTCCAATTGGACACATAGTACACATTCTGCCTGGGAATGATACATGCTTGATACACTGGACATTCAATGTACCCATACTGCCCGGGAATGCTACATCCAATGCTTGATACACTGGACATTCAATGTACCCATACTGCCTGGGAATGCTACATCCAATGCTTGATACACTGGACATTCAATGTACCCATACTGCCCGGGAATGCTACATCCAATGCTTGATACACTAGGATAGGACCATGCGGGTCCCCCCTTCTCATATTCATGAAAAAAAAAAAAAAAAAAAACTCGGCTCCTAACAAGATACTCTAGAACAACAACCAACAAAATGATTGCTCACTTTGTAGAATCCGCTCCTCAACAAGGCCAAACAAAATGCCTGTTCACTGCACGGAATCTCATCAAACACACTGTTGTCTGCCAGGTAGCTGACTCAAAATTTCACACTTCTGGCCAGCACCTCATTCATCGGTAGAATTTTTTTCTCCATCAGCAAGTTCACTAAAGGTATTCATAGATGTGCCTTTATTTCTTTTCCCTTGGGTACTAACCATATTACTTGAAAGATTTCCTCTTTGTTCCTCCTGCTACTTGCTCTAGTTGCACTCATTTCCATTCCAGCTCCCGAGAGTCCCATTACCGCTTCCATCTTGCTCCCGCACATAATGAAATTGAACTTTGGGGCCATTAGGAAATTTACATTCTGAGACCTTTTAAAAAAATGTATTCATTACACTACCTAATTAACTTTTCATTAGGTTTCTTTAACAGCAGTTAGATTAAGTGGGTCATTGTTTGTCAATAAATGAACCTGGCCTCCTAATGACAATGCCCTTTCAACAAACAATTCATAGGTCAAATGTTAGAATTGTTAAACCAATCTGATTTTAATTGATATTATTCCGAGTGTGTACTACTTACTAGTACTCGTGTATCATCAAAGAATACTAGGATAACAAATAACTACCCAATAAAACACTGCCTCTCTCATGCTCGTTCTCACTCCCCTGAATTCGTTCTGCCTCAGTAGCGACTTGGGATCTTGCATCAGTGGTTTGGTGAACGGAACCGTCTATATTTTGAACTCTTATGCTGCCCTACCCTAGAAAAACTTAGGCTGATTAAGATGGAGACTAATGTATGGTAAGCATGGGAGAATCGCACAATTAAGATGGAGAAGGGCCATTGTTACAGGTCTGCCATGGAAGTCCTCTAATACCAAAAATAAAAAATAATAAAATAATAAAAAAAATAAAATGCCACCAGATTCAACAAACAAATATCCATTAACCAAATGCTGAGATCATCATATCAATCTTATTGTGAGGGCTATATTGAGTTTCACCATTCTACAGTTTGGAATTTGTGATATAATGGTAGAGTGTGATGGTTCTCACGCATGGTATCACAAATTTTATGTGGCTAATGGCTATGCATCACTCAAATTAAATTGTCTGGATAGTCAGTGTCACTTACGATGATCACAGTCCAAAACTTACATAACTGATGTCTCAGCTAGTGGGTTACTGGACATTCAAATTCAAACTGTTTCTCAAAGTGGAAAATATTCAGTGGTCTTCAACAAAGAAACATTCGTCAAAAAAGGTTAGGATTTTTTTTATTTTGAGAGAGAGAACAGAAATTTATTGAAACACTCGCAAAGCGAGAAAAGAAAAGGTTAGGATTTATTGGAAAAAGGTTAGGATTTATTGGGAAAAGGTTATGATAAGAAAGGGTTAGGATTTATTGAAACACTCGCAACTGAAGTTTTTTGAGAGAGAACTGAAATTTATTGAAAAAGGTTAGGATTTTCAATCATCGAATTCTGGATTTATAGCTTATATATGATGGATCCCACCTTTAGACGGCCTAAGTTGTGTTGTGTGTATACTAAATCACCACGTGTACAGTTTCTGAGTATTACACAAAACAATCACACCATCGTACCATCCCAAAGTATCAAATAACTCTTTACCTAAATGGTTTACTGATCTTGTGCCTGTAACCATGCCTCCATGTCAATGCAGCACAGGTATCATGTATTAACTAGATTGGAACCGTTCACTCAATAGGACTGACGGTGAATGGCACACGGAAAAACAAATTGTTTAAATGATCATGTCTCTTTAGCTAGTGGCCTATATATGGACACTAAAAGACAAAAATCAACAAAGGTCCTCATTCACTGAGAAAGTCCTCATACAGAGGGTTAATTAGCCAATCAAGGCAATCATCAGCAAATCATCAATCAATCTAATGCAGGACAATTAACCACTTGCTCTAAAAGCTCGAACCGATAAAGAGTGGTGAATCAATCCCTTTATCTCATAGCCAAGGCCCCACATCGCGTGGGTTAGGACCTCGGCCGAACCCCCTTGTGAGCCCCACTTCACATGGGTTCCGCTTCACACGCCACCCACCAAGAGTGTCCCCACATCTCACAGGCTACCCCACTCGAGCCCAGTGTGAAAATATCTCTGCATTAATCACCCCCAGTGAGGAGTCTTAAACACGAGACCTACTACTTTGATACAACTTTGATGCAAGAAAATTAACCACTTGCTCTAAAAGCTCGGAACTTATAGAGAGTAGTAAATTAATCCCTTTATCTCATAGCTCAGGCCTCACATCACATGGGTTCGGACCTCACCCCCCTTTCTTCTCGTGGGCCCCACTTCACATGGGTTCCGCTTCACACGAGCCACCCACCCCGAGTGTGTCCCCGCATCCCACAGGCTACCCACTCGAGCCCGGTGTGAAAATGCCCCTGCATTACAATCATTATCACCGTGGATCCAAATTCGGATCATCATACACATGCGTATGTAAGAGAGGACTGACAACAGGCTTTTTTTTTAACACTCATTCATTGAAAGGGCATTCTCTTCATAGATCAGTTTCATCATTTATAACAGAGGTACAGAAATCCCCACTTCATCTAACTATCATTAGAGAAATCTAACAGAATATACCTATAAGTTAATAGATGTCTCAGTAATAATAAAATAATAAAAAAAAAAAAAATTAAAAAAAAAAACTTTTCAAAAAAGGGTACCGGAACGTAAATCCCATAATAATTAGGTAATGTTTTATAAAAATCTTTTTTAAAGGTAACATCTCAAAACAAAAAACAAAAAAAACAAAAAAATAATAAAATAAAAATAAAAAATAAAAAATAAATCATGGAACCAACTCAACTCTTTCTGAACACAGTTCCGGGGAAACATGCTTATTGCTGTTTGAGTTGTTTATCCGCAACTATGAGACCAACTTTAGAAACTTTTATTCTTCTCTGTAACCTCAGAAACCATATCTAGTGATTACTGACAATTGTTCAAGCATCATTTTATACCCGTCTACAAAACGAGCTGGTAATCCAACAACATTTAACAATAAATATAATACAATCCAAGGTCGTTCATAAGGCCCTCATAACAGGAAATGGTTCATGAGAAAAGAAGCTTGACTAAGATGATGAAACAAAAACAAGAAAAGGGAGTTTCTACAGGAGTATAGCTGGTACAAACACCAAACCAACCACTTCTTCAGAAACTCCATGATGCAAGCCTACTCCAAAGTTTAACTTATTACGTACAAAAAAGTATGAAAAGTAACTGTTTTAACATCCATTTGCCAATACTTTCTCTTTTCTTTAAAGATGATTGCCAATATTACTATGATATGAGTAATGGATAATTTGTGTTAACACAAGTCCTTCATCCCAACTCAAGCAAATAGAAGTATGAATGACACATTTAAAAATAAAATGTGAGGAGAAAGAATGATGAAATAAAGAAATGCAAACCTTGACAAGGAGCGTGGCTTTGACCCTGAACGAGAGCGAGAAGAAACCGATCTAGATCGAGATCTAGACACGGAAAGGCGTGAAGATTTGACTTTAGGAGACTTGCTGCAAAAGAGTTGGACCGAGCATCAGAACCATTACCATTTGAACCATATAATAAAAGCTTAATAGATCAATCAGTAGTAGCTCCAAACCTCCGGCTTCTGCTTCTGCTGTAGCTAAGACTACGACTAAGGCTTCTGCTTCTACTGTAGCTTCGACTGCGACTAGGGCTTCTGCTTCTGGAGTAGGATCGACTACGGCTAAGGCTCCTAGATAAGCTCCGCCTGTATTCATACTCCTTCACCTACAACATAAAAGAATATGTTGGAGAGGTTGCAGAAAAGAGATGATTACGGTAAGCAAAGAAAGAAAAGGGAAAGAAAGAAAGTGTAAAAGATGATACCCTTATATACGACCGAGAAAATGCATTCCGGAACTCAGAATCATCAAGCTTCCTTATCTGCAAAGATAAAACAGAAAGACAATATATTCATAACCCAAGGTAGATAATTCCTGAACTTTGGCCGGAGTCTCTTCTACAGTCTACATTTTAATCACTTGTAAGTTGCAACAAATACTTACAGCATATTTCATGTCATCATAGTTTGTGTAATCCACAATGCCTGTGGTGCCTATAAAACCAACCAGGAGAATTACTGAGAACTAAAGCAGCAAGTTTGCAAAAGAAGAATGAATGGTGTTCATTTTCATCCAATCCAAAAACCAAAACAAACATAAACCATTGGGCTTCAATCCCACCCCAATGCAAAACAGGGAAATAAGAAGGCATTTTGCTCGATCCTCGAGAATTTGCAAAAGAATGGAAGAGAACAAAATCATAACCACCAAAAAAGGGAAGCAGGTCTTTTATGGGTAAATGATCCCAAGAAGATTCATTTTTTAAGGATGATCCCAAGAATATTCGTTAATACTATCTTTTGGTTTTTCTTTTCTTTTCTCTTGTTTCTTCATTTCTTTTTTTCTCTGTTTTTTTTTTAAAAATTTTTGAGAAAACATAGTTGCATGTGATACTTGCACAAAAATCACAACGCAAAAGCATCACGGCAATTACATATGTATTTCCATGTACTTCTGCAGGTCAGCTAGTCCTAATCTCTTAATCTCTTGAACGTACCTTATTATTAGACGTATTGTACATGGCCTATGTAGAATGTCCCTGAAGACAAATGGAAATTTCCAAAAATAGTTTCCACATGACAATGAGACAAATAACACAACAAAATAAAATGTCCCCATAGAAGTCAAGTTTTAAGCTGATATGCTTCCAAGTCGAGCAAAATCTAGAAACCCTAAATAACAAGTGATTATATTAGACAGAAACACATACTTCTACATGATTGCAGTGATTGGATTCAAGGTAATGCCATAATGGCATGCTTTAGATTTGACAGCTAAAATATAGACAATAAAGTAGACACAAAACAATAATCTGAACAGGAATGTGATTTTTCAGTTGCATGTATCCTATGGTCCTAAACCAAACACTAATATCAGCATTCACATGATTAATACCGCCATCAAGAAGGTGAAGGCAGACCAAGAATATATCCATGAACACATACTGCAGACATGGAAAATAATGTGTTGCACATAGCATCTCCATGCCAAACACAGATTAGCATCAAGGTATTCGATAATGATAACAGTGACCAAAACAGCCACCGCCATTTACAGACACTTTTTTTCAGGAAAAAAAAAAAAACCATTTCAGCCCCATAACAGCCATTACAGGCCATTTTTCCCATTTTAGCTATTACATGACCATTTTTTTATACCTTGATTAGCAGGATTTGAACAATACCATTATACAGCAGGTGGAGGTGAGGACCAAGAAATCCCCACAAGCACCAGACTTGGTAGATCTTGAAGATGTATGTGGACAATACAGTAAATGCCCCTAGAGATATTTCTCCCCAATCATAACATGAATTGTGTTGAGTGTCTTACTTGACAACTCTTTTGTTGTACTTGTGAGAAAAGACTACATCAGAATTGAACCATGAAATAAAAAAGTTCAATGCAACTCACCACCACCATCACGGAACACCTGGGAGAAACAAACATCACCAGCTCGACGCATGTGATCCTAAATGTGGAACAGCATAGATGTCAAGGTTCTAAAGCTCTAGCAAGACCGTAAAGTTCTCAAATAAATGAATTAACCACAGTGCAGGAAGAAGCTTACCTTTAGATCTTGCCATGAAGCAGAAGAGGGTAATCCAGTTACTAACACTGCACAGCATATCATTCCAAAACAGTTTGTAAACAAAGACGGATAGGAACCACAGAGATGCAACCAATAATGAGATACATACCACGATAATCAGAGCGCCTGGAAACACCACCACGACCACCCCCACTGCCACTGTAGCTACTATGGCGGTCATATGATGAAGATTGGCCTCTCCCACCATGTGCAAGCTCCACCTATAAAGATATAGGCAAAATGTACCAAGAGAACAAACATAAGAATAACTAGAGGGAGAAAAAAAAAAACACACTTACATATAAAACCAAGGGTTGAAAGCATGGACTCCAACAAAGAGATTGCTGATACAGGCTCAGGCTTGACTGCAGCTAGGTATAGCCCTTGTAATGAAGAATTGAGCCAAGTGTCACAGTTGGCATGGACTGCATGGTAGCTCAAACATGCCACAGTTGGCATCGTACTGTATTGTTATTTGGAAGTCAACGGAATCAGTAAACTATTTACCTTTGTGTTGGACTAACTTATGGGTCACGTACATGGAACTTTTACTTCAAAGATATTTCTATGGAATGTTCCGCAAAAAAGACATTTTGCTTCATCGAAAGAACTAGTCACATTTATTTTATTCCAGGAACTAAGCTCAAAATTCCAAACAAGAAAATTCTATATTCTGGGAACTAAGCTCCACATATTGAAACAACTCGTTAGGGTCAGACCAGATAAGGTCATGCCAAGTATCGAGTTCTCAGCAAACTGCGCCTGCAATTGACTCATCACAGATTTTTAGTCCGACTTGAAATTCTCAGACCTAATAGCACATCTACTTATTTCAAAATAACATTTCCAAGATGTGCTCTTATTACTTCCAACAACATCCAATTTATAGCATGTTGATGAAAACTTGTCTAGACATTACCAGCATTGCAGAGTGCTCGCAGAAATAATACAAATTTCACATTATTTTTCTGAATATAAAACCATGAAATCATCTATGGTAAGGCTAAATATAATTTAGCTCATAGTGAGATGGGACTAAATCTGGTGAATGGCACTAGTATTTAAACATTGGTTTTAACCAATCAGAAGTCTGTAGGACTATCATATAAGCCAGACAAAGAAAAGATGCCTACCCGTAACCTATGACCATCAAAGTTGTAGCCATCACGACCGCGAATAGCATCTTCAGCATCGTGAGCCTCCTCAAACTGAGACAAACAGGAAGACAATGAGAAACTCATAGGCATGCATGTTGCACTAAACCCACATGTGAGAAGTGATAGGAAGAAATGGAAACCAATCATTTTGCATTTGTTTGAGAAGATCACAATACCTCAACAAAAGCATATCCCGGAGGCCTTGGAGGGATTTTCAGATCAATGTCAACAATGGGCCCATACTGCACATGTTGAGCAACAATAGTGAGAGCTCAGTAAATTGAATCACAGAAAAAGCTAAATCCTTTCATTTTTCATGTGTTAAATTGTTACCTTACTACATTTCACCTACTAAACCAAACTGTTATAACCACTGTTTTCGAGGCTGACGGCTGATCCCTTGAGACACTCCTCAAGGTGAGACTCCCAAAATGCCAAGGCATAGACATTGCACGTTTGCACCTAAGAGAACGAGGCATACAGGAGGCGTATACATCTTGCACACTTTTTTACCTTATGTTAAGAGTTTCACATGCCTCGATTTGTTTCAAGGGCAGAAATCCTAGAAGAAATTATACTTTTCCCATATTTAATTTTACCTTCTTTGTTCCTCTACAACCAGAAACAATAGTTGAGTAACAGGTTGAATAGAACATATTTTAGAGGTACCTTCAACCACATTAGAAAGTTCTCCAGCTTTCTTCTACCTGTTTCTTTTCCTGTGTTTAATTTCTTCTACATGTTTCTTACATGTAATGGGAATGAGAACCATCTCATAATCAGTAAGCCATTACCAAAAAGCTGGGAGAAGGACATGATGCTGAATTTAGAGTTGGACGACACTGAGCCAATCCAAGCCGAGCTATGCCAAGTTCGACTCGGTTCGGTCAGGAGCTCAAGCCGAGCTCAAGCCGGGTTCGAGCTTTCAAGATGAGATGAGTTCAAGCTCAAGCTTTCAAGTCGGGTTCGAGTTCGAGCTGACGAGTCAAGTTTGAGTTTAGCCTGTTTTCTCTCTTTAAGTTCGAGTTGGAGTTCGAGTTCGGTCCTTTTTTTCTTTGGAGTTTGAGGCCAATTGTCAAGTCCGGTTCAAGTTGTCGAGTTAACTCGAGTTCGATTTGAGCTCGTTCCTTTTGTGAGCTCGCTTTGTCGTGTTGAGTTCTTATTTAGACTTATTTAAAGTGTGGTGAAGTCAAGAATTGTGAAACCCAATATATAATGTACATAAAATCCAATCCATCATTAATGTAGAAGTGAAAATCAAAGTCGACTTACAAACGGAAAAATGAAAATATGACAAACTTACAGTGCTCACAACATCAACTTGCTATCTTCCATAGGAGTGCCTTCCTAGCATATAACCATAGTTGTTTCCATGATAGTTACCTCCTACACCTAAACCAGATCCATCACTTTCATCGTCCAATCCATCCTTAAATGCATTTTTATATATACAGGAGATTCATTTGCCGACCTCGAGCTATTATCTAAAGTCCTCATAGAAATACCCATTCACCTCTTCTGAATCAGAAGGTAGAGAGAGTTTTTCATTGTGCTCTTGTATAGATTCAACTAGATTTTTCAAGCTTTCTTTGTGAGCATATTTATACAGAGTACCCAACACCCTATAAAATGCACCAAGAGTGGAGAGAAACTTCAATGCTTTGTTACTCTTCTTTTTTTCTTATGCTCAATCCTGCTTCAGCATCATGTTATCCTGGAGGACATTCTTCAATACTACATTTCAAGGCGAGGTATAATTGCTCTTTTTCCAATACTAATAATCCAGTTTCCTCCCCTTCCTCTTCCCTACTAGTTTTCTTTACTCTTCGTGAATCAAAACTTTCACCAATTAGAACTCTTATGGAAGGTTTGTATGGGGTGAAAGGTTTCTTATTTGAATCTAGAAAGGCCTGAAAAAAGAATAGGAGCACCTTTGGGGCTCTTTAAAACACGGTTTTGAATCTGGTTTCCTCCCCTTCCTCTTCCCTACTAGTTTTCTTTACTCTTCATGAATCAAAACTTTCACCAATTAGAACTCTTATGGAAGGTTTGGATGGGGTGAAAGGTTTCTTACTTGAATCTAGAAAGACCTGAAAAAATAATAGGACCACCTTTGGGGCTCTTTAAAACACGGTTTTGCATCTCCACCCCGACATGCTAGGTGTAACCTAAACTGATTAGTTTTGTTTAAAAAAATTCCCCACATAATCTTCATTTTTCCAAACATTGGGGAGTGACTAGGGAACCATAGTCCCGAACGTTGATCGATGGGTCAGATGACGAGATATCTACACTCCATTTTTTTAATAAAAATAATAATACTTTAGCAGAGTCAGGAATCAAACAGAAAATAGAAACGAACTTGACGTAAAAGTTAAACAAAAGCAATATGATAAACAAAACCAATAATGAAATATGTTCTAACAAAAGCATGATATAAAGAAAATGAAATAAATGTCAGTGCATTTCTTTAAATGTGTAATACATTCAAGTACACAATACACCACTTTCAAACAGATTAACAATAATTTATAACCTCCTTCATGCTGATGTTGTTGCAGGTGCAGTCTCGTCTTCAAACTCGATCTCTTCCTCATCCTCAATATCAAAACTACTACCTCCCCAAACCGGACGCAACCAATCTTGTGTACAAATTAATGCTTCAACTGTTTTTGGTGAAAGCGAGCTTCGATGCTTGCTCAAGACCCTTCCCCCCGTGTTAAAAGCGGATTTTGATGCCACCGTTGAAATTGGAATTGACAATATGTCCCGTGCCATCACTGATAGTATAGGGTATTTTGATTCACCGACTCTCATCTTCCACCACCCCAAAACATCAAAATCTGAGTCCGGGCGCATTACGATTGGCTCTTTGAGATACAAGTCTAGCTCTGATTCATTCGTCTGATTATTTATCTTTTCTTGTGCTAAGAAAGATATGTATTCATCGAGCACATTGTCATCGCTTGTAAAAACACCTGGAGCTCTAACTTCTTTATCATCTGTTGTTGTTGTGGGTAAAGTAGAAACATACGAAGTATATAATTCTTCGATTGCGTCACGAACCTTGGAGGTTTCAATTACCACCCTTTCAACTGAATAAATCTTCATAAAAATGAACCTAACAAAGCTCATCTTGTACCGAGGATCAAAAACAACTGCTAAGGCCATTAACAAATGGCATCCATCCCAGTACTTATCGAACTTCATTTGCATATTAATTGCCATCAACTGTAGAAAATCCAGACCCTCATTAGCACTTTTTTTTAGGGCTTCCTTAATCTTCCAAAGAGACGAAAAAAACTTATTTGCAGCAGTGGGATACTTATTTTCAGAAAAAATCTTCGTGCAATCATATAAAACTTTGAGAAACTTGTGAACTTGTTTTGCTTTGCTCCAATCATCTTCACTAGGCAACCAAGCATACATTTTATCACGTGCCGCATATTCAGGAAATGCAAACTCCAATTCCATAGCCGAATCCAGCATTTCAAAAGTCGAATTCCATTGAGTGCATATATCTAACCTTAACGTTTTTTGAGATTTCACATTTAAAAATTGGATTATATCACTCCATGTACTCAATCTTGAAGGTGACCCACTTATGTATTTTACACTCTCTCTTATGTTCTCTAAAGTGGGATCAATTGTCTTCATCTCTTCTTGTACAATCAAATTTAGTATGTAGGAACAACACCTAACCTGAAATATTTTCCCCTCAAAAAATAAATTTTCAGTCGCCTTGAACTTGTTACGTAAGAATGAAATTACACTGTCATTCGCAAAGGCATCACCTAAAGTTATTGAAGAGATTTTCTTTTCGATGCCCCACTCTAATAGACAATTGTAGATGCAATCTGAAATAACTAAATCAGTACGAGGAGGGGGAAGGTAGCGAAAGTTCAAAATTGTTTTGCAGAGTTTCCAATCTTCATCAACGTAATGTGCGGTTAATAAAATATATTCATTGCTTTGATGGGATGCTGTCCACAAATCAGAAGTCAAACTTATTCTGGAGGCTGATGCTAAAACTGCTTTCATTTTTATCTTCTCATTTTCGTGCATCTTCATGCACTCTCTCTTCACAATAACGCGGGAGACCTTCTCAACTTGAGGATTAAGGGATTTACAGAATTCCATGAAAACTTTGCTCTCTGCTATTCCAAAGGGTTGTTCTTCAACGATCACTAATCTTGCGTACCACTCTTTCAGCTTATCTTTGTCAAACTTATGAGTGGAAAATAAACATTGTAAGTCGTCCCCTTCAGACTTGATAAATGGAAGCAATTGTTGGCCTGGAATTTGGATTTCTGGTCTCTTTGAACAACTTTTCCTGTGTCTATTTAAATGAGTAGTTGTCCCCCCAGGATTCTTAGTATATAATGATTTGCAATGAACACATCTAATCTTCACCACACCATTAACCACGACTTCTTCAAAGTCATCCCACACTGGTGATCTTTTCCTTCCTTTGGCCAAAGCTAAAGATGTTTTTCCCTCCACAATAGGAGGAGATGTGGCCGACGCACCGACACCGATGGTAGTTGAGACTTCCTCACTAGTCATCTATAAATATAAAGATAAGAAACTAATTTTTAGGCATTTATCAAAACAGAGTGTGTCAACTTACAACAGAGTGGGATCTGAGGAATTGCAGTTTGGACCTCATGGAAAGAAATTATATACTCCATAGATTATAATGCTTTCATTTTTCAATTTAAATGTCACACCAAAATTCTTAGTCTTGCCTAACTATCTAAATCAGTCACCCATTCAAGGTTGGATACATTGTAATGCTTTCATTTTTCAATTTAAATGTCACACCAAAATTCCGGCAGCATCTCCCCATATCTCTCCAGAAATATTGATCATGCATTTGATTCTGAAGTCAAGTATCGACACAAAGTGTGGATATTTGACAACGGAAATAAATGCAAGAAATATATCCAGAGAGAAACGAAGAAATGAACCGGAACAAGCATGTGCATTTAAATTAGAATAGTTGAAAGCATTTCAATCATCCGACCTTGAACTGTCCAAAAATGGGACAATTTGAAGATTTCTATGCCTCCAAAAACACATTATATCTATGTCTGGCAACATAAAAATCCTCAAACGGGCAACTGATCATGCAATACTACAATAATAAAACAAAAACAAAAACAAAAACAAAACAAACAAAAAAAAAAAAAAAAAAAACCTGACTAATTGAACAATTGATGAAAATTTAACAATAAACAATCTAACTAACAATTTAACATACACAATCTAACTAACAATTTAAAAATCCATTTAACAATAAACAATCTAACTAAACCCAAAATAGTTGGTCCAATTTGGAAGTATCACGAACCAAAAATTATGCTTATTTGATTATTTAGCTATCAAATAATGGTAGACATTTGATGCATTCAAACACGCCCTATTTCAGAACTGAAAACCATGTATGCACTATGCAAAGATGTGGGTCATGTATCATATAATTTTAGCCTAAGGGTTGTCTACCACATTAGGATTTTCGGTTTGTATAAGTGAAGGCAAGTGGTCCACATCGATTCGTTAATCCGAAGAATCAATATCGTACAAAAATTCCATAACAATTCAATAAAATTCATAGATAATTAAGAAAAAAAAATACAAAAATGGTTCAGTGGACCAAGAAAAGACAGTATATATGAACCATCTTCCAATCCAAAGGGCTTTTGGTTCATGCGTCATCACGGTGAGGTCTATCATATCAAAGGTTTGGATCATTGACCAACAGGGGCTCGCTCGTACGCAACATTGCACAATATGTATTTCTGCCCCAAATGATGTGCCAATCAGCTAGTTTTGGGGTCAATGAATATTGGTGGGTCCTACCCAAGAAAAGCCTAGATCATGTACAATTATTGGGTTTAAAATGAAGCATATTTAATGGTAGACATTTGTTGAATAACTAAAAATGAAAATGATGGTAGACATTTACAGTGTTCATACCCTAACCGAGTCAGGCTACCATGAACAGCGGCCGGGCTATCATGGTCAGCAGTGGGGCTGTCATGGTCAGCGGCCAAGCTACCAAGCGCCCAAATAGAAAGAGGGAGGCAAAGAGAGGTTACTGTGTCATTGTGCGAGAGAGAGAGAGAGAGAGAGAGAGAGAGAGAGAGTCAGAGAGAGATTGGGGGATTGAGAGGGAGAAATGGAATGTCAATGTCGAATTCAAGTGGTCACCAAAAGGACGGCCAGATGGGGGGCGATCGATTAGGGGAATTTAGGGAGCTTGGGTCGGTTAGGGAGAAAAAAGGGAGCTCAAGCTCGACTGGCTAAGGCGAAAACTAAAAGAAGGCATTTTTTTTTTCTATAAAAGAAGGTATTATTATATTATATATATAATTAACTAAGGTATATAAATCGAGCCAAGCTGAACCGAGTTGAGTTGGGGCCGAGCTTCGAGTTGAGTCAAGTCAAGCTCGGGCCAGCTCATGATCTCCCCGGTTGTTTTGTTGTTAGTCGCCTTCTAGTTTTTCTTAATATATTTTTTACTTCTTACTAGTGATCTAGACCAAGATTACTTTGACATTTACTTACAAGACCCACTATATAGTTGAGATATGCTCTCAAACATAATATCCTACATCATACCCCTCTCAATTGGTGTGGATTCAGGTTTGCAATTATTCATCTTAAACCTTTTGAATACAGTATCAATATATATTTCTTGACTTAACGATAGCACTCGGGAATTTCAATCCGTAGCCACTGTTTCTCAAAGAGAAGAACCTCTCTCATGTCCTTCATTTAAAAAATACATCTGCAATCTGTTGTCTTTCAATCATTTCTAGATTATTTCCACTGAAAGTATATGATCAACATACAAAGGTAAAATATAAAAACTAACTCCCGCTAATTAAAGCATACATATAATGATCTAGTTTATTCACCATATATCTTAATTCGAATACTGCACAATAATGTGTCCGATACTACTAACTTGACAGTAGTTTCGACCATATAAGGATTATTTTTTCAGTTTATGTATTTTGTCTTTCATGGAAGCCTTTAAGTTGCCTTATATAGGTCAGTTCCCCATTATTGATGGCTACACCTAACACATCCCTCAAGAGTTGAAAGTGGTTTCCTTTGAAATTTCAATTTTAATATAAATTTGGGATTCCACCCTTCATATTTAGACATTGACAGGGGAATACATGCACCGACTCTCGTTGCACACCATTTGTGCGCAAACATTTCCTGCTAAATCAATATCAAAATTTGGGCTTTCATTAATTTAAAATTAATAATAATAATAATTCTAACACCAGTAAACCTAGTGACTATTTTAGTCGTGTGGCATACATACTGCAATTGCAATGATCTCAATCTATTAGCAAATTTTCTTGAGATGGTGAAATGAACATCCAAACAGACCTTGTAAAACAGATCTTCTACTTCTCTCTCACGAATATCACCAGGGAGATTACCAACGTAGAGGGTTCGACTGGCACGGCTACTCATATTTCCTGGAAAAAAAATGAATATACTATATCAGTGACCCTATTTTCATAACCCTAATACATAATATAGTCCGTTCAAATCAACATTTACACCCGATCGAAACCGCTGAAAAATACATGCAGAACCCTACTGAAAAGGGGAAGAAATCTAATGAAGAAGATAAAACAGGGAGAAAAAAAGAAGAAGAAGAAGAAGAAGAAGAAGACGAAGAAAAGAAAAAAAAAAAAACTCAAAGAAAAAGGAAAAAGTGCAGTAATTTCAACATCCACGTCCCAGCAGACCAAAGAAAAGAAAAGGAATTTATAAAAAAAAAAAAAAAAAAAAAACATGCAGAACCCTAATGAAAAGGGGAAGAAATCAAAGAAATTTTGAAAGGAATGTGAGGGATCTGCAGAGACGACTAGAAATCGAGAGCTAGGGTTTTGCAGAAAGGAAGAAATGTGAATACCTTCTTCGTCGCAAAGAGAGGCGATGGAAATCGAATACTCTAGAAAGATCTGATAACGCGCAGGTCGGTCTATATAGAGAGAGAGCGCGATGGCAGATGTAAATAGAACCGCTCTAGGGTAACTCGCGCTTAAGTTGCTATCTATAGGGTTACTTTCGCAAACCGAGTGCCACGTGAGTGGAACTTTAAGAAGATCCAAGCCGTCCATCAGATATTTTGCCTCATTTTAACCATTGAAAACAAAATTCATGATCATCTAATATTTATGTAGGCTATACCGCAGGAAACCGTTGCCATGAAACGGTCGTCTTAGTTTTGTAAAGGACCCACCATGATATTTTTATACCATCCACTCCGTTCATATGACTTGACTTATTAGGATGAATGTATTTTATAAATATCACTATATAATAATATCAGGTGGTCGAGATAACTGGAATTTAGTATTTTAGGTGTAAATTTTTGGTGGCCCACCTAGTGCTCTGTTATCGTGATTTTTTTGTTAAGACCCAAAAATGGATTCTGTACGTGATGGACGGCATGGATTTTATGTATTTTGGGTTGTTTCTCCAATGTTAGTGAAATTAACCCCGGCTGGTGCGTAGCGCGCGAGGTACCAAGTGTTTTCCATATAAATCGTGTCGCACGGAAAGTGTCACGAGAGCTCGGTTTTGTAATCTCACACGTGTCTGAAACCTTGACCATCCACGTATGGGAAACGGATTGGCTACTCCCCTGCCACCTTCCCGGTGGCTGGTGAGCGGTGCTCTGTGGGCCACACCATGATGTATGTGTTTCATCCATGCCGTTCATCCATTTTTACAGATCATTTTAGGGTTTGATCCCGAAAACGAGAGAGATATAAATCTCATGTGGACCACACCACAGAAAACAATAGTGATTGGATATTCACCATTAAAATCTTCCTAAGGCCCATTGTACTGTTTATTTGACATTTAATCTGTTGATTAGGTCATACAGACCCAGATGGAAGGGAAAAAACAAAGATCAGCTTGATCCAAAACTTTTATGGCCCCAAAAAGTCTTTTAATGGTCTACGTTCATTCAACACAAGTTTCCTCTAATATGATCCACTTGAGATGGTGATATACCTCAGTTTTTGTCTCATACTATAAAATGATCCGTAAAAATGGATGGACGGCATGGATGAAACAAATACGTCATGTGGAGCCCACAAAGCACCGACCACCAGCCAATCCGTTTCCCCACATATGACGGGAATCCTAAAGACGGGAATCGTCTACAACGCCTGTTTTTCCAACAGCCAACCTGCGTGGCCAACCATGTGGCGTGTGTAACATCCAATCCGTCCATCACTTAAAAACCTTATTTTCACCGTAAATCCAACAGATCAGCTACATATTTATAAATAAAAAAAAAAATAACTCAGATGGGCGCACGCGTCAAAGCTCTAAGTTGATGCAGTGTGGCCCACATGAGTTTTGATCGGATGATTTTGTTACTTTCCCTTCATCCTAATGATTCGAATCTGATAAACGGTTTTGATGAAAAATACAGACAACGGTGGCCCTACTCACAAACCTATGGTTGATATCTCATATCCATTGTTTCCTTTAGCGTGGCCCGCCTGAGTCCTGTGTCTGGCTGATTTTCTTTTTACAAGCCTACAATGGAGGGGCTCCCTTGATGGACGGACTGGATTTCCAGCGGAAGGAAAAATTGTGGGCCCACATAATTGTATTGTTGTATGTGCTGCGTGAGACGAGCGTCGGAGGAATAGGTAGATATAAACGGTACAGAATCCGCCGCAACAACTATCTTCGAAAGTCGGGCAACACTCGAGTTCCGTAGGCGGCACCGGCCACGTTATGGCGTGTTTGGCCAGTACATGGGATTTGAAGGATGGAATTGCTAAAATGCAATCATTACGGGATGTGATGTTAGTGGACTTTGTAGCTGGCTTGTTTGGATAAGTGGAAGTTGTTACGTAGAACGAGTGATTTTCAGCCATTTCATGTTTAGATAAGGGGGCATTTGGCGCATGGTAGTAGGTGGGAAGAAATTGCATTTGATCCGTGCTCTTTTCACTCAATGTTTAGGAACAATAGAAAAGCTTGGAATTACATTAGATGCCAATTCCTCTCTATGTTAACAAGTTGGGTAGGTCTCACCATGATGTATAGGCTATGTCAACACCGTCCACTCATTTTTCATGATATTTTAGAGCATGGGCTAAAAATTCAAGTAGATTTAAAACTCAATTATACCCCCTACAATAAGTAGTGGAGATTGAACACCTATCATTGAAAACTTCTTTGGAGCCACATAAGTTTTGGAGCTGCCTCATTTTTAAGCCCATGTCATGAAATGATGTTACGAAATAGATGAACAGTTTGGATATAACACGTGTGTTATTCTCAATAATTTTAAATGATGATAGACATATCTAATCAATGTACAACAAACAAAGAATAAATCCCAATGTATTACAAACATAGCATAGAGTTAAGCTTATCACACAATAACAGGGGGCAATCTCTATCATATGTAATAATTACATTTTTTGAATCTCATCCTACCTAATCCTTCTCAATACCATGCGCCAAACACTCCCTAAGGGCTTATTTGGTAGCATGGTTTGGAATGTACCTGAATTGAAAAATCAGTGTAATTCAAAACTACCTGTGTATAGTATATTTATAGGGGTTTTAAATTTATTTTTAATCAGTGTACATATGTAATGTTTGACACAATAGTTGTAATAAGACTATTTAAATATATATTTTGCATAAAAATGACGAAATTCCAAAGTTTGGAATGGGCCACAAGTATAGAATCACATCTTAGTGACCAACTAACAATTTTTAACTATCCATTTATATGGACAATGTTTGGATGGTGTAGGTTATCCTACTAAAGTAATTATAGTGATGCAGTTAATAATTTAATAGTTTTGAGATATCACTGGTAGGCTATGTGCCCATAAATTTATAGCAGAAATACACACATATTACAAAATCAACTCTTAAAGGGACTTTAGATGTAATTCAAGTTTCAACCTTGAATTTCAAACCCCTCCTAAATTCATGGTGCCAAACATATATGAGGATTTGAAATCCCCTCAAATTTTCCTAAATTCATGGTGCCAAACAACCCCTGAGCAAAGAGGGGTACTAGTATGATGGGTGTGGTCCTAACCGTGGGGCCCACTTCAATTTATCCGCTGTATGTCATGCTTTGTTGATAATACAGGGGTACATTGAATGGATATACCCACCATCATTTGAAATTACTGAGAATAACACACATGGGTTATATCTAAACCGTTCATTTGTTTTGTAACCTCATTTTATGGCATGAGCCTAAAAATGAGGTAGATCCAAAACTTATGTAGCCCCAAAGAAGTTTTCAACTGTAAGTATTCAATCCCTGTTGATTTCTATAGTGGGGTCCACTTGAGCTTTAGATTTACCTAATTTTTTGGCCCATGCTCTAAAATAATCTTGATAAATGGGTGGACGGTGTGGATATAGCCCACACATCATGGTGGGACCTACACAACTTCCCAAACATTGAGTGAAATTGGCACGGACCTACCGCAATTCCATTTAATGTAATTCCAAGCTTTTCCATTCCTCCCAAACATGAAGTGGAATTGGCACAGCACCAGTTGAATCCCATCCCACCTAATCCCTTCTAATCCCACCGCCCAAACTGACCCTTAGGTGGACCAAATAGTATGAATTGAATTCCCACCATTAAAAACTTCTCAAGGGGCTATAAAAGCTTTGTATAAAGCTGTTATTTATGTTTTTCTTTTCATTAAGGTCTGCATCGCCTCATAATCAGGGTGGATGACAATTAGATATTACACCGTGCTTAGTAAGTTTATGACATGAGCATTCAATTGTAGTGTAGTCCAGTTGATATTTAGAACTGGCCTTTTTTTTGGGGGCATGTCCTAAAATGACTGGGCAAGATGGATGGACGGAGTGGATATACGGAACATACGTCAAGGTAGACCCCGTGGCCCCACAGTGATTGAGTACTGCATGTGCTCCAGTTATGGCAGAGGATTCGGGTCCATCCATAGGGAGGCTGATTGGGTAGTAACTCACCATGCTTTATCGAGCTGAGTAAACACCATGAGGCCTACCGTGAATGCACATGATTTACCTATGTCATCCATCTAATTTTTTGCAGCTCATTTTTAGAGTCGAGCCCAAAATTGACGTATATGGAAAGCTTAGGCGGACCCCACCATAGGAAACAAGGGAGATAATGATACTCACCATCAAAATTTTCCTAAGGCTCACAACTATGTTTATTAGTCTTCCAACCAAACCATAAGGTTATATAGACGTGGATGTAGAGAAAACACAAATACACTTGATTCAAAACCTTCAAGGCCCATCGAGATTTCAATGGTAGGTTAAGCTCTTCAATTCACCATGTCCCCTATGGTGTGGTTCACTTGAGCTTTAGGTCTGCTTAAATTTTCAGCACCTTAAAATAAGATGGTAAAAAGGATGAATAGGGATGGATAAAACACATAACTTACAGTGAGACCCGTGAATTTTACTCAGTACGCTACTTACCCGGTGCAGAATCTACTTGCATCCATAGATGATGCCAACACGGCATTAGTGGAAGGAACAAACTGCGGCTAGGGTGGGAGGGAAGTGGATTAGGGTCATGGTGCAACCCTTAGTGTGGCCCCACCTTAAAGTATATATTTTGTATCCATGCCATACATTTTTTTTTAGATCATTTTTCTGGCATTATCTCAAATATGAAGTAGATCCAATTATCAGGTGGGCCATACCATAGGAAACAGTGGTAATTAAACACCCTACAATTACAAACTTCTTGGAGCGCACCTTAATGTTACTGTAGTGTTTAATTGTCGTCAAAATTATTGATAAAGTCACATAAGCTTGGATAAAGGGGGAAAACAAATATAAGATTGATTCAAAACTTTTGTGGCCAATTAATGGTCAATCACCACTATTTTTTGTGGTATGATCCACATAATAATTGGATCTGCTTGATTTTTGGGATGATGACCTTAAATTATCCAAAAAAACATATGAACATAGTGGATACAAAATACATGCATTAAGGTAGGCCCCACAGTAACAGTTGCACCATCTTGGATGAGTTCGGGGTCTCACCTAATTCCCTCAGGTGGGAGGGGATCACACTAGGCTTGGAAACACGAGTTAGGTGAACCCTGATGTGCTGAGATTTGATTGGTCGAGCAGGAAGTAGATCAAACCATTTTCAAACAGGAAGTGGATTCGTGCCTCACTAACTCGAAAAGGCCCCGCATGGCAAGGTTTGATTGGTCCAGTCTCCCATCCATCTTGGGCAAGCATGCGGAACCACTTTCAAGTAAACTTTGCATGGGCCCACTTTAGTTTGTGTATGGCCCAATCAAATCTCGCCATGCCAGGTCCGTGCCAAATCTCCTCACTTTCAAATATGCTTTGTTTGACCATTTTTGATAGGAGAACGTGCCCCAATTAAATCTCATTACCTAACCCAACTCGATGCTTTCCTAGCCTCATTGAATCCACTCCCTAATTTGACTCCCTCGGTGGAAGCCACCATTCAAATCTTGATTTGGCCGCTAGTTTGGTTTGGTAATTGCGGACCATCTAAGGCAAGTTCTTTCTAATACAAATGTTGCCTTGAATGTTATTAAGTTATTGCACTCATACACTAAGTGAGGCCTACTAAGATGTTTGTGAGAAAACCACTTCTGTCCCTCCATTTAATCACTTACTTTAGGATAGAGACTAAAATTGAGACAACTCTAAAAATCAAGTGGGCTAAACGACAAGAAACAATGTGTAGGGAAATGCCTACACTACAGCTTTCATGGGTGGAGAACATTTAAATATTATTAATGAAAAGTTCATTAAAAATTATTTTTTTCACAAGACATATAATACCTAAACCCTAATTTTATAATTTTTATGAAATAGTAAATTTATTTTAAAATTAATGACTTCTAAACTATCTTAAACTTCGTGACATGACTTAAATAAGGACTTTAAGCATTTTAGGACTCTCTAAAGTCTAAAATATAATGAAAATAACAAAAAATGTAACTTACTAAAAATAATAACTTTTAACTGAAAACTCAAAATTAATCCCTGAATTGACATTTTTAAAAAAATCGTTCAAGGCTAATTACCTCTGGCATGCCTTGGAGCTTTGTCAATAACTTTTGAAATTATACCTGTGAAATGGATAATCAATCACAAAACTATGATTGTTAGAAGCTATAGCTCATGTTACGCCCCTGATCGAACTTTTTAGCCCGGTTTCTTTGGATCATAGCTGCCCATGTGATTGTTTTTTATTTTGTCTTATATCAAACTCCTACATTTAAAAAGTTAAAATAATTCCCAAGTTTAGAACATCGACAATAACTAATGGTGAAAGCCTATACATCCGATTTGAATTTTATATTTATGATGGAACTTTATAAACAAAACCTTACCTTCCATTCATTTGTAGTCATTCTCATATTGGGTGTTAACCTCAAATTATTTTGTAATAACTAATTTGTGATTATTCACGCTCAATTAGTATCGATTGGGCACAATGTTGTTGCTATTACCACTGACATGCGATCCATGCACTTCAGTCATTGCAGACAATGTATAAATGTGTTAATCTTTGTTTTTTATTGATGTTTTGACTCAACAGCAATCTTTTCTAAATGGACCATCAATCCATTTTTGTATCTATTAAAGAATCCGGAAGAATCCTTTTTGGTGCGATGGCACAAGTCAATGCACGTCTGCAGCACTTGATTCATCGTGGATTAATCAAGTAACCCCACAATGGATTTCTCACGATGAATCAAGTGACCCCACAATGGATTTCTCAAGAGGCACTCCTCCATTTACAAATATTCACTCTTCTTCATCGTCATCATCATCTTGATATCTTTTCTTCAACATCTGATGGACCAAAAAATATATGGCTCCCTGAATTAACCTCACCTCCATAGTGCCACGAGCTTCTTCAACAGTCATGGGTCATTCATTGTGATGTAGGACGTGGCACAAATGCACTTCTAGCATTGTTATACCAAGTAGTTCGTTATATTCCAGCCCATTCTTATGTAGGGCATGAGGTAATTGGGCACAGGCACGTCCGGATCAAAGAAATTCGTTCCAAACAAAGAGAAATTGGCATTCGAAGTGTGAAGCGTAAGTCAGTCATAATCTTGATCCAAGTATCATTATGGGATGTGTGCCCTATAAATTTTGACTAGAACAAGCCATCCGATCCCAACCGACCCATAAAGTGGGTCGCATTTATCAGTTTCGAGAGAAAACACGTGTTTCGAACTCAAATCTTTTTATTTTAGGGGAAAATGCCATTTTTAATAATTTTGATTTTTTTTTTTGTATTTTATTATTTTTAGAGTTTTAGATTTTCTTCTTTTTAAAAAATAAGTTATAATGATGTTAGGACTCTTCTAATAAAGTTTATCTATATTTTATATTTTTTGAAAATTAGGCTTTAGAAGAGTTTTGGTATAATTAGAACTTTTAGCATGATTAGAATTTTTCCATTTTTGATTTATTTTTTATTTATTAATGGTGTAATTGAGAACATTATACATTATTCAATGAATAAAAAAGTTTTATCTATTTTCTTTTGGATTCAAGAAAAAACCAAAAACCTCGTGGATTTAAGGTTTTAATCACCGAAGGAAGACAAGTGATATTTCTCATTATCCCATCACCCTCTTCCCTTACGTTAGTTGGTATCTGGGCGAGGCTTTTCCTCGGTTCGATGACACCTAACAATGGTGTGGGCAACAATCCCATAAATGGTGCTCTAGAGAATTATTTTTTGATAGTGATGGTATTTCAGGTGGCGTTTGAGGCAACGTAGAAGGAGATTATGTGAGACATACAAAAACCACATGCAACAATCAATCGTTTGACGAAAGCCATGAGACTGACTTGTGTTCATAATAATGAGTAATATGAGATCGGCAATAGAGCTCATAATCACCATGTCCGTGGTGCATCACTGGTAATGAATTGCAGGTCACCATGCGATAGTGGTGAATCATAGCCACCACTCTGATAACGAGGAAGTTGTTGCATACGCCGAAGGAGAAGATAAATCCATAGTGGTACAACATCTATTGAACAAGATGCACCATGCACAAAAGGGTTTGTAATGTGATCATAGATTACGAAAAACGGTGGGAATATCATGTCAAAGTTTATAGTAGAAAAGCTACAACTAAAAATGGAAAACACCCATCTCCATACATGATTGGATGGATCAAGGAGATCAACAAGACAAAATGTAATTTAATGATGTCATATTCCCATTTCCATCGATAAATATTATAAGGATGAAGTAGTATGAGACACGATTGATATAAAGGCTTGTCATATATTATTTGGTTGAAGGCTTGTCATATATTATTTGGTTGACCATGACAGTGCGATCATAATGCCACACATAGAGGTGGGGATAATATTTTTATTTTAGTCAAAGATGACACAAAAGGTTTATAATGTAATCATAGATGGCGGAAGCAGTGAAAATACCATATTAAAGTTTATGGTGGAAAAGCTGCGACTAAAAACAAAAAACGCCTATCTCCGTACACGATTTGATGGATCACGAAGGTTGGTGAGATAAAGGAAACTGAACGATGTCATACTATTTTCTCCATCAATAAATATTATAAGGATAAAGTAGTAGTGACGTGGTTGATATGGAAGCTTGTCACATGTTACTTGGTTGACCACAGCAGTACAATCGTGATGCCACGCATAGAAGTTGAGATAATATTTTTATTTTTGTAAGAGACTGTAAAAAAATTATCCTCATCCCTATGAGTATGGATTACCAACCCAAGACTTATAATGTTGACGAGTATTCTCTCATAATTCCATGAGATTTTGTCAAAGAATCTGATGATACAAGGGAGATCAGTGCATTAGAAAATGGAAAAGAAGTAAAAGCCACAAGCATCCTGGAGATTGTAATTTTTTTTTTTGAAGATATGAGAGAGATAAATGCATTAGTTGAAAAGGAAAATGATGTCGAGTATGTGAATATCCCAAAGGATTTTAAGCCAGTGTTGTAAGATTTCAAGGTGATTGTGCCTGATGAACTTTCTAAGGAGTTACCTCCCATGTGAAAAATACACAAACCACATTAATCTCGTCTCAGGGGTGAGTCTGCCTAATTGCCTACATTATCAGAAAGCATGCGAGATCTTACTGGTACAAATAGAGAAATCGATCCATAAGGGTTGGGTTAAGGAGAGCATGAGTACATGTGTTGTGCCAGCTCGAAAATGCCAATAAACATTGGCACCAGAAGTTGTTTGAATGTCATGAACCACGTTCCTTGAGTAATTCAAGGATGCATTTTTTCCAAGTGAAGGGGTCTGATATAAGACATGACACAGATGTACTCTTAGCACGACTATATATAATAATAACAATAATAATAATAATAATAATAATAACAACAACAATAATAATAATGACAATAATAAAGGCCTAAATGGAGGCACAAGTAGTTCATAGATCTGGGCTCATTCTTATATAGGGCATGACATAATTGGGTCTCAAGTGCATCCGGATAGAAGAAATTCATTCCACGTTGAGAGAAATTGTCATTTAAAGTATGAACCATAAATCAGCTATAACTTTATAACCTGATATTGTTATGGGATGCACAATATATGAATTTTGATTGGAACATGCCATTCGGGGTCAACCAACCCACATAATGGGTTGCATTGGTCCATTTCGAGTGAAAATGCAATCTTACAGCTAAAAAACATGATTTTAGAACAAAAAATGTCATTTTTAATAATTCAAATTTTTAGCATTTTCTTCTTTTATATAGTATTATATATATATATATATTATATATATAATATATATATATATATATATATATATATATATATATATATATATATAAAAACTTGTAATGAGGTTAGGACTCTTCTAGTAAGGTTATCTAGGTTTTTTAGTTTTTTATTTTTATTTTTTTTTTATTTTATGTTAGGCTTTAGAAGAGTTTTAGTAGAGTTTGGACTTTTATTAAAATTAGAATTTTGTTATTTTTGGTAATTACGAAATTTGGTTTATTTTTTATTTATTAATGGTGTAATCGAGAACATTAAATATTACTAAACATTATTTAATAAAAAAACTCAAGTTTTATGTATTTTTCTTGTGGATTCAAGAAAGTACTATTGTGCATTTGAGGTTTTAATTACTTAATGAAAACTGTGATGTTTCTCATTATCCCTTCACGCTCTTCCCCTATATGATTACATTTGTTACCTATGGCCGCAATCATTAGAGAAATCCTCACTTACAACTCCCTTATTGAACAATCAAATTCCCGATAAAAGGTTGTAGACTTTACTCATATATCTATGCTTGATCCCTCCTAGTACCATTCATAGGTTTTTGTCACCCGATCCGTTATTAGACATCGTGAGTTGGAAAAGACCTCACACTATACCAAATAACAAAGACAACAAAAGATATTATCATCTTCTTTTAAAAATAAAGTTTTAATTCACAATAAGAGAGAAGCTCATAAATGAAATAGTAATTTCTTATTGTTGATGAAAATTATGTTTACGAAGTTCTTTCAAATACTTATATAAAACTTATGTTGTGCAACACGCCAACAACGCAGTGAACCGAGATCCAATCTCCAGTCTCACCCACAAACGATAAACAGAAAGAAATATAATATAGAAGAAGAATCAAAGCATTCAAAACAAACCACAAGACATAATATACATGGAAAAACCCCAAACAATGGTAAAAGACTATGGGTGTAAACTTCCACAATGAAGAAAACGAGATTACAAGCAATATACTAACCTTTTCCCTTTAGATGTATAGAGAAAACCCTTTTGCCCACACTTTAGAATATCTCCTATTACCATAAAAAAAAAAAAAAAAACCCTAGGGACCCCTATTTAGAGTTTAGGCAACTTCCCTTTCGCACCATTACGAAACCGACTCAAATTTCAGTAGTCCGTATCAAATCCGCAAAACGAATATGCATAACCTCGACTGGTCGAGCATGGGCCTCGACCGGTCGAGCACCTCGGAACCAAAAAACTGATGCTCGCTGGACTTTGAGTCGAGCCAGCCTTAACTGGTCGTGTGGGCCACTTGACCGGTCGAGTAGGGCACTCGACTGGTCGAGCGGCTCTGTCTAGATGTGACTCCACATCCCAATAATCTCTCACTTGGAGACACATCACCATAAACCTACGTCTTCTACATTCGGAGTGCACCATCTCCCCGTCTTCAAGCTTGAAGACCAATCAAAGCTAAACAAAGTTTCAGCTTCTCCCATGTGACCGCTTTGGTCAGCATATCCGCAGGATTCTCACTTGTATGAATCTTCTGTAGAGCAATCAATCCATCTTCCAGTGACGAATGTATGAAGTGATATCTGATATCAATATGCTTGGTCTTTGAATGAAAGGCTGAATTCTTAGCCAAGTGTATTGCACTCCGACGTCACTGTACAGCTTGCAATCTGCTTGCTTCTTTCCCAACTCTTCCATGAAACCTTGCATCCACACCATCTTCTTGCACGCTTCTGTAGCTGCAACATATTCTGCTTCTGTTGTACTAATAGATACTATCTTTTAAACTGAGAGACCCAACTGACTGCAGCACTACCTAGAGTAGATACATAACCTGTAGTGCTTCTTCTGCTGTCGATATCTCCTGTCAAATCTGAATCTACGTAGCCTTGTAGCTTCATTTTCTATCATCCATAACACAACCCTACATCCTTAGTACCTACCAGGTATCTAAGGATCTACTTCACACATTCCCAATGTTCATTCCCGGGGTTGTTCATGAACCTGCTAACAACTCCCACTGCTTGAGCAATATCTGGCCTCGTTCTCACCATAGTATACAAAAGACTCCTAATAGTTTACGCGCATGGGACTTTAGCCATGTAGTCTCTTTCCTCCTGCGTCTTCGCACCTTGCTCTTTAGAAAGCTTGAAGTGGTTGGCTAATGGAGTGCTAACCGGCTTAACACCTCCCATACTGAATCGATTAAGTACTTTGGCTATGTACTCTGCCTGTGACAAAACTAGTTTCTTGTTTTTTCTGTCACGCTTTATTCTCATACCTAGGATTTATTTTGCAGCTCTTAAATCCTTCATGGCAAATTCTTTAAATAGTTATCTTTTGAGATATGAGATGTCCTTTATGCTTGATTTGGCCACAAGCATATCATCAACGTAAAGAAGAAGGATGATGTACGACGTATCAAACTCCTTCAAATAGCAACAGTGGTTTGCATGACATCTCCTAAAACCGTTTCCCGACATGAAACTGTCGAACTTCTTTTACCACTGCCTCGGGGCCTGCTTCAGGCCATATAGACTCTTCTTCAATATCCGATCGGCTGATGCATATATATCTCTTCTTCAAGGTCTCCGTGAAGAAAGACTGTCTTAACATCTAGCTGCTCTAGATGTAAGTCCTCTGTAACCACTATACTCAAGACCATGCGAATCGTAGACATTTTCACCATAGGTGAAAATATTTTAGTGAAGTCGATACCTGCCTTTTGTTAGAACCCTTTCACAACCAATCTAGCCTTGTACTATTTCAAACCATCATGCTCCTCCTTCAGTCTGAAAACCAACTTGTTATGAAGAGCTTTCTTACCCTTAGGTAGAGTGACTAGCTCCCATGTACGATTAGACTCAAGAGAGTCCATCTTATCATCCATAGCCTGCTCCCACTTAACCCGTGTATCTGACTATAATGCCTCTTCAAAATATTTTGGTTCACCATTATCTGTCAGCAGTAGATAATGTAAGGAGGGTGAGTATTGGACCGTGAGTCTCCTCTCCTGAGTAGACATTCTCACAACCGGTGTTTACGGCTCTACCTCATAATGCTCATGTGCATGATCATCTTGTGACACAGTAACACCCGTGTCCGGTAACTCTTCAAATTCTACGGATTCTTTCTTATCGGCCTTATTTCGTTCCTCGTTGTCTGTATGCATCACCTTTTCATTGAAAACAACGTCTTTGCTTCTGATGATTTTCCTGTTTTCTGTATCCTAAAACCTGTAGCCACAATCATGATGCTCATAGCTTATAAACGTGCACCTCCTGGACTTTGCATCCAACTTGTTTTGTGTTCAGCATCAATGTGAACATCTAAAGTGCAACTGAACACTCTGAGATGTGTAAGATTCACTTCTTTCTCAGTCCACATTTCTTCTACTAGCCCACCATCCAATGGTGCTGAGGGACTTTTATTGATGAGATTTGTTGTAGTATTTATAACATCTGTCAAAACGTCTTAGGCAACCCTACATGTAACCTCATGCTCCTGGCGCGCTCATGGATGGTCCTGTTAATGCGCTCAGCCACACCATTCTGCCGCGGTGTCCCTAGAATCATTTTCTGATGTTTGATTCCGTTTGCTGTATAATACTCCTCATGTTGGAGATTTTTGGCCTACGGAATCACACAGATCTAGATCTAGGATAGCAATCCAATGACACCAAGCACACACACAAGAAAAGAGAACACAGAGATTTAACGTGGAAAACCCTTGCAGGAAAAAACCACGGCACAAAAAGACAGATCACCACTATGAAAGCATCAATTACAAAAAGAAAAGACTTACCCGATTCGAACAACCTCGAATCTCACCCTTGCTACACCATTTGATAACCCTAAAACCCTTTAGAATCCCTTTAGGAAGTCTTGGAATGATATTAGAATAGCCCTAGGAACCCAATTTATAGTTTTGGCAACTTCCCTTTCGGTATCCCAGTTGCGAAAGGACTTGCGTCACAAAATCCGCGAAAACTCCTTTGCATCCCAGTTGCGAAAGGACTTGCGACACGAAATCCGCAAAACTCCTTTCCGTTCCCAGTTGCGAAAGGACTCAGATTTAAGACATCTCGCAACACCTCAAACCTCTTATTACAGTATTCTCCCTATTATCTAATCTGAGATATTTTACTGCTTTACCTGTCTCGTTTTCTACCATTACTTTTCACTTCTTAAATATACTAAATACATCAGATTTATGCTTTAAGAAATAGACCCATGATTTTCTACTAGCATCATCAATAAAAAATAAACAAAATAACGTGACCCACCAAGAGATGATACCGTGCCGGCACATCAGTGTGTACAGCTCCAAAAGATGTGTCTTTGGAGCGCGTCCTGTCTTCTTGAAACTTACCTCTTCCGCTTGCCATACACGCAATCATCGCAGAATCTAAGTCATAGACTTCAGCCTTGGTAGCTTTTCTTTTGACAAGAGCACTTTCATTCCCTTCTCACTCATATGTCCCAACCTCTGATGTCATAACTGCCCATTCACTTTAGTTGATGCGACTGCGAGTGAACTATACGATCCTGAAGTCACATACAAAGTATCTTCCTTCTTGCCTCAAGATATCACCAAGGCACCTTTTGTGATCTTCCAGGAATCACTAGTAAATGTCATCACATATCTGGTATCGGCCAACTGCCCCACTGAGATCAAATTCTGTTTCAAACTCAGTACATGTTTGACATCCTTTAATTTCAAAGTTGTTCTGTCTTTCTTATTTATATGAACATCTCCATTTCTAACAATACTGCACGACTCATCATCACTCAGGTAAACTCTCCCAAAGTCACCTGACACATAATCATGCAGAACTTCCTTACACGAAGTCGTATGAAACGAAGCACCCGAGTCTATGACCCAAGACTCATTCCTCACATCAAGAGATAAGATCAACGCCTCTGTATTACTCTCCTCAGATAGATTCACTGAATCCTTCCCGCCTTGAGAGATTCCTTCTTGTTTCTTAAGTGTCTTACAATCACGTTTCATGTGCCCCTTCTTGCCGCAATGCCAACACTCGTCTTTGTCTTTCGGTCCTTTGGACTTCTTTCTCGACTTAGAACGTCCGTGTTATTGTCTCTTTTGTTCAGCGATATTCCTCTTCCTTCAACGTTTAGAGCATTCCCTGGATCCCCTGAAACTCCCGATGCTTTTCTTCTAGATTCTTCGCTGAGAATCGGACCGGCCACATCATCAAATTTCAGCTTTGTCGACCCTGAATAATTGCTCATAGCAATCACCAAATCATCCCAACTGTCTGACAAACTGGACAAGATCAATAACACCCTGACCTCGTCCTAAAAAACAATGCCAACGGATTCCAATGGTCGTGACTGTATTGAACTTATTTAGATGTTCCGCCAACGCCCCACCATCTGACATCTTCATGTTGAATAGCTGCTTCATGAGATGAACCTTGTCAGACGATGAGGGTTTTTTATACATTGTCACTAGGGCTTTCATTAATTCTTTTGTGGTTTTCACCTTTGATATATTGAAGGTGAACATTTTTAGACAAAGAGAGTCGGATCGTTCCTAAAGCCTTTCGATCCAATAAAAACCATTCATCATCTGTCATCTTCTCTGGTTTATTCTCTTTTCCTCCTAGAGGAATATAGAGGTCATTCTGATACAGATAATCCTTCCATCCGCATCTTCCAGAAGGTAAAGTTTGAACCATCAAACTTCTCAATTATAGTCTTCCCTTTTTCAGTTATCGCTCTCACTTGAACTAAACCAAACAAGGGTAAAAAACCACGCGTGCAAACTTCCACTATGAAGAAAATGAGATTACAAGCAATATACTAATATTTTCCCTTTAGATGTATAGAGAAAACCCTTTGCCCACACTTTAGAATATCTCCAATTTTCCTAGAAAAGCCTTAGAGACCTCTATTTATGGTTTAGGCAAATTCCCTTTCGCACCCTTGCGAAACTGACTCAAATTTCCGCAGTCCGTACCAAATCCGTAAAACTAATTTGTGTAACCTCGACTGGTCGAGCGGACCCTCAACTAGTCGAGCATGGGCCTCGACCAGTCGAGTACCTCGGAACAAAAAAATTGATGCTCAGTGGACTTTGAGTCGAGCCAGCCGTCGACTGGTCGAGTGGGCCACTCAACTGGTCGAGCAGGGTACTCGACTGGTCGAGCAGCCCTGTCTAGATGTGACTCCACATCCCAACAACTTAAACCCTAATTTTGTAGCTTATTGAAAATAGTAATCTTTTCTTAAATAATAAAATTAATTAATGATTTATAAACTAACTCAAACTTCTTTCATGACATAAATAAAGACTTTAAACTATTATAGTACCTCCAAACTCTAAAATATCATAAATAACAAAAACTTAATCTATGAAAAATAGTAAATTTTAACAATAAAATAAAATAAAATAACCCTCAAAACGATATATTTTTTAAATATCACTCAAGTTTATTGGCATTGGCTGGGACAAAGAGCTCATCGATAACTTTCAGATGACACTAATACCCGAAAAATGGATAATAATCATAGAGTTATGGCCGTTGGAAGGTATAATGTACGTTATGCTCTTGATCAAACTTTCATGCCTGATTTTTTTCGATCATGACCATCTATGTGATTGTCCTCAACTTTCATCCTGTATTAATGACCGTCTATGTAAGCGGCATACAGGTGAAAAAAACTCCATAAAAAACTACGCTTATATGGCATTGGTGTGCCCATTACTAATCAAGCGTTGTGTGGGTAAAGGGTGCATGAGATACACCCCATCCAATCAAACATGCTACCTCATGATTGCCACAAAATGCTTTAAAAAAATGCCAATCCAAAGCTTTAATAAATCTCGCCGAAAGGCTGGGATATGGATGTTCATCGCTAGTTATGTGCGAAACTTACCATAATCTTTATATGCAATCCAATCCATTAAAATAATGAACCACATGAGGATGAAGTGATGCAAAAAAAATTATGTAATTATAAAACTCAGATGAGGTAAAACAAGCTAATTTGGAGATACTAGGCATGACCTTATGTCACTTCATATGGTGTGACCTACCAAGTTTTGAATGGCATGATTTTTGTGATTAAGGCTAGATGCTAGGTGGCTGAGGCTCACTTGATGGACAAGATGATTTTTTCATGAACAAAGCCATTCACAACATGTTAGTAGACACAGTGCAAAATCAATAAATTTTAAGTCCATATATTATATTTTAGCCATAAGGATCCTCATCTAAATATTATCGAATTTCTACAAAAAAAAAA